>JAQQTP010000021.1:5505000-5690000 GCA_029884605.1 Ormosia emarginata | reverse complement strand
CTAAACCTAAACCTAAACCTAAACCTAAACCTAAACCTAAACCTAAACCTAAACCTAAACCCTAAACCTAAACCTAAACCTAAACCTAAACCCTAAACCTAAACCTAAACCTAAACCTAAACCTAAACCTAAACCTAAACCTAAACCTAAACCCTAAACCTAAACCCTAAACCCCTAAACCTAAACCCCTAAACCCTAAACCTAAACCTAAACCTAAACCTAAACCTAAACCTAAACCTAAACCTAAACCTAAACCTAAACCTAAACCCTAAACCCCTAAACCCTAAACCTAAACCTAAACCTAAACCTAAACCTAAACCTAAACCTAAACCTAAACCTAAACCTAAACCTAAACCTAAACCTAAACCTAAACCTAAACCTAAACCTAAACCTAAACCTAAACCTAAACCTAAACCTAAACCCTAAACCTAAACCTAAACCCTAAACCCTAAACCTAAACCTAAACCTAAACCCTAAACCTAAACCCTAAACCTAAACCCTAAACCTAAACCTAAACCCTAAACCTAAACCTAAACCTAAACCTAAACCTAAACCTAAACCTAAACCTAAACCTAAACCTAAACCCTAAACCTAAACCCTAAACCTAAACCTAAATTTACCCCTAAACCCTAAACCTAAAATTAATTTTAACCTTTAAATTTTAATTAAACCTAAACCTAAACACCCCTGAAACCTAAACCCTAAACCTAAACCTAAACCCTAAACCCCTAAACCCCAAAACCCCCCCCCGGCCCCGGCCTAAACCCAAAACCCCAAAACCCTAAATTTTAACCCTAAACCTTTTTAAAACCCCAAAATTTTAAAACCCCAAACCCTAAACCCCCACCCCCTTTTCCTAACCCTTTTAACCCTAAACCCTAATGTTATGTCTATCATCTACTTTTATCCTTCTTTTTAGATTGCTTCCCAATATTATGTTTATCGTCAACATTAATACTGTACAAGGTCATCTTTATACCATAGCATTAAACATCGACATTCATCACATTTTACCATGGCTGAATGCCTTATTTTTATCAATTTGATACATAACATGAATAATGATCTACATCCTTTAAATAAAAATCAATTTGACGTAACATTACATAGAAAAATTTTTCATTTAAGGATCTAACATATGCAAATAGCCTTACATGTTACCTTTCAAATGCCTCTAGAATTAGGTCACTCCAATATCTATAACTCAAGATATGCAACAAACACTACAAGCTATCAAGATGTTGTCTTGTTTAAAGCCTAAGCATGAACTTCTCAGGATGAAAAACTGATCAGTCCACACCTAGGCGTGATCAAGCTGCGCCTAGGCGTGGTCAATTCTATAAAAAATTATGCAGAACCGAGTCATTGTTTCCTTAGACCCAAATCCTTTTCTAATCACACAAACATGGATTTTTAGTGTTTTCTAACTCTAATCATGGTCTCTAATCATACTCCAAGTTCCCCTTCCTCCTTCTTCCTTCACGCCCATCTTTCCCTTTTCTCCTTTTTCTCTTTTTTTCTTTCCCTCGGCCCTAAAAGAAAATGAAGGATGAAAAGATTTTTAAACCTCAATTTTTAAAGATGACCTTAAATTCTCGGCAATTTTATCCTTTTGCTAATTTTGTATCTGTTAAGAATACTTTGATTTAGTTAAATCAAGTTTCCTAACTTCTAACAACCTTAGAATAATTTATAAGATCCATCAAAATTCTTATTTCATCATTTTCATAATTTATCATATTTGTTGTGACATAATCCAGTACTTAAATACTCACTTAGTATCTTTAAAAATACAAAACTAACTCCATTTACCCTAAAAATTTAACCACGTCTTCTTCTACATATTTGTGACCTAGAAATGAACTTTTCACATTTATTTCCTTTAATTTAGTATTTATACTATTTTTCTGAGTTAAAATAGTCATTTTACACGTTCTATGTTACGGTAAAGTACCTAAATTAACTCAAAACGTCACAAAATTTAGTGGACATGTTAAACAAGTATTAAAGCATGGTTGAATTTTCCTCTAAGTTTGATATGCAGATTGTAATCACAATTTGTGCCTAAAACATTTCTTGATTTCTCCATTTCATCCACCTAGCTTGAATTTTGTGTGTTTGTGTGACATCCCCATATCAATCTCTCCACAATTCGCAAAAAAACATGCATTGAGGCACTAGTGTTAGAAATTAATTCTTTAATTCTTTAATCTTTAAAAAAAAGTTCTAGATGCATATACCCTAGAATAAAACATCATAAATATCTGAATCCATAACTATTGATCACCAACTGTTGTGGAATCTTTCCAACAATTAATCACGAATAAGGGGGTGGTTTGTGATCTTCCTCAACCAAATCGTCTTACCTCCTCTATGGGACTGTCGTCTCTCTTCCAGATGGGGAGAAGGGAAACGGTGTTATGATTTGGGTATATTGGGAACCACAACTGTTTCTGATGTATAGTAACCTATTAGGGTTCCCATAATCTCCTAATGGACCAATATGGTATCTACTCATTAAGCTCTCATCAAGTTGTGAAGTCTACGAGCTCACTAAATTAAATCACTTAATAACAAGCCTAATAAATTAAATAGCTAATATAATTATCAATTAAATATGATGCTCAATCCAAAGTCCTTAAATGCAACATTAATGTTGCATATACAAAGCATAAACAAGTTCAAAAATAGAATCATAAACCATCAACTTTATTATGCATAAAATTAAATAACACAATGTCTAAAGTAAAACATAGAACATAAAAAGGCTCTCACTAAACTAAGGTATCCTCAAGAATAATACCCATATGAGCAGTATACTCATGAAAAACCCTAGGTGTCAAGCCCTTGGTTAATGGATTAGCTAGTATAAAATATATCCATGTAAGTTCTATAGAAATTTGTCTATCTTGAACTCTTTCCCTAATAACTAGAAACTTGATGTCGATAAACTTCGACTTCGTCAAGCTCCTATTGTTGTTGGAGTAAAGAATTGCTAAGTTATTGTCACAATAAATCTTCAGTGGTTATCAAATGCCATCAACCACATGCAAACTAATGACAAAGTTTCGTAGCCATATCCCATGGTTGGACGTCTCATAACATGCTATGAATTCTGCTGCCATGGTCGAAGAAGCTATAACAGTCTGTTTAGCATACTTCCATGAGATAGCTCCTTCAGCCAGCACATAGATGTAGCTTGATGTAGAGCGTCTGCTATCTTGACATCCCACAAAATCGGAGTCAGAGTACCCGATGATCTCTAAATTGTCAGATCTCCGATAAATGAGTTTGTTCTCTTCAAAAAACGCATCATGTGTTTGGTCGCTTTCCAATGTTGTATAGCAGGATTGCTCAAATATCTTTCCAAAACTTCCACTATAAATGCTATTTCAGGACTAGTACAAACTTGAGCGTACATTAGACTCCCTACCGTTGATGCATAGGGAATTTTTTGGCATCTCTTTCATTTCAAGATCATTATTGGGGCACTGTTTGAGACTAAACTTGTCTCCTTTAGCAACGGGTGTGTCTCCTGATTTACTATCTTTCATGCCAAATCTATTTAAGACTTTATTAATATAGCTCTTTTGTGATAACCTAAGGATACCTCGAGAACGATCTTTTAGTATCTGAATACCCAATACAAAAGAGGCATCCCCAAGATCTTTCATCTCGAAATTCTTCGTTAGAAATTTCTTGATTTCATGCAATAGGCCTATGTCGCTGCTAGCAAGTAGAATATCATCGACATATAATACTAGGAAGATGTATTTACTCCCACTGAACTTATGATATACACAGTCATCAATGACATTTGCCTCAAAACCACACGAGGTAATGACTTAATGGAACTTGTGATACCATTGATGAGAAGTCTGTTTGAGACCATAAATGGATTTCTTTAGTTTGCATACCATATACTTTGGGTCACCCGACATAGTTTTCTGGTTGTGCCATGTAAATCATTTCGTCAATATTTCTATTTAGAAACGCAGTCTTGACATCCATCTGATGTAGCTCTAAATCAAAATGAGCTACCAGTGTTATTATTGTCCTAAAGGAGTCTTTCGAGGATACCAGAGAGAAAGTCTCTTTGCAGTCAATGCCTTCTTTTTTTAGTAAAACATTTAGCAAAAAGACGAGCTCTATATCTCTCAACATTACCCTTTGAATCTTTCTTGGTCTTAAATATCCATTTACAACAAATGGGCTTCGCGTCTTAAGGTAATTCGACGAGATCCCAAACGTCATTGTCCTTCATAAACTTCATCTCATCCTTCATGGCAACAATCCACTTTTGAGAGTTAGAACTGCGCATAGCTTGACAAAAGTTGATTAGATCATCCTCTGTTAAAATAATGTCATCCTCATGTTCTTAGAGAAAGACAATATAATCATTTGATATCGTGCTTCTCCTCTCTCTAATGAATCTCCTTAATAGAACTTCTTGAGGTTGTTGAGTTTGTTCTATAGGTGATGCTTGAGGAAAACCTCATCAATGTTGCCTTGTTCTGGAACAATGTCAAGAATAATAGCTTAAACATTATTGTCTAATACTAGAACTGCTTCTTGAACAATGATAGGTACAAGGACTTGATCACTGTCAATAACAGGTTCTTCTTCGAAGACAATATTCATTATATTTCATTCCCCCTCAAACTCAACTTCCTCAAGGAATCTCTCATTTCTCGTTTCAAAAAGGGATCTTGATGTGAGATTGTAAAACTTATACTCCTGAGAGCGTTCAACATAATCAATGAAATAACAACTAATTGTTCTTGAGTCCAGTTTTCTTTCATACGACCTATAAGGTCATGTCTCAGTTGGACAGGCCCAAATGTGCAAGTGCCTTATGTTAGGCTTTTTGCCAGTCCAAAGCTCATAAGGGTTTTTGGTTACTACTTTGCTTGGTACCCTATTAAGGATATAAAATGTAGTCTTTAAGGCTTCTCCCCAAAGTGACTTTGGCAAGGAAGAATGACTAATCATACTTCTTACTATATCCTTAAGAGTCTGGTTTCGTCGTTCTGCAACATCATTTATGTTGGGTTTGCCTGGCATGGAGTATTGCGGGACAATTCCACACTAATTGAGGAAAAGTGCAAACAGTCTTGGACGTTGCTCCCCTGATCCGTCATATTTTCCATAGTATTCACCACCACGATTAGAGTTGACAACCTTAATTTTCTTTCCAACTTGAAGTTCTACTTCAGCCTTGAAAAACTTAAAAATGTCTAGGGATTGAGACTTCTCATGTATTAAATATAGGTAAGTACCTAGAGTAATCGTCTATGAACATAATAAAATATTGTTGTTCATTCCAAGAAGGCGTAAGGAAAGGATCACAAATATCCATATGTATTAGTTCTAAGACATCATTACCTCTTTCGACACCTAATTTCCTTATGTTTGTTCGTTTTCCCTAGATACGCTCAATACAGACTTGAAAGTATAACAGACCTAAGGGTTTAAGAATTTCATCCAATACAAGCCTCTAAATTCTCTGTTTAGAGTTATGGCCTAAACGCTTGTGCCATAAGGCGGCTGAATTCTTATTTAATTTTCGTTCTATACCATTTGAACGTGTTTGTAATATTTCATTATAGGAATCAACAATGTCAAGCATATATATATTATCAATCAAAGAACCAGAACCAACAACACATGAATTTTGATAAAGACTAACTTTATTATTTCCAAATGAACAAGAAAAACCTGATTTGTTCAAACTAGAAATAGAAATTAAATTCCGTCTAAATGACGGTGCAACAAATGTCTCAAACAAATCCAAATGAAATCCAATTTTCAAATGTAATCTAAAAGTTCTTATAGCTTCTACTGCAACTATATTGTCATCGCCTAAAAAGATGAATCTTTCGTCATCACTTGGTGATCGACTCCATAGGCAACCCTGCATAGGCATACTTATGTGAGTAGTAGCACCAGAATCTACCCACCAAGTATCCTTAGGTACAAAAGCTAAATTAACTTTAGAACAAACTAAAGTGAGAAACTTACCCTTCTTTACACGCCAGGCGGCGTACTTAGCACACTCTTTCTTCATGTGTCCTGACTTCTTGCAGAAGTAGTAAGTAAATTCATCATCCTTCTTCCTCTGTTTCTTATGATGAGAAGAACCTTCTGCAGTATCCTTAGCTCTCTTCTTCTTGTTGTTTTGAGAGGTCGAAGCCAAGTGAGCACTTTCTGTCTTATCTATCTGCAGCTTCTCTTCCTCTTGCACACAGTGAGATATAAGTTCATTGAGGGATCATTTGTACTTATGAGTGTTATAGCTCACATGGAATTACCCAAAGTGTGCAGGAAGAGATATCAAAACCAAGTGCACGAGCAAGTCCTCAGACAGCTCTAACTTGAATGACTTGAGCGACTTGAGTGACTTGAGCTTTGATGCAAGATTAGACATTTCCATAATGTATTCCCTTATGTTCTCATTTCCTTTATATTTCATTGAGACGAGTTTGGCCAAAAGATTACTCACCTCCGACTTTTCATTCTAGGCAAAATATTACTCAATTTCCTTAAGGAACTTCTTAGCATTCTTGCTCTCAGCAATAGAGCCCTGAAACGTTTCCGTAATGGGGCTCTTCATAATCATCAAGCATATTCGGTTAGAGCAATCTCACTTCTCAATTTTAACCTCATCAGAGTTTTCCAGAGTAGGAGTAGGTCGCTTTGTCCTAAGTGTTAGATTTAAGCCTAGAATTATCTCCATGGCTTCTTTCTATGCTTTAAAATTCGTCCCATTCAACATTGGGATGGTGTCGACTTTAGCAGAAATATTTACAGCACTAACAACAGAAACTGGATAGAGAACAAAATAAACAAATATATTCACATAAATAATCACGTCAATAAAAATAAGACATGAACAATTATTCAAAATTGAGAATCCATCACAAGATACCTGACACAACATTAATTCCTAGTCTTTGGACAGAGAAATTAACTGTAAGTAGTACTATAAATGCAATGATCAAAAATTGACGATAAGTTCTGTCAAACAACAACCTTTCTTTGGATTGACTATTATTCACATGAAAAATAAAAGCTTTATGATCTTCACATATTCACCACCGCAGGCATGTCATTATTTGGCCAAACTGTGTCTTCCTTTGGGCCGAGCATAGTTCGCATAAATAACTTCACACAAACATCCATGTAATTTTAATCAAATTAATTTACACAACAGGGGTTACTTTGGCAACATGTTGTTTCAATTAACTTAATTAAAAATACTAGACCAACCAAGAAAAAAAATAAAAAGAAACCATTGCATGGTGGCCTTGTTTTCACGAATAGGAAGGCATTCTTGTTGAATAAAATATATAATAAAACCAAAATATTATTGGCTACAGGGAAGCCACTAAAACCAATTTGAAATTTGTGCCAACACACATTCTCAGCCAATACATTTTTGTGCAACAAAAAAAAAGTAAAAGCCTTAAATTTCATAATTAGGGTCCATAAAAATTAGGAAAAACAATCATTATAGGAAGATAAAAAAAAAACCCTAACTATGCTCTAAAAAGTCCACAAATCCTAATAATCTTACAACGATAACCGCTCTGATACCACTTGTTAAAAATTGATTCTTTAATTCTTTAATCTTTAAAACAAGTTCTAGATGCATACACCCTAAAACAAAACACAATAAGGTCTAGGATCTACATCATATCAGATTATCAAGTATTTTTGAATTTTTATAAATACCTGGATCCATAGCTATTTATCACTAATTGTTGCGGAATCTTTTTGGTAATCAATCACGAACAAGGGGGTGATTCGTGATCTTCCTCAACCGAATCGCCTTAACTCCTTTATGAGACCGTCGTCTCTCTTCCAAATAGGGAGAAGGGAAACTATGTTATGATTTTGGTATATTGAGGACCATAACCGTTTTTGACGTATATTAATCAAATAGGGTTCTCATAATCCCCTAATGCATGTATACGAAAATGTATGTGCGAAAAAATGTATGTGCGAGAGGAATTGGGAATGTATACGAAACTTTTTTATTAGCTATTTATGCTAAGAATAAAATTGATTTACCTTCTCTTATCTCTACCATCTCCTTTATGCTACAATTGCTGGGATAACTTAATATATACATTTTACAACGTATTATCATGGTATAATTGTTGAGCTAGTAATGCTCTCACATAATGTGAGTCATAACGGATCAAGATCATCTGCAGTTTATTTAAAATAAATTGCAAAGGATCTTAACCATTTAAAATTTTATTATATGAAAAAATATTGTAAGCAAAAATAGTTTGATGCGTTCAATTGTTAGATCATCAATTGCAAGAGAAGTTTATTTTTAAATTGCATATGATTTTGGGTTTGCTACATAATTCACATAATTGATGGTGAGGAAAAAAGAGGGGAAGTGAGAAGACAAATAAAAATAAATGATAGTATTGAGAGTTATGTGAAAAAGTTTCGTGTGTAAATAACATTACTCTTGTTTGATTGCATGCAATTGTGACTAATTGTAAAGATGGTAGTAAGAATTGACTAAGGGTGGGACGGGTCGGTTTTAAAAAAAAAAATGGATTAAGTTTAGTTGAATTTAGAGATTTTTTTTATTGACTTCCAACCCATTTGTGTCGAATAATCAAATTGAAATTTTTTATTTTTATTTTTGTAAAATATCTATCAAAATTATTTTTATATTAAATTTTCTAAATATTATTTATATCAAAAAAATTTAAGATTGTAAAATTAAGGCAATTGGGTTGGTTTCAGGTAATCAAAATCAGATATCTGAACTTATTAAGGTCAAATAGATTCGAGTTTAACCACACCAACTTAACTATCCAATCCAATCTGCTTTTTATAGGTTGATTCGCATTGGGTTGATCGGTTCAAACTAGATCCAGAAACTCCCATATAAGTTAGTCCAATATTACCAATCAGAGTGCTAGTGATATGCTTGAGATCTCGAAAGGCAGACAAAGGATTGCCTCTGGGACACTCACAATTTTCCGATAGAGGCTAATCACCAGTAAGCCATGGACACCATGGGATTGTTTTCGGAGGAATGGCTACCAAAATACCCTTGCATCTCAAGACAACTTATTACTAGGTATCCAAAATGACACATAATTTAAAATGCCGGTGTATCAATTACCTCTGGCAATCCTGCAATACACATGTTCAATTGTCCTTGGTGGTCTAAGTCACCTGGCTGTGTAACTCTGCAAAATCTCTTGGGTCTATGGCAGTTATTAATACTTTCCTAAACAAAAATATGGAAGCTATAGAACATGAGGCTGCTAACTTGTATTTCATCTGCCATTACCAAGATCAAGTACCAACATACATGAGAACTAGGCAATTATCATTATTTATTGTCTCTCAGACTCACCATTCTCACTGCTATGCTATCTTTTAAAGAAAATATCTGTACATTGCAGATGAACCAATAGTGAAACCGGTTGATTATCAAAAGAACAAAAATAAAAAGCAAGAAAACAAACAGCTACATTTCATGCGTTAAGAAAAACATTTTTAGCCTGATTCACTACTGCGAGCATATTTTTGGTGACATGAATCTTCAGTGATATGTAACCAAAAAAAAAAATCTTCAGTGACAAATAATGTATAATCTAAAAATCAAGTGGCCCAGCTTTAGTTGACCCAGTGCAGCTACTAGATGTGCCATACGAACTCCCACTTGAACCGTCAACTGGGGCTTGATTTAGACATTCTAAAACCAAAAACCTCCGTTTTTGCAATTTCATTGAGAATGTTGTGGCCTCAAGAATCACAGGAACCTGCAAGTTGGAAATCAGATGATCAAAATAGTCAAGCTGAGATAGAACAGAACAAAAGAAAAATGTAGCTTCTAGAAATTTATTGTTCCTCCAATAAAAATTCCAATTGGCTAGGCTTTACAAAAATGTAGAGGCAAAAGTTATCAAATGTACAACATCAAAATCAATGATGAAATAAATTAATAAATAAGAGCAATAATGCCCGTAGTGCTAAAAGCTATTGCTAAGGCATATGGGATATATATATATATACATGTTTGTGATAGAAACAGGATCAGAATTGTATTAAAGAAATTGGATAATAATCTAAACTTGATATCAGTGTGATATCAGTCCAGAAAATAGAGAAGAAATGTAGAGATAGCCAGACTCTTTGAGGGGTCTGATCCTCCTTCCCAAATATCACTCAACATACCTCCCTCACTCTTCCCCTCGTCCCCCTCTATATTCTCAAGTGTCTTAAAAGAATTCTCTTCCTTTCCCACTAACTTCTGCCAGCTCACCATTCTGTTATGGTTCAGCATCATGACCTTCCTATTTCCTTCAATTCCCATTATGTCTTTGTTTCCCACGTGTGTAGCTCCACCCTTTCCTATTTTCTTCTTTCTTGAATACACCTTAGTGACAGGAGGTCTATCAATACTCCCCCCCAAGAGTTTCACCTTGTCCTCAATGTGAAAATTGGGAAAGTGCTGCTGAATTGTTTCAAATGATTCCCAAGAACTCTCAAACTTTGGAAGATCCTCCCACTTGATGAGTACTTCCATAGCTCTGTCTTCAGTTGTTCTCAAATGTAATACTTCAGCTGGACTCATCTTTAGTTCCCAATCCTCTGATAGGATAGCTGGTAAGGGCTGGCTGTGGACATCACCTGCTACTGACCAGCAGGAGCAAGGGCCTGATACTTGTTTCTTTGGCATATGTCATAAGCAGAAACGAAATCCTTGATATCTTTCTTCATGCCTTCCCAAAACAAAACACCAGACACTCTTTTATAGGTCCTGAAAAAACCTGAATGTCCTCCCATTGGAGAGGAGTGGAACTCCTTGAGCAAGGTAGGTATTCGCACAGAATCTTTAGGTAAAACCAATCTTCCCTTATACAACAATTGTCCTCCTTTCCTTTCATAACCCGGGTGAGAATCCTTATTGGACATTAAGTCTAATAAGATATTTTTCAATCTTGGGTCTGATTGAACCTCATCAATAAGTGAATCTGTTTCAGCCAAAAAAACAGTATATAGTGCAGCAAATTCCATCCTTTTGGATAATGCATCTGCAGCCTTGTTTTCACTTCCCGGTATTGAATCTCAAAATCAAAACTCATCAGCTAAAACATCTATTTCTGTTGTTCCTCTCCCATCAAACTTTGATCAGTCAAGTATTTGAGACTACGCTAGTCAATTTTGATGATGAAATGATACCCCATCAAATAATGCCACCATTTTTGGACTGCAAGAACAATGGCCAACAGCCCATTCTCATAAACTGACTTCGCTTGAGCCCTATCTGATAAACCTTGGCTGAGATAAGCTATAGGTCTGCCTTGTTGCATCAAAACTGCTCCTAATTCTTTCCCCGAGGCATCTGTTTCCACTGTAAATGGCTGTCTAAAGTCTGGGACAGCCAACACCGGCAAAGAGGTCATTGCTGACTTGAGTGATTCAAATGCTTGTTGAGCCTCCACTCCCCACTCAAACCCTTCCTTTTTAAGCTGCTGTGTCAAAGGTCTAGCTATTCTCCCATAATCTTTCACAAATCTCCTATAATAGCCCGTGAGCCCAAGGAATCCCCTTAGACTCTTGATATTTGTGGGTGTAGGACAAGATACCATCACATCAATTTTCTTTGGATCCGCTGCCACTCCTTGACTCAAAATAATATATCCCAAGCACAAATTTCCTCAAAAATGGTTTGAATACCTCATTCATCAGAGATTGAAAGGTTGATGGAGCGTTGGACAACCCGGAAGGCATCACGAGGTATTCATAATGGCCCTCATGAGTCCTAAGGCTGTCTTTGGTCTGTCTTCCTCCCTTACCCGTATTTGGTGATACCTTGACTTCAAATCCAGTTTAGAAAAAACTACTGCTCTTGCCAATTCATCTAGCAGTTCATCTATGGCTGGTATTGGTAATTTATTAGGCATGATTACTCTATTCAGGACCCTATAATCCATGCACAGACACCACCCACCATCTTTCTTTCTAACCAATATAATAGGACTTGAAAATGGGCTGGTGCTGGGTTGAATGATGCCAGCCTTGAGCATGTCCCTCACAAGTCTTTCTATTTCATTCTTCTGGTAGTGAGGGTACCTATAGGGTCGAATGTTAGGAGTTTGAGCCCCTTCCTTTAGTATAATAGCATGATCATGTTTTCTTTTTAGTGGCAAGCCTTTTGGGTCTTGAAATAAGCCTCCAAATTCAGCTAACAAGGTTTCCAGCTCCTGCCAATGAGGATTGGAAGGCTGCTCTTCTGCTGTCAGTCTTTGATATTGCACCAAGAACCCTTCTCCCACATCTTTTAAAGCCTTACACATTTTTTTTAAGGATGCTTAAGCTCTGAACAAAGATGGTTCTCCCCTGAATGTCACTGCCTTGCCCTCCATATGCACCTTCAAGGTCAGTTCCTTAAAATTAGCTTTTATTTCCCCTAACCCTTCTAGCCATTCCAACCCCAATACCACATCTGCACCTCCCATCTTCATTCTCCAGCAAACTCCACTGCATCTTATTTTATGCCCATCACCCACTTACACATAATACTCTGGGGTTTCTGAAATAGGAAGTTGCAATTCTTCCACCAATTTCTTAGCTATGAAATTGTTGGAAGCTCTACAGTCAATAAGTATCACCACCCTTCTACCTTTTACTTCTCCCCATACTTTTAGGGATCTTTTAGAGGTTATTCCCATAGTACTGTTGAGAGACAGCTTCTTGAAATTTCTTCTACCTCCTGTTCCTCCCCTTGACTCTTCTCTTCTTGAAAATCCTCCATTTCCTCTTCAGACTCCACTAACAGCAAATGAAATTGCTTGTATTTGCAAACATGTTATGGACTAAACTTCTCATCACACCGGAAACATAGTCCTTTTCTCACCTTCTCCTGCCATTCAGCATCAAACAACCTTTTGAAACCACCCCCTTCCTCATACTACTAGTCCCTTCTCCATGAGGTTCTGTAGTGGGGCGTACAAAATTGTTCGGTCTAGAAACATTAGTGGTATTTGTAGATCCACTCCTCCCAGCATCATTAGTTAAACCGAACCTGAACCCATTTCCTCCCCAGGTGGTTCTAGTGGGTTGAAGTGGCCTTGAAACTCTACGTTGGGCTGGGCCCAAACCTCCTTTTCCCTTGGCCCAGTCTCGTTCTTCAATTAGTAACACTTGGTCCATCACGTCGGAGAGTCTCCAACCGATGGAGCTTCACCTCTGCTCAAACATCTTCACGCAAACCGTTCATGAAGATCTCCCTCAACATCTCTTCATCAGCGTGTTTAAAGGGGCCAGAGATCCTTTCAAACTGATCTCGATTCTCAGCCACCGTGCCCGTTTGGGGCAAGCTCAGCAGCACCTCGTAAGGATTCTAGGCAAGTCAAGGTTGAAAGCATCGCACTACCTCCATTCTGAAAACTTCACAATTCGCATATGGATTCCAGTCCTCCCACCATTGGAACCAGTTTAAGGCACGATCCTCCATCACCACCATTACTGACGGTAACTTCTCCTCCTCTTCGACCAAATTCACTAGAAAATACCGTTCAACCCAGTTGACCCATCCGTATGCATCGTCTCTGTTAAACACCGGAACCTCCATTTTCTTCCATCCATCATCCGTACTAGAGGTTCAGTTGGTTCTGAACGTGGGTCCACTATTTCCCTCATCATCCTCATACTCCCTGCTTCTTGACGTCTTGTCTCGTGACCTCTCTATGCATTTCCCTTCCAGAAATTGCAACAATCAGGCTTGCACTTCTTCACTGCGTTTCAGCCGAACCTCCTGAACTTCTCTCTCGGCTAAGTTGTCCATTCTTCATCATTCCATCTCCTTCATGATCTCATTAATCTGTCCAAAGTTCTTCTCAAGGGCTTCCAATCTCGTCTCCCAGGATCGGGAGCTCTAATACCAGCTGATAGAAATTGGATCAGAATTGTATTAAAGAAACTGGATAATAATCTGAACTTGATATCAGTGTGATATCAATCTAGAAATAACAGAAAATAAGAGGAAAAGAATGTAGAGATAGTTAGACTGTTCGAGGGGTCTGATCCCCCTTCCCAAATATCACTCAAAACACCCCTCGTCCCCCTCCATATTCTCAACTGTCTTAACAGAATTCTCTTCCTTTCCCACTAATTTCTGACAGCTCACCATTCTGTTATGGTTCAGCATCATGACCTGCCCATTTCCTTCAATTCCCATTATGTCCTTGTTTCCCACGTGTGTAGCTCCACCCTTTCCTGTTTTCTTCTTTCTCGAATACACCTTAGTGACAGGGGGTCTATAAGTTTGTCATACAAGCTGAATGTGTTAGGAATGCACAAGAGAGACAGAGAGAGAAACAAATAAATAGACACACCCACCCATACACACACACACACACACAGAGAAAAGAGAGGGGGGAAAAAGAAGCATACCAAAAAGGGCATATAATGGGATAAAAGGATATAGACAGTTGTATGCATGTCACATTATGAACTACTGGGACATGTGCACAAAAGGAGTAAATCAAAACGATAATACCCTTTTACAGATAATCAAAATGAAGCATAAATATAACCTGTGTGTTTAACCGTGCGACTTTGTGTACATTTAAAAGCCCAACCATGTCCTGGTAACCAGTGAGGAGTTTTGCCAGTTCCTTGTCCTCATCTGAAACAAATATAGTCTAGTAGTGAACTTTGAGGCAATTGATAAATAAACACATGAAATGTAAAAGTTAACTATGAACCTGGAATTGCCCTGACAGAAAGCAAGGTGTCTGCCATATGTTGCAATCTTTTTGAACAAGATGGAGAAAGAAGTGAAGGTGGAAAAGTTACAACAACAACAGCATTTGAGGACCGGGTCATGCCTTTTAGAGACCTAATAAAGGAAAGCATATGCCACTCCTGCAATAACAAAGTTAGATCAACACATTTCAAATTAGATAAATGGAAAAAGCTTCTTTAAAGTAAGTTTGTCTCTAAAGTGAGTAAATAAAGATGTATCTATCCTTGATTTAATTTAAAGTACATCGTGATTTTAACCCACTAAAATTTAATGGTGGATACACCCTTACTTGCTTACTTTAGAAACAAGCTCACTTGAGAGGAGCTTTATCCTAGAAAAATGTCAAACATTTATAGAATGTAGAACAGTTATCAATAGCCGCGGGATCTAACAAGAATAACATGACAGGATCTGCGATCAGATAAATACTTTTTTTCTGGAGGGAAGGGTATATGAAAATCATAAAAAAAAAGAACATACAGCTCAAAGACAAAGGAGAAACTTAGTTCCATAGTAGTCAATCCCGGATAGCAGCACGGAATGGCCAACCCCAAAACCGCTATAGCGGTATAGCAGATAGCGGAGCAGCCGCTATATCAAAGATAGTGAGGACAACATACATAATTTCTAATACACACAATAGATGCTCAAATTTTAAACACTACTCAAAACTCGAGATATATTCATCATTCATACTTCAAAGTATTAAATTAAAAAACACAAAACAGAGATGGGCTTGGCTGGAAAAGTCTGGAATAGGCTGAGAAAGTGTGAAACAGAGGAATGCAGAAGCTGAAACAGAGTTGGGGAGTGAGTGAGTGTAGGGAAATCGCCAAAACAAAGCAAGAAACTGTGAAACAGAAACAGTGTGAGGACAGAAGCCTGTTAAACAGGTGGAAAACAGAGCAGCTATATCTTCTTGGCTCTCTGTGTGCAATGGATTTGTGCAAGAAAGAGCAGACAATGCTCTGTTTGGAGAGCGTAAAGAAGCTACTGCAAACCCTAGTTGGTTGTTGGGAGGAAGAAGATGAGTTTAAGTGAGGGCAAAAATGAGACATCCATAGTTTAAGTGAGGGCATAAAAGAGACTTCATCAGTCTAATTGAGGGCAAAATAGAAGTTTTAACAGCTAAAGTGAGGGTAAAAAGGGAATTCCAATTAATGGGATGAAGCGGCTGCGACTCCCACGATTTGGCTGCTAAATGGCTGCAATTGGGGGCACGATTCCCGCTCCTCAAAAATGGGGTGCGATGAAAGGCTTATAGCAGACAGCTGCCACGACGGTGCTATAGTGCCATTATCGCGCGCTATTGACTACTCTGCTTAGTTCAGAACCACAATAAAAATAAAAAAAAAAACTAACCATGTTTGAATATTTGCATTGTGGAGAACAGAATGATTGGATTGCAATACGACCAGCAGAGGAAATGCTGCCCTCATTTCTGTTGATGTCATCCATAATGTTAGTAAATGGAAAATTGAATAGAATGAAAGCTCTTGTTTTTAGATAAATTTAATAAGAAATCACCAAACTAGTCTTTATCACAACCTAATTCATGCAAAACAAGAAATTCATATAGAATTAGGAAAAGCTAGAAAGAAAAAGTCCATCTCTAATTACATATACATCTTGATCATGTGCCCATATATCTAATGCTAGAAGAGGGTCCAGAATCAGCAATGAATGTAGTTAAAATCACTGTGCAATCCTAGCCATCCTTTTTACCACAGCACTCGAGACATTGGAGGAGTTTCTGGTGATTAAAAATTATTTTTGACGGCCAATTGTAAAAATTGCATGCATTTGCCAAACTAGCAAATAGTTACTACTGCCCAGATGCATAAAGGTTGTATTGTATTTGTGATTGCAAAGTGCCCAACAAACTCAAAGGAAAATTCTACCAGCAGCTAAAAGACCATCAATACTCTACAGTAGTGATGACAATGAAGTGCCAACAAGAGCAAAACATAAGTGTTAAACAAAGAGCCCAATGGCATCAGTTGATCCATGTAGCCAACCCCACTAAGTAGGATGAATCATTGGTGTTGTTGTACAGTCTCATGCTCTTGACTATAAAGAAATATGAATAAAAAAACTTAAATTGCATATGCTTCAAAAAAATATCTTTCAAATATATAGTTAAATTTTGTTTAGGAAGACCTTGTACACCTATGATTCAAATCCCAACAGCAAACCTATTCCAATTTAATCTCTATTTTATTCTATTCAGAAAAGCTTGACTGAACCAGATGTGACAACATGAATAAATAGTTGAATATTGTCAAGAACAAACTCTCCTAAAATCTTTAGATATTAGGTGGAGGCCCAGGAATCATTTTATATCTCTAAAATGCATTTCTGAAATAGTGCTAGGTATCAACATACCTGAAGAATTGAGCCAGAAATCCAGCACAGTGATCTTGAAGAGTAGTAAGGTTTGGGGAATCTTGGATGCTAACACAATCTACATTCATGCCAACAAAAAAATGCCTTTCCAGGGGCTTCCGCAAGTCAAAATCATTGCAGTAATCACGCTGACTGCCGCCTGCACAATGGATGTATGATTCAACTCAATATTTTACACAACGTGATTTGATATATTTATTAATATGCACATTGTTTGCTTTCCATAGGACATTATAAAAACTGATTACAAATGCATAATAATAACAATATGTAATCATTTTTTCTTCAGAAAATGACGATGTGATTCTTTGGAGCTACTGAAAAGCTATTTTATCTTGGTCATAAAATAAACTAAAAAGGGCAGCCTGGTGCTATAAAGCTCCTACTATGCAGGGGGTCCAAGGAAGGGTCTAACCCACAATGTGGGTCTGTAGTAGGCAGCCTTACCTTGCATTTGCAAGAGGTTGATTACATGACTGATGACTCAAAGCTGTGACCTCTAGGTCACATGGCAACAACTCCAACCATTGTGCCAAAAATCCCCTTCCACTCAAGAAAAAAAAACTAATAAAGAAAATTGATTTTCCATAATCCTTCATAAACTAAAATCCCATGGTCAGAAAAGATGACAAAGCTACTTAAACTGCTTGCTCAAGAACTTGATACAGACAAGAATTCTATCATACATGAAGCTCCCCACAGATAAAATCAAATTTCAAGGCGTTATGCTTCGAAAACCTAAAAATGCCTTAGATGTGAGGCAAAAATAAAAAAATCCATAAAAGCACTTCGATTTACGCTTTAAAGCTTTAAAATCACACCTTTGCCTCTAAATTTTATGCTTCTATGTCTGAAATGTGAATGAGAAATTTTTTTTGCAGGTTTTAGGCTTTTTATTGGATAATGGATTTATGATTGAGTTTACACAAGCCCAATCAATAATCAGCACTATTGCTCTAAAAAAAGAAGGGGTCTTTAGGGTTTCAGTTTTCACTTTTCTTTATTGAAATTAGGCATGGTTGAGGACAGTGAGTCTGCAACGACAGAAAGAGGAAACTAACTGCAACTGTTAGCATAATCGGCTTGTTGCTATTATTTATTGTTTTGATATTGTAAACTTTATGGAATGTGATCTTTTTACATAGTTTGTGATATATTGTTATAAAACTTGTGATTTTAGTACTTAAATTTGAGTTAGAACTTACAATATTTACATAACAATACTTATATTTACATCTTATTTGTAAACTTTTTTTGATAAAATGTCTTATTTGTATATGATATCTTATATCTTATATCTTATATCTTATACCTCATATAGTATAATGTTTCACTTTTACTAGACCCTTGAGCGCCTTTCAGAGAAAACTCCCTTTACACAACTCAATTAAAATTACTATGATGCAAATTTAAGTGAACGAAATGGTCCACAATGATATAAGATAGGCATGTATTGCTCAGTTGAGACAAGAAAAATTAATAACACAAATGAAGTAACAACAATACCCTGATATTTAAAGAACGAACAACAGGAGAAAATGATACACAAGCTTACCATTATTTGTGTTGATATTTAGCTGAGGCTCACCAAAGTACTTCTTGTACTGCCAAGCAATTCTCAGGTCCTTCTCCTGCAATTATAAGCATAACAAACCAATTATATTACCATAACTAAATTAAAAATAATTATATATATCACAACAGACAAAAAGAAGTACATGGCTAGGATCCCGAGATTTATCCTCTTTGGATGACCCTGGATTAGGTAAAGTACCAAGAAATCCTTTAGGGTCTCTAGACGGACTAGCATACAAGAGTGGCTGTCTGTGTACAAGTCCTTGAGACATAAAATTTCGTAATAGAAGCATATGATGAGGTGCTTCTGCATCTTCCATAACCATGACAAGGCTACCCAGAGAAAAACCACCACCTAAAATCTCTATTAAAAGATAGAAAAAGAAAATATAAGAATCTTCTATGAAAAGATACTACATATGAATCAAATAAAATTAACTCATTCATTTACTGTATGGCTAATTTAAAGGATAATTACTGTCCAGATCGGGAATCCCAGATGAAATGAACGTTGTCCCATTAGCGCCATGCTTAAGTCCAGGATTCTGATAAGATGTTACAGTTGACAAATTGCGAGAGAAGCTACTAACTCGAGTCCTGGTTGCAGCCATTCTGCATCAATACTCTATATGCTACTCTAAGGAAGCAAAGAGTAACATTGATGAAAGTCCACCCAATGGGCTGCGACTCATGTCAAGAAAATATTATTTTCAGATAAAACATAAGCATATACCAAATAATCATAAAAGTTATTATATGAAAAATGCAACAAAGGAAACGAACTTATTAACCAAAAACAAGTGAAATTAGCACCCCTATCCATCTCAGTCACTAAATTATCGTTAGTCATTTATTGGCATACTAACAAGCTGTAAAAGTAATAAATTAGAAAACACTGCAATAAGGATAACAAAATATAGTAATTAGTTTTATATTGTTATCCAATTTATACCTGTTGTAATAGTGTACAGATTAGTGCAACTCCAGCTTGAGTTGTAGTGCATTGTACTATATAGCCTGTACACAGCCCATACACAGTATAAATAAGACAGAAAATGTAAAGAGTCAATAACTCATGTACTTTACACCACGGTTGTTAAAATCGCGATCCTACTCGTAGGATCGTACGCTTTTACGTGTTTGACTGGAGCGATCCCGATCCCAACAACAAACTCGTTTTGCTGGGATCGTAGTGGGATCCCGTTTCAGTACATAAAATAGGTAGGATCGTGCGATGCTACCGATCCCAGCCAATTCACCACACGCATGTCCCAAACCCAGCAAAACCCGCCCAAAATTAACCCAGATAAAAAAAACCTGTTTGGATACTGCGACTGAAACCAACCCAGCAATGCAAAACCCTTATAGCTATTTCGAATAGAAAGAAGCTGCAACAGCACAGTGGGTTAAGCTACAAGCCTGCGAAACCACAGATCACACTGGGGAGACAGAGATCGAGAGAGATAGAGAGTAATGGGATGGGAGAGAGATGAGAGAAACCCCTTCAATCCAAAACACACCGTTTTAGTTTTTTGTTTTCTCTTTTGATACAATGGGCCGTTAATTTGAAAAGGGTAATAATATTAGGATATAAGTGTTGATAAGCAAAAAACTAACTCTTGTTAATCAAGTAGTAGAAATTTTATGTTAATTTGTATATATAAAATTTAAATATAATATAATTTTATATTAGAGGTAGGATATTCTATCCTTATTCTAGTCATAATCTCATTAAGCTTTATGTTTTTACCTCCCTATCTAAAAAATGATCTTTAGGTTGAATTTATCTATAATCTATTTATCTTCAATCTATCAACTTTGTTCTTTCATTAAATTTGCCATATGGCACAATAAGGGTTTCCTCTCAAATCTCAACAAAATATGCTATTTTAATTTTTATTTAGTAGCTACATGTGCTAAGACTAGTCCAAATGATATCTAAAAAATTATAGTATCCTAATCTAATCAAAGTAGAGATGGTCCATTATATTCTCTGATGAATTTTCTTGACGATTTTTGTAAAGCAGCAAAATTATCAATAATTTTTAATATTTTAGTTTGATTTAATTATCTTTTTAGTCCTTCTAAATATAGTCATTTTGATTTTGATCTCACTAAAATTTTTTACTTCATTTTCGCCTCTTTAAATTTCGAGACAAGTGAAGTTAGTCCTTAAAATAAAGTCACAACAGGAACTAATTTTACTTATTTCAAAATTTAAAGGAGCCAAAATAAGGTCAAAAATTTTAGAAGAACCAAAATAAAAAATGACTAATTTAGAAAGACTAAAAGATAATTAAGCATTTAAGTTTTAATATTTTATCTATATTAAGCTATTATATAGTAAGATTCCCTTGAAAAACTATTATGGCATTAATATCGTTAAATGTATATTTTATTTTTTAAAAAAAAGGTTAAAATGGTAAAATTAAGTAACAAAATATTATTGATTTTTAAAAAGAAAATAATTGACTCAAAAAAGAAAATAATTGAATAATAAAATTGAATAATATTAGGATATATGTTGTAAGCAAAAAAATTAATCAAGTAGTAGAAATTTTATGTTAATTTGTATATATAAAATTTAAATATAATATAATTTTATATTAGAGGTAGGATATTCTATCCCTAGTCATAATCTCATGCTTTATGTTTTTACCTCCCCTATCTGATCTTAGGTTGAATCATACAACTTTGCTTTAAATAAAGTTTCTCTCATTAAATATTATTAATTTTATTTAGATAAAAACTCTAATAAGATTACAAGATCTAATCTAATCAAAGTAGAGATGGTCCATGTTCTGAACGTGATTAAGATGAATACCTATTTATAAATGTGGTTTTCTCCGATATAATTGATTTTTCGACATATTATTTAATGCATAAGATGGGTAGTATTTGGAATAAGATGCATACATTTGTTGTCATGTGTGGTATTTATAGGAGCATCATAGATGATAAGAATCATAGTTAAATATGCATTAAATATTATTAATTATGATAAAAATCTAATAAGATTGCTATCTCTTATACCTTCGCTATAATTGATTTTCATATCTATGAGAAATCGTTAACTCCTCAAAATTGTTTTGCTCATGAATCAACAATTACCCCCAACTCGACCCTTAGATGTAAAACTTACCCCCAACTTGACCCTTAGATGTAACAGTTACGTGTCAAGATATCCTAGTTCAACAGGAGCAAACGACACACATTGGACAAAAGAATCTAAGTCATAATATAAATGCTAGATCTCGCGATGTTTTTACCAAAGGGTTGAGGTCCGTGATACTGGGTAGAATGCCCTCAATGTTAAAGAATCAGGTCGGGATCCAGAATGGATTACTCTGCTTAAAGTCACTACACCATCATCCGAGATTCATAATAGGTTGTCCATATACAAATTTTGTTAATGGGACCCATTATTAATTCTGAAAGTAATATGATCTTGAATCAAAATCCTTGTTATGATTTATCATAATATCATGATCCAAGTCCGTGATCCAATTTATATATTCACGTATAACGCCATGCATCGTTTCAACTCTGAGTGTTGTTCTTTCAACTACTTTGTTAGGTACAGTACGTTGTGTGGCTAAAAGGTATTGAATGTAACATCCTCCCAAACATAATAGCTTTATTTATTGTTATGGAAGTTCAATAACACTTGTGTGAGTTGCCTGATAATTCTGGCAATCTTATGGGTTAGTTTAAGTATGATGCTATAACACAGAATGTGAAAAACAACTAGTATTAACCTAAAACTTGGATTAAATGATTTAGATGATATAAAAATATGAAAAATTTATTTCTAGATCATAGATAATTAGAATGAGTTATGGTAAATTTTAGAGAATTAACTGAGCTAGTCTGGTATTTTTAATAATACAATATGAGTGTTTAAAGGTCAAATTAAATAGAAAAATAGCTCAAAAAATTATAAGATTTTGTAAAAATGTTAAATAAAGGAAGGAGAATATTTTGAAATTGAATATAGGTTAAGGAAAATACCTGTGAGACTGTTAGCTTAATTCCTTAGGTTTAACTTAACTTAAGGAAGAGTAATAAAGTTGTCAAGTGTATAGGAAATTATTGAATAATGAGTATAAGGACTAAATGAAGTCCTAAAATTTTCTATAACACTTATGAACGTTCGAAAACTTCTTAATGGCAGATTAAAATATTCCTAAGAGATACAACATCTCCATTAAACCGTGAAAGTCAAACCATCATTATCCCCCTATTTTATCACTATCCCTCCTCTTCATCTTTTTACTTTTCTTTTCTTATTTCTCCACTCACTTACGTAACATACTCTACAATAGAAGGATAAGGAAGAGAAAGAAAAGGGCAAAAAATAAAGAAGGAAGAAAACCAAGGAAGAACAAGCAAAGAAATATAATATTATCCATATAGGAGTAGAGGTAGAGGTTGTTGTTTTGTTTTACTAAACTATATCCTTCTTTGTTTTCTTGAATTTTTACATGGAAGGATTGAATGAAAGTTTCTCATGAATCTTTATAAGAAAATTATATATATATGTGTGTGTGTGTGTGTGTGTACAAAACGATATTGTTGATGTATAGAATACCATGTATGGATTTTATTGCTTTATTATATGGTTTATAGTTTAAATAGATGTATATAGTGATTTTGTTGATATGGTGAATGAAAGAATGATAGAAATGACAGTTATTAGTGTATCTGGTGCAATTTCTTGAATGCTAATATATTAGACTGAAAAGTCTAATCGATTAGGCACTTCTAGAGTACAATATCGTGTGAGCTAATTGATTAGACCAACAAGGCTAATCGATTAGGCTTTTCCAGAATGTCATGTTTTGGGTGCTAATTGATTAGACTAAGATGACTAATCGATTAGGCTTTTCCAGAATTGAGAAGTTTTGAGTACTAATCGATTAGACAGTTCCAAAATATCACGATTTTGGATGCTAATTGATTAGCATAATAAACTAATTCATTAGCAGAACATAAAACAAAGTTCTATATGGTACCATATGAATCAAATTGAATAAGAATTATAACTAAGACATATAATATTATGAATGTGCACTTAATGACTTAGAGAAATGATGATTTTGTACACTTAGTTTCTTTGAGAATAGCGTTATTGTGCATTTAGTTACTTGTGGAGTAACCATCTCATACACATAGTATATGATGAATTGATGATATTGTGCACTTAGAATAATTGAATTGTACACTTGCTATGATTATGAGATGAACTAGAATTGTATTGCTCCTTTGAAATATTAAGTTGAGCTAGAATTAAATGATGAATTGAGAATTTCCTTTAAATCTTTAAAGTTGAGCGAATATGAATGATATGTTCTCATGGAATAAAAGATATAAGACATTTTAACTACTTTATTAATTTTATTGCTTAATTCTGACTCTCTCATGTCGTTTTTAGGTCTATATGCTATCAACATGGGTCCTAAAAGGGTTAGACGCGAGAGCAGGGAGTAGCCTAGGGAGCCATCTCCTCCCCGTGAGTATGACAACACTATATTTGTTTCGACAGCTACATAGGAATGCTTTGGGACTCTAGTCTCAAGGAGTGTCATTATTGAGAGAGGATTTAGCTTCAGGGACTCCATACAGCTAGACATCGAGGCCACCATTCGTCACTACCAGTGGGAGGAGTTCGCCAAACACCCCAGCAGGGCCCTAATTCCCTTGGTTCGCAAGTTTTATGCGAATCTCGCATTCACTCACTCAGAGTCCACTATTGTAGGCGTGCAGAGGCGCCGAGTTTCTTTTTCTGCTGAGTCCATCAGAGCGGCACTATCTTTACCCCCTGCTGCCTTGATATGTGAGAACTAGGAGTTCATCAGATAGGAGCCAGTGGAGGGGATCAACCTACAAGATGTCACCACTCTCAGCAGGGTCGATCGCGATATTTTCCCTGTGCCTGTTTGGCCCGAGAGGCCAAGGCCTGGTACCACTTTATCAATACCAAGATTCTGCCCTCCAACAACCTATTAGAGGTCACATGCAACAGAGCTATCCTGATATATGCCATACTATAGAGGTGCTCGATTGAAGTCGCCAACATTCTCTATATGTAGTTGCGAAGATCAACCATGGAGCAGCGCAGCCTTTTCTTCCCCTCGTTCATCCATAGACTATGCCAGAGGCGAGGTGTGCTCACCAGCCTGCATAAGGAACTCACTGACATCAAACAGCCTCTCAATGAGTATTTATTTGGGAGTGTTGATGTAGCTCCCCCAACAGCAGCAGTACCCCAGAGAGCTCAGAGGAAGACGCAGAG
This sequence comes from Ormosia emarginata, assembly GCA_029884605.1. Lineage (NCBI taxonomy): Eukaryota > Viridiplantae > Streptophyta > Magnoliopsida > Fabales > Fabaceae > Ormosia > Ormosia emarginata. The sequence continues at coordinate 5,664,927 of JAQQTP010000021.1, read as the reverse complement.
AGCTACTCGTGCAACTCAACGTCCTCAAGAGGTCGATGATGTGGGAGCCGAGCTTCGCCAGGTAGCCGCCATGCAGACCTACGCCTTCAAGATCATCAGGTAGTTGGCGAAGCACCTTCAGATCTCCACTCATGACTTCCCCATCCCACCATTTGATGGTGCTGGCTCCTCTCATTAGCTCCATGATCCCTACCCTCTCTTTGATGGAGCCGACCCTTCACGTCAGCACCAAGATCCTACGGCTCATCACAATGATAGCGGGGATGATACTGAGCCACTTCCCGATGATGATGACATCAGTGGTGATACAGAGCCATTTCCTGATGCTTATGAAGACAAATAGACTGATACATTCAGGGCAGTCTCCATTATTTTAAGTTATTAATTTTTATTATGTATGTTGTACAGTGAGGACATTGTTTCCTTCAGGTTTAGGGGGTGTCTTGGTATTTTGATAGATATTGACATTTTATTTATTTTTGTTGAAATATTATTAGTATAATTATTGATATTTTTGGTAATATTTTTTGTTTATTATGATTTGGTGCGCGCAATGACTAATTTGCATGTTTGATCTTATGAAATTATTTGAATGCTTAACATGATGTCATTAGCTAGTGTAACGATTGCCCAATGATAATTAGGGATGCAAGTTAACCTTAAATTTTTATGTTAATCCTTATGCGATCTTGGATGCATGTTGATCAATCTAGATTCTTTTTATGCATGAAGTGTTTTCCATTTGTATGCTTGATTAGCTTCAGATTGGATTTGAGTGCTTTTCTAGATAATGTTTATGGTTAGTACATGTGGAGATGTCTTTTATCTCTAAAATTATTTTGCAACTCTCTTGAAGTGAAATCCTAGATTGTGCATCATAGATATTGGCATAAGATTTATACTCGCCCCATGATCACATAAAGCCCTCCTAATAGTAAACTTCCCAATAATGTAAGGGTTGGTGAAACTACCTGGATCTTTTAGTTTATATGGCAATTTTCTCTAGATTATAGTAGTGTACTCCTCTGTCAACATTATTGTCTCATCTTCCTTGAGTTTTCTCTTTTTTGATAACAACTCCTTCATGAACTTAGCATAAGATGTCATTTGTTTAAGTCCTTTAACAAAGGGAATATTTATCTGTAGTTTCTTGAAGACATCTAGAAACTTAGAGAATTGCTTCTCTTGATTTTCTTCCTTCAACCTCTGATGGAATGAGATCTTGACATAAGGTGATGGTTCACATGCTTTTTTTTGCTCAAGATCCTTCTTCTTTCTCTACCACTTCAGTTTTTCTTCCTTAGCTTTTTCTTCTTTACTACTATTTTGAATTAAGACGTCATCATTGGGAACTTCATTTTTATTTTTCTCTATTCCTGAAGAGTTTAGTACTTCTTTCACTTATACTTATACTGTTTTACCACTTCTCAAAGTGATTGCCTTGCAATGCTCCTTCGGATTAACCATAGTGTCACTAGGTAGGCTACTTGGAGGTCTCTTTGTGAGTTATCTTAATATCTGACCCATTTGGGTTTCCAGACTTCGAATGGATGCCTTTTGATTCTTGAAGTTGGCTCTCACTTCCTGCATGAAATTGGAAGTCTGTTGGACAAAGGAAGATGTCTGTTGAGAGAGTTTTTAAAGAGCACTCTCTGGAGGAGATTTCTTCTCTTGTTGAGCATTTTGTTGCATTCCTTGATTATTCCATGAAAAGTTCAAATGATTCCTCCACCTCGGGTTATAAGTGTTTGAATATAGATTGCCTTGGGGTCTTAGAGGATTGCCCATGTAGTTGACTTGCTCTTTAGAAGTAAACCCTGAATTGCTTGCCTCACATTCACCATTGACGTGATTGCCCCCACAAAAATTGTAAGTTAAAGCTTGATGATTGACTAAGCTTACTTGCATGTGGCCAATTTTCTTAATAAGATTGGCTATTTGTTGACAAAAGGTATTGTTTTATGCAAGTATGACATCAAAGGTATCAAGGTCCATAACTCCCTTCTTAATCAGTGTTCTTTCACTAGGCATTTGATATTCATTTGTAGTCATAGTTTCAATCAAATTTTGAGTTTCTTCAGGAGTTTTGGTGTTGAGAGACTCACCTGCAGATGCATCCACTATAGCTCCGGCGCAATGATTCAAGCCATTATAGAAAATTTGAACTTATTACCAAATTTCAAATGCATGATGAGGGCATCTTCGTAGCAATTCTTTGTATCTTTCCCAAGCTTCATATAAAGATTCCCTCTCCTTCTGAGTGAAACATGTGATCTCACTTCTCATCTTTACAAACATTGATGGAGGAAAATATCGAGTAAGAAACTTGCTAATCAAATCTTGCTAAGTAGTAATGCTTCCCTGAGACTGAGCTTGTAACCAGCATTTAACTTTATCCCTTAGAGAGAATAGGAAAAACCTTAGTCGTATAGCATCATCACTCACTCCATTGAACTTGATGGTATCACAGAGCCGTAGGAAGTTGTTGATGTGCAAATTTAGATCATCTTACTGATTTCTCCCAAACTGATCTTGTTGAACCAACTGTAGAAAAGATAGTTTGATTTCAAAGTTGTTAGCATGGATAGGAGGTCACACTATATTGGTTGCACATCTTTCAGCGGGAGGAGTTACATAATCTCCCAAAGTGCGTCTTCTTTCTCCATTTGCTTCTGCCATTAGTTCTCTTTCAATTCTTCTTCATTTTCTTGTTGTTCTTCTATTTGCCCTTGTTGTTTTCTCAATTTTTGGATCAAAGAGTAATGCTTCCGAATTTACAATACCTTGTATATAATGGACAAACAATTCAGAGTAAGTTCGCAAGTTAAATAAATAAAAAGCCAATGATAAAAAAACATATAAAAGAAATGATATTATAATTATTGTAAGATCCCACAAACAGAGAGCAGAAATTATATAAACATTCTCTAAACAAACCATCATCTCAAAGCAAGTGACTAAGTGGAAATGTTTGTATAGGCCACTCAACTTAACCAAACCAATGCAACAAAGCTAAGCATACATCAGAAAATCTTTTATGTTCTCAAGAGTCAAGCAACATGCATGATTCAATTCTATCATGGGAACTAAAAATCAAACATGCACACCAAGACAGCAAACAAAATATCCCCCCAAACTTAAATAGTGCATTGTCCTCAATGTGCCAATCATGAAACTAACAAACAACAGTAAATGAAAAGAAAGAAAAAAAATAAAAAAAACTAAGATAAGAAAGTGTAACTTCCCAAGAAAGTCAGCTAATCAAGGGTTGGATCCTCGCCGCCATCATCCAACTCCGGAGGAGGAGGAGGAGGAAAATTAGGAAATGTGGTCATACCTGCCCCCAACTGAATAGCACATACCCACATCATCGGCTCAAAAGTGGTAATACAAGACATCTGATAATTAAGCCGTAAATTCACCTGAGCCAGCTGTGCAGGTGTAGACAATGGAGTCCAACGAGGTGGAGGTAGGGGACACACAACAGGTGGTCGCGCAGCAGAAGAACTTGGGCCAGCAGAAAGACTATAAGCTCTACTCAAAATACGAGAAACAAGCATGTCATCCATAGGGGCCTTTGTTGGAAGAACTTCTTCAGTCGAATGCCACTGGACTCCCGCCTGCTCATAAAGTGAAGTAATTAAAGAAAGATACCATATACCTTCACGACGACTATTGGCAGTGTGCACTATCGCCTCATGGATTAATCGCCCCACATTAATACTCAAACGAGACATTATGGCATATAGAAGTATAGCCCGCTCCTTGGTAACTGAAATAGAATGCAAACTAGGCAACAAGCGAGCTAACTCAAAATGCAACTAAACATGTGCCATCGACGCCAAATCACTCTTCAAAATGGAACAAGGATTATCATTAGAGAGCTGTCATGCAGTTCCAAAAACACAAATTGTATTCAATACATCATCCAAATCAACCTCTCCCTATCTCAACTGACTATAATCATTGTTAGGGATATCAGAAAGCCCATAAACATGGTTAATAGCCTCAGCAGAAAAATCAATTTGCCTACCCTGCACAAATACAAAACTATCAATGTGCTCCACAACATTTGCATAAAATTCTCACATAACGGGCAAGCCAGCAAGGCCGAGGTGAGTACAGAAATTATCCCACATCCTAGAATTAATAACATCACATAGGTCCCTATATTTGTAAGCACTGACACACATACACCGCTCTAGAACAAACTTCTTACACATCAAAGCAGATTGAAAGCAATGTTCTGCATCAATAGACACAAATTTTGAAACATCAAATGAAGCACTTAATGAAGCTCTGGATGCAACTCTTGAGCGCTTGGGACCTATTCAACAAGGTGGGTTATGGTGGTTTATGGGTGGGTTATATGGTGGGGGAAATGAAAGAGGGAAAGAAAGGTGAGAAAAAAATGGTAGAAAATAGAGCTCAAAAGGTGGCAACCATAGTGGTTTCCGGTGGTGGAGTGGTGGTAATAAGTGGTGGTGGGTGGTGAAGTGAAACGAAAATGGTGTTTAGGCTTATAACGGAAGAAACTGTGGGTAGTGGTGATGGGTGAAGCTTGAACGGTGACAATGGTGGCTATGGTGGAGTGGTGGTGATGAGTGGTGATGGGTATGGCAAAAATGTTGTAGTTTGGAGTTTATGATGATGGGTTAGAAGGGAAAGGAAAGGAAAATGATGGGTATGAGAAGTAAAAAGGAAGAAAAATGATAGGTTGTGAAGCTCAAAGGGTGGCGATGGTGATTTTAGGTGGTTGGAGGAGGTGTGGAAGGATGGGGAAGAAGAAGAAGAAGAAGATAAATGGGTATGGGAGAAAAAAAAATAGAGCATCGGCCCATTTGTTGGCTCACACCGTCGTCGCGACATTGGATTTTTGATGCTGCAACGCCAGGTGTAAAAAAAATATTTTTTTTCAAAAACAATTTATTTTTTTTCAAAAACTAATTCAATTCTGAATTAAAGGTACTGTTCCCACAACACTCCATTTTTTTTTTTTTTTTTTATATATATATATATATATATATATATATATATATATATATATTCAAAAACCAATTCAAATTGAAGGTACTGTTCACACGGCACTTTTGTTTTTGTGATGCTGCGGCATTTTTTTTCATTTTTAAAAAAAAAATTAAGTACCCACCGCTGCAGCACTGCCCACTTCTAGAACCTACCGTCTTTGCGAGAAAAATTCATCATCAGTGCCACATCACTGACTGGTGACCGCTGCAGCGCCCAGTCCTTGATCTTGACAACTTGATTTTCGTCTCTGCTCGTTCTCTGATTGCCGAAACATCATTTCTTCATCGCTCTAGCACCCAGAAATTGCATTTGTTCGACAAATCTACTGTGAAACTTTGCTACTCATCAACTAAAAATGAGAAAATACAAACACTTAAAGATTAATTTCAAAATAAAGGGTCAAGAACTTGGGTTACCTCCCAAGAAGCGCTTGATTTAAAGTCATCGGCTTGACTTTATCCCCAATCATGCAGGATTAGCCAAAGTAATTGAGGTTTTATCACGATCGAAATCGCTACCCCAATATCTCCTAAGACGCTGGCCATTCACCAAGAACTTTCTTTGCTCCTTGATATCTTCAACCTCAACAGCTCTATGTGCAAACACCTTAGTTACCAAGAAGGGACCAGAATACCTAGATTTGAGCTTTCTCGAAAAAAATTTCAACCGAGAATTAAATAGAAGTACATAGTGACCCGGTTCAAAAGTACGTTCTAGAATTCACTTATCATGCCACTTTTTCATTTTCTCTTTATAAATCTTGGCATTTTCATAAGCTTCACTTCAAAACTCATCTAACTCATTAAGCTAAAGAAGCCTGCACTGACCTGTTGCTTGCAAATCAAAATTGAGCTTTTTTAAAGCCTAATAAGCATTACGTTCCAACTCCAAAGGAAGGTGACAAGCTTTCCCAAACACAAGCCTAAAAGGAGACATGCCTATCGGAGTTTTGTAAGTTGTACGGTATGCCCAGAGTGCATCATCCAACCTCTTTGACCAATCCTTACAAGTTGGATTAACAGTCTTTTCTAAAATGCGCTTTACCTCTCTATTTGACACCTCAACCTGCCACTGGTCTGAGAATGATATGTAGTAACAACCTTGTGCTTAATATTATACTTCAATAGGAGAGCCTTAAAGTATTTCTTACAGAAATGAGAACCCCTATCACTGATAATGGTTTTTGGTGACCCAAAGCGAGTGAAACTATTTTTTCTCAAAAAATTCAGCACCACCTTGGAGTTATTGGAAGGCAACGCCACTGCTTCAACTCATTTGGACACATAATCTACTGCCACCAAAATGTACTGATTACCAAAAGACGGTATGAAGGGACCTATGAAATCTATCCCCCAAACATCAAATAACTCTACTTCTAGAATTGATTTCAGTGGTATTTCATGCCTTTGGGATATGTTACCCACACGTTGACAGTGATCACAACTTGCAACAAATCTATGAGCATCTTTAAAAATACAAGGCCAATAGAAACCATATTGAAGTACCTTTGCTGCTGTTCTTTCACCTCCAAAGTGACCTCCATAAGGGGAAGAATGACAATAGTGCAGTATATCAGAAATTTCCTCATCAAGAACACATCTTTGCAGAATTTGATCAGCACATTTTTTAAATAGGAAAGGCTCATCCCAGAAATAAAATCTAACATCTTGCTCAAATTTCTTTTTCTGCTGATAGTTTAAATCCAGTGGATAAATACCACTTACCAAGAAATTCACATAATCAGTATACCATAGGTAATTTACCTGATTAACTGCTAGCAGCTGTTCATCTGGAAATTTCTTATTAACTAACCAGAATCTTCCAATGCAACCTCATTTTCTAGCCTAGACAAGTGATTTGCATCCTGATTTTCAATGCCTTTTCTATCCCGAATCTCAAAATCAAATTCTTGTAACTATAGAATCCATCGAATTAATCGGGGCTTAGCATCCTTCTTACTAATCAAATATTTGATTGCATAATGATCAGTAAACACAATTACCTTAACACCCACTATATATGACCTGAACTTATCAAAAGCAAACACCACTTCAACCAACTCCTTCTCTGTTGTTGTGTAGTTAACTTGGGCATCATTGAGAGTCTTACTAGCATAATAAATAGAATGAAAGATCTTCTCTCGTCGCTGCCCCAATACTGCTCCAACCACAAAGTCACTTGCGTCACACATCAACTCGAAAGGGAGATCCCAATCAAGAGCAATGATAATAGGAGCAGATACCAGCTTCATGTTTAACTTCTTGAATGCCTTCAAACAAGTTTCATAAAAAAGAAAAGGAGTGTCCTTCTCTAACAAATTACACAATGGTTTTGAAATTTTGGAGAAGTCCTTGATGAAGCGCCTGTAGAAACCTGTATGCCCCAAGAAACTCCAAATCGCTTTTACATAAGAAGGAGGAGGGAGTTTATCAATGACCTTAAGCTTTGCTTTGTCCACTTCTATTCCTCTGTTAGAGATTCTATGGCCTAACACAATGCTTTCTTGGACCATAAAATGACACTTTTCCTAATTAAGCACCAAATGAGTCTCTTCACAGTGCTTGAGAACTCGAGATAAATTTAGCAAACAACTATCAAATGAATCCCCAAACACTGAGAAGTCATCCATGAAAATCTCAAGATTTTGCTCAACCATATCTAAAATAGCCATTATACACCTTTGAAAAGTGGTTGGAGCATTGCACAGACCAAATGACATTCTCCGAAAAGTAAAAGTGCCATAAGGACAGGTAAAGGTTGTCTTTTCTTGGTCCTTAGGAGCTATAGCAATCTGATTATAGACAGACTATCCATCTAAGAAGCAGTAGAACTTATTTCCCACCAATCTATCAAGAATCTAATCAATGAATGGAAGTGAAAAATGATCCTTCCAAATGGCCTTGTTCAATTTCATGTAATCCATGCAAACTCGCCATCCAGTAACTGATCTAGTTAGAATCAGTTCATTGTTATCATTGGCCATTGATGCTCTATAAATGGATTAAGTCGCCATTGATGCTCTATAAATGCTTTATGTCGAGTCATTTGTCAAAAGGATAAATTATACTCGCATCCAACCATTTTATTTCTTTCTTTAATTTCGGTAACATTTTGTTAGCTCACCAACCCTATAAATGCGGTTACTTTACGTACCACTAGCCCACTATATATTTTCACCCAAATAAAAGTAAGTCTGTACTCTGTTGAACAATTAGATATGGTGATTCAGTCACTCTATTATAGTCTATAAGATTAATAGACATCGTATACCAAGTAAAGGTAAAAGAAACAGGATACTGGAAAACACTAAAGCAGAGAATATTATCAAAGCCAATGCTATGGCATCAACATATCTATGTATAGTTGTTAGAAAGAAAACTAAAGAAATAAACAATTTTTACTTACTTTGGGAAGTAGCATCTTGGTCCAAGTGAATAATTTTCATCGCCTTCCACATCCATACTACAAGAAAATGCTTAATTATATGTACAATATGCTAAATTAAAAAAAAACAAACAAACTAGCATTTAGAACAGCAAGGAAACATAAAAACAGAAGTCACAATGATAACAATTCATCACAAACCAAACTTTCTCCTTGACAGCCTCATGTCATTTTCAAACCAATAAGTAAACTTAATCATGGCAAATGAAATCACACATCACCAGTTTATATTCAAAACACAAATATCACAAGCAACAGAATCCTGTCAAGACTTATAGTTGAAATCCATCAACTATACCATCACCTATAATTGAAATTTGCAATCTACAAAATTATTCTATAGAAATATTGATAACTAACTGATCAAGGAAAAAAAAACAATTAAGTGACTTACTCAATCACAGTATTCCAATTATCCAAGTATTTCACATTAAGAGATGTGATCTGTTTGTCTTAGGGACCAATTGGAATCAACAACTGCAATCTTCACCTCCTCAATGCCTAGCATAAGTGTAGCCATGCCGATAAAATCAGCAAGAGGATAAACTACTTCTGCTAAGACTCGATATCTCAAAATACTAGAAATTACCCAAATAAATTCCTAGTTGCAACTTACATGAAAATGTAAAATAATATCAAGTATGCCAAGCTATACTGAAGAAAACAATTCCACATTAACAGCCACATTAAATACACTTACCTGAAGTGCAGCTTACATGATTTGACTGACCTGCAAAATTGCCTATGCTATGATTCAATCCACAACCATTCAATGAAACTGAAATTTACAAAAATTTAGTGTAGTGAGTAAACTGCAATGTAATATTTCCTAAAAAAAAAAGAGATGTAGTTGATAATTATTAGGAATCTAGGATTACAATAAAATAAACCATTCTCTGCAATATCAGACATGGGACTTGATGGAGTACTCTCATTTATGCACTCATCGAGCTTCTGAATTAACATCAAGATTCAGTCCGAGAAAAAAAATACATAGATATTAATCTCATAATTAAATCGTTTCCTTATCAGGACTCTCAACATTGAAGGGTGTGGCAAGGAGGTTTCAGAAACTAAAAACCTGCCTTAGATGGTTCCATTCTAGCAGTAGTCAATGCACCAGATGCATGAATTTTCAAATCCCAATTGTAGCTCTTGCTTCCTTCTAAAAAAGTCCAACTAAACCAAACACAACAAGAAGTATACCAGTCTAAAACCAAAACATTTTATCATAATTTAAGTAATTTGATAATAGCTATACATGTCTAAAACCAAAAAGTATACCAGCTCCAAGCCTATAAGCTCCAATCCTAAACAACTCAAAAGTATAGGAGCTCTTATATACCCAAAAAAACAAGATAACAAGAGCTCATCATATTACAAAATATAATTTCAAAATAAAGAGAATCAAATCTTCATTCTATTTCTTCCTCTTCATCGAAGATACTGACATTAGAATCATGAATAGGAAGATCTTTGTCATAATATTTGGTTGTGTCCTCAATCACCTTCGCATCTCCAAATGGAACAATTGCATCTACATATTAACATGTACAACACAACTAATTATAACTAATGTTAATAAAAAATTATAACAACTATTTTTATGAACCAATATAATAGATGAGAGCTTGTAACAAAATTTACCATTAGGAAAAAACCCAAGTAACCAATTGCGAGTACATATGAGAGCTTGCAAATTATTGGACATCATACTACTTCTATACTTGTTCAAAATGCGGCCACCAATACTAAAAGCGGACTCGGATGCTACCGTGGTTATTGGAATGCTCAATATATCACTAGCCATCCTTCCAAGGTCAACAAATCTATGACTACGATCCTTCCAATATTCCAAAACATCTAAATCCTTGTGACCCATAAGCTTTGCCTCTTCTAGATAAAGATCAAGTTCACTCTTTGCAACTAACAAACTTCCTTGGTTCTCTTCCTCTTCAAAGTCCTATAACATTTCAATGAAAATAATAGAATACATATTTAAGTAGAAAGCAACAATAACAACAATTTTGAATAGAAATAAAAAAGTTTTAAATAATTTAAAGAACTAACTAAGCAAAAACTTACATCATAGTCGGTTGGCAAATTCGTTTTAACTTTCCTTCCATATGTTGGAGTAGAAGTACTTGCATCCATCATAGAAGAAGTTAATGCATTTTTGTTGACATATTGAGAAAAAAGCTTATACAAAGCATCCTTCACTTTGCTCAACTTCTCATTAACTATGACTACATTAGTATGAAGTTTGGAAAAGGCATACTTCAAGAATTGAAACTTCATTCGAGGGTCAAAAACACAACCAAATGCAAGAACAATGCTATACTCACTCCAATACTTGTCAAACTTGTTCATCATCTTTGAAGCCATATCTCTTATCACATCATCTTCACTCAACATATTATTTTTCAATAGAAGCTCTATCTTCCATATTTGCATGAAATACAAATTGGATGTAGGATAGGTGGATCCAGAAATCATATTGGTAATTTCATAAAAAGGCTCCAAGAATTCACACATATTTTTTCCTCTTGCCCATTCTTCATTAGATGGACAATGTCTGTAATTTACATCATCCAAACTCAAGCTTACAAATGCACGCTTATACTTGATTGCGCTCTCAAGCATCAAATAAGTGGAGTTCCACCTAGTGGACACATCCAAACGCAAACCAACACTACTATCAATGCCACCAACTTTTTCAACACATTGAAGAAATTATTTTATCCTTGATTCCGACGCTCTCACATATTTTACACTTTCTCTTATTTTGTGCAATGCATCACTTGCTACCTTTAGACCTTCTTGAACTATAAGATTCAAAATATGTGCACAACATCTAATGTGAAAGAAGTCTCCATTACACAACAAGCTATTTGACAAGCAAAGTTGACTTTTCAAGATGTTTTGCATGCTATCATTAGAGGAAGTATTATCCAAAGTAATAGAGAAAACTTTTTTATCTATTCCCCACTCATTCAAAAATTCAAATACCTTTCTTGATAGCTCATGACCGCTATGTGGAGGTTCCAAATGACAAAAGTTCAACAACTTGCTATTTAACTTCCAATTCTCATCAATAAAATGAGCTGTTAGAGTGATATAACCACGAGTAGTGCAAGCAGTCCAACAATCAGAGGTCAAACACACTCTACTACGACTTCTAGCCAATTGATTTTTCAATTTCTCTTTTTCAAGCAAGTAAATTTTCATGATATCAGCAGTAATAGTATTTCTAGAAATTACTGTATTCTCACCAAAAGAAATATATTGACATAATGTTCTAAAACCACGCCACTCAACACATTGAAATGGAAGATCATGTAATATGATCATTTGAGCTGTCAACTCACGTACAACATTGTGGTCAAGCTTTCTAGACCTCATTTTATCAGCATAATCAAGCATCATATTCCCCACATCACCAAATCTTGGATTCTTCATGCACTTAGAGATGTGACGAATTAAATGAGATGTCCCTCCCTTAGTTGCACAAGTATATTCTTTTCCACAAGCCTTGCATTTACACTTTTCTTTTCCATCACTAGTAACATCAATTTTTTCAAAATATTTCCAAGCATCTGAGGTTCTAGCCTTTTTCTTTTGTGGTTCAAGATTTTCATCAACTTTCATAGGTGCATTTGGATTATGTTGTTCCAAAATTTGACAATCTTCTTCAATAGTAGCAGGTATATTACTCATACTGACTAGTGAGAACATAAGAACACAAAAAAAGAGAACAAAATCAGAGCTATAAAGCAAACTACTGAAACAAATCATGCTTATGGATTATGCTTTATACAGATATGCTTGCATACATGGAACAACAATAGAATTTAACAAATTTAAAATAAGTAGTAGAACACTATACTATACCTCCTTTCTGGTTACCAGATTATGCTCTGAGCAGCGTTGCGTAACGTTGGTAGCGATTGGGAACGAGTGGCGGCGAGGCACGGTTGCTGGGAGTGCTAGCGATATCGAAACGATGATGGGTGGAGGTGAGTACACCGGTGAGATGGTTATTGGTTATGGTGGGGTCGTCGGCCTGTGGGTCGGTGTTGGTTGAGCGAGGGGAAGAAAGGAGAGAGGAGGGGAGGCTGCGGAATGGTGACAAGGTGGCGATGGTGGCCTGGTGGGTGGAGTCGTGCCCGTGAGGCGTGGAGGCGAAGGCAAAGGGAAGATTGAAGAGAGGAGGGGAGGGGAGAGGGGAGGGAGTGCAGTTTGGGTTTGGGTTTGGGTTTGCAATGGGACCTGAGAAAAAGGAATGGCCGTGGGGCGTGGGCGTGGGGGGAAGAAAGGAGAGAGCAGAGCACCCACTGATGACTGATGAGAGTAGAGGCGCAGACTGCAGAGCTTGAAATGCAGATTGCAGAGTACAGCATATGCATATCTCCCACTACCCAACCCATTTCTGATTTCTAGTTTCCTACCAATTTTCTACGCTAGTTTTCTAGTTTCTACGCATAGCCATAGAGGCTAGAGCCCCCACCCCCCAGCCCCATCAGGCTATCACCATTTTCTAGTTCTACTAATTCCCATCCCATCACCGATTCATTTTCTTCTTTTTTTTCATTTTTTTCGCTTTTTTCTCTGTTGCATTAAATGTTGCAGCAGCTTTTAAAGTTTTTTTTTTAATTATTTGAATGCTTTTTTAATTGTGCATTCTGTTGTTGCTGTTGGAGGAGGGGGACGTTGGGCCTGGACTGGACTAGACGTGGAGTGGAGAATGAACGTTGGTCATACAAAAAAAAATCAATCGGGTTGTCGGGCCAGCCCAGCCAGAAGCGGGCCAGCCCGAATTCGGGCTGGGCCAATTCGGGTTGGGCTTTATCGGGTTATTTAAAATTTTTTGTTCATTTTTATTAGCTCAGCCCGTCCATTTATCGGGTTATTCGGGCCGGCCCATCGGGCTTGGCCCATTTTGACGGCTCTACTTTATGTCCGTCCTCCAAAAGAATTTTATCCTCCACTGATACCTCTAATGTCAGTAATAGACCAACCCAATGCTCTCTTTTGCTCTCTCAAGATGCAAAGAAGCTTTTCAACCTGCACATCAGAAAGTGCAGAAGATACAACTAATGGCAATGTGGAATTGGATTCAAGAAAAATATACTTTAAATGAGAAAGTAGGGCCTTGAGATCCAAAACTAGTGGCTACTCAATTGAAGATTTTGGGACCTCCTTAATACCGCTAGGAAGATCAAGAGATTCGAACTGCCGTGGAAGTCTAGAGTATTTAGGAAATGAATCCAACCACTTCACACACTCTTCCACTTTTTCAAAAAATCCACTAGGCTCTGCAGAGCACAACGATGTCACTAATGGTTCAGAATAAGTATCATTAAAAACATCACAAACCAAGTCATCCAACACATTGATACTGAAACATTCTTTAGAATCTGGAGGGCATTGCAAAGCTTTATAAATATTGAAAGTAATCTGATCATCCTGCACCCTCATTATGAGTTCTCCCTTTTGCACATCAATCAAGGTCCTCCCCGTAGCTAGAAATGGCCTTCCAAGAATGACGGGGACCTCTTGGTCCTCTTCTGTATCAAGCACAATAAAATCTGAAGGGAATATAAATTTATCCACCTTCACTAGAATATCTTCAATGATACCCTTGGGGTGAGTATAAGAACGGTACGCCAGCTAAAGAATGACTGTAGTGGGTTTAGCTTCTCCCAAACCCAATCTTTGAAAAATTGACAAAGGCATTTGATTAATACTTGCCCCCAAATCACATAGAGCTTTTCCAAAGAAATGATTGTTTATGGTGCATGGAATTGTAAAGGTTCCAGGATCTTTGAGCTTAGGAGGGAGTTTATTATGAATAATTGCACTACATTCTTCAGTTAGAGCTACAGTCTCATAGTCACCCAGTCTTCTCTTTTTAGACAAAATGTCCTTTATAAATTTTACATAACTGGACATCTGTTCCAGTGCTTCAACAAATGGGATGTTGATATGCAGGTTCTTAAAGACATCCCCAAATTTTTTAAATTGAGCTTCATTTTTTTTTGTTTCAGGAGTCTCTAAGGAAACAGAGGAGAGGGAATAAGATTCGAAATTGCCTCCTCTTTAGCTTGATTTTTCTTATTCTGGTCTTCATTCGAAGTGTTGGAATTTTTTACACCATTCTCAATTTCTTTGCCACTTCGAAGTGTAATTGCCTTACAATGCTCCCTATCTTCCAATCTTGGATTTGCCTCTTTATTGCTAGGAAGAGTTACAGGAGGTCGGCTATTAATAGCAAAAGCTAGTTGGCTTACCTGATTCTCTAGACTCCTAAGAGAAGCTGCTTAACTCTGAATCATGGCATCATTCTTTGCCATATATTGCATAAACATTTTCTCCAGTGATGACTTCTTCTCCTGCTACGGAACAGTATTTTGCTGATTAAAACCGGGAGGAGGGCCTTGTGCTTTAGAAGATGAAGCACCAACATTTTGATTTTGACCCCAAGCAAAATTTGGATGATTCCTCCATCCTGGATTAAATGTGTTGGAGTAAGGATTGTTCTTCTGCAAATTAAATCGCACCACAAAGTTCACAGAATTTGGATTTAATGAACAATTCTCCAGAGAATAAGCATCTCCACAATAATTACAGGTAACAAAAGGACTTGCAACAGATTGAACACCAAGGCCATCAAACTTCTTTGACAAAGAAGCAATCTGAGCTATTAACGCAGTAATAGCATCCACCTCATATACTCATGCCGCACACCTAGGTACTTGTTTTTCTGAAGGCCACTGATAACTGTTAGAAGTCATTTCTTCTAGCAAATCAAAAGCCTCATCAGTGGACTTACTCATTAAGGCTCCTTCAGTTGCTGCATCAATAGTAGTCCTTAGAGGTCCGTTCAGAGCATTATAAAAAGAATGAACCTGCAACCACTTAGTAATGCCATGATGCGGACATTTTCTGATGAGTTCTTTGAATCTCTCTCATGCTTAAAATAGAGATTCACTGTCGTACTGAACAAAGGAGATGATGTCCTTCCGCATTTGGGTTGTCTTCCTAAGTGGAAAGAACCTGTCAAGAAATTTGTCAGCTAAGGCATCATAGGTAGTGATAGACCCCTCCGGAAGTAAGTGAAGCCAACTCTTAGCCTTATCTCAGAGAGAGAAAGGAAAGAGCCTCAATCTGATAGCATCTTCTGTAACTCCGTTGTGCTTGAAAGTATCGCATATTTCCAAAAAATTGAGCAAATGAACATTTGGATCCTCATTAGGCAAACCTCCAAACTGCACAGAGGTTTGGATCATCTAGATAATGGCTGGCTTGATTTTGAAATTATTAGCTTGGATGGCCGGCCTCCGAATGCTAAACTGTAGACTCTGAACTTGAGGGACATAATACTCCCTCAAAGATTTAGTTGGCATTTCTTCAGCCATTGATTGAGAGTTATTTTTTGAATCTGAACACTCTTTTCTAATTCCTCGAAGTGTTCTTTCAATCTTAGGATCAAAAGATAATAACTCAGGACCTAACGTTCATCGAATTTGTCGTATATAAGGAAAAACAATTGCTTGAAATTAGTAAAACCAACTAAGCTAATTAAAAATTAAATTGAATAAAATAAATATGAATATATAACCAGAAACCAATTTGAATTAACAATAAGCAATTAAATGTGTTAATATTAACTACAAAATTAGAAATTAAATCCTCGGTAATGACGTAAAAAACTTGGTGGGAAAAATCCAACAATGCAAGTGTAAGTGTCAATCAAGTAATAAAGTAGTGAAAAAAAGTCATTCCCACAAGGATTTGTTACTAAATTTTATAATTAACTACTAACATTCAGAACTCTTACTTTTATTCAAATAACAATTTAATTTTGACCAATTTAATTAGATTAAAATAAAATTGCAAAAGCATAAACTATCAAGAACTGAATAATTTAGAAACTCTATTTTGATGGATCATAGGATTGTAATCTTCCTTCTCACTTTATTTGAATTGTAGTTAAAACAACTTTTTTCTATTCCAATTTATTCAAAATATCAATCTAGAGCTCTAATATAATTGTATCCCTCTTCCCGTGGCAATACAAAATTTAACCCGTTTAATTTTAATCTCTATATTCCTATGAGACAATACATCAAACAGGTTACATTCATGATCAAGTTCTATTTGGAATTGTATATGGCTCTAACAAATATTTATATCCTTAGAACATTTTTCCCCAATTAACAACAATTGGTCCAAACACATGTTACTCATACTAGTTCATAGATTCAAATTCCCTTTTTCCAAGTTCAATTAAAATCCACAAAATCATCCAATTGATGATCAGACAATCAGAAGCATTACACCTAAGCATGAGTAAATATTTCTCATAAATTGAAATAGGAATTCAACAAACTAACGATTCAAATTATATGAGAAGTTCGATTACAATCCTAGAAATTAAATTTAGTTCATGGCATACATTGAGAACAACAAGAGCAATTTAGAAACATGAGCCCTCATAAAAAAAACTCAGAAATTTCAGAAAAATCATAAATACAAGGTTGCAGATGATGAATCCAAGACTTCGATCTTGATTTCCCTTTGTTTTCTTCAAGATTCCTGCCTCCAAAGCTCTTCTTCCGCCCCTTCCTTCGTCCTTCTTCCTCTCCCACAGTTTTAGAACAGCCTCTTATTAAGCTACATTTTATTTTAGTTGTTATAAAACTAAACAGACTCTAGTCGCGAATCCTAGCCGCCACAAAGATCTTTTAGTTACTACCGCACAAGAGCAGTGTAACTTTGCGCTGCTCTGGAATTCTTCTTCCTTAATGGCTGCTGCAGCACTAGACATGATAATGCTGTAGCAACCAGCAGTCTTACATTTTTCTCATGCTTTTCCATGACTTCTTTATGTCCTAAAGACTATCTTCGTCTTGCCAATGATTTCTTCTCAATCTCTTCTTTTCCATTGAAGTTTTTAACATTTCCATTAGTAGAAAGAAACTCAGTAATCAAAGCACTATGATAGAGAAATCATTCAAATTCATCACTTATAATCATAGATACTTAAAGATGGATAACCATACTCAACTTTGACAAAGAAAAAGTATTTCCAATGCTTATCATGATAATAAAACAAGGATCTAGCACAATTTAAAGATCAAATAGAGTTCAAATATTTATACTTTCATAGAGTTATCAGTCTTTGAGTTTGTTTGCACAGTGAATACTCTTCTGTGGTGGTTTGTGGTGCTTGTTTTGGTCTTTCCTAGTATTTTTACTTGAGGACAAATAAAATCCTAAGTTTGGGAGAGCGATATTTACAATATATTTGTTGTTTTTTTCTTATTTAATCTCTCTCAATTAGCTAGGATTAAGCTTTCTTTTAGTAATTTTGCTTAGGATTCTTATTTAAATCATTTGACTTATTTCTTTAGTTAAGTTCATTATTTTTCTCTCTTTTAAGTTCAGTTTTCTCATTAAATTGCTTTGTTTATCTTTAAGTAAATTTAAAGATAGAGTTAGCATCCCTTTGGAAGAAAAAATTACAATGAATTTGCATTTTAGAAGGCCAGCGTTTGAGCGCCCATCCCAGCGCTTGAGCATCCACAAGATAGAGAACACATCAGTTTTGCTGGAGTTTGAGCATATGAGTGCCTAATCCAGCACCTGAGGGCCCACTTGGCAGTGAAAACTCCAATTTTTTGGAACTTGAGCGCCTAAGTGCCTAGAAGCCAGTGCTTAGGCACTGGGCATTATGACAATTGTGTGTTTTGGGTTTTAAATAGAATAAAAGGACTAAATTTAGGCTTCTTTTACCCTAGGAGAGGGATGAGTCTTATCAAGGACTCAAGGATCAAGACATTCACCTTCTCTCAATAGCTATCAATGGAGTTTTCCTTTTCTTTTTCATCTTTGGTTTCTTTCTTCTCCATGAGTAGCTAAACCCTCTTTGGTTAGGGTGATGATATAGTTAATTTTGGATTTTGTATTTGATTGTAATTAATTAATTTAAGTTCCATTTTCATTAAATTGAGTATTCTATCATTGTTTTTTAATGCTTTCATGATTTAGCTATTCATGAATTGATAAAGCATCTATGGGTTGTGTTTGAAAACTGATGCATGGTTGAGCTCTGTGACAGATGTCATTGATTGACAAAGTCTAGGAATAGAATTATTGATTAGTGTGGTGTTTGAAGGAACCTTGATTTGTTATTGCCTTAAACACACAGGATCTAATTAAGGAATTAATTACTTCTTAAATGTTTAAGAGATTTAGTATACTAAGGGATTGGATATTAATTATCTTAGTAGGTTCTCACCATTAATTTAGGAAGGTAAATTGGATTGAATCAAAGATGACAAATACATGTGAAGAGATAGATGAAATTGGATCCTTAACTCGTTTTATCATAGACATTTTCTCCCTAATTTATTAGTGTTCTATTTTTGCATGCTTTTGCTTGATCTTGGTTTTAATTATCTAGTTCTTGTGATTCATCATTGGTTCTTTAAGAAATCTCTTCGATCAAAAACGTTTAATCACTTAGATAGTATTAACAAGGCGAACGAGTAATTGACATGCATAATCTTTATGGGAACAATAACTCTTTCATCACTTTATTACTTACGCGACTTTGTGTACTTGCCAACTATGCAACACCTATAGAGGTCACACTCATGTTAGAATCAGAAGATGTTTCATCTAGGCTCTCTAACTCTATCCTGAGCACGAAGAGTATACATGTTGGTCTTTGTCTTACAAGTTCTCTTGCACGATCTGCCCTCTGCAATGCCTCTAGGATGTCTATACCGGCTATTGGCATCAAAACCCTACCAGAACCTCTACTGGAAGGAGAGTGTCTCCATCATGCGTGAGGCAGAGGAGACAATGGAGCACTCAAAATTTCTAAGAAACTACTCTTTTTGTCACCATTTTGAGACATTCTCTCTCTCAAAATGAAAGTTTTTGAAGAAAAAGAGAGTGAAAAAGAAAAATACCTTGAAAATAAATTGATGGAAGGCTTGAAAAAAGGTAGGAATGACCAAAAACCACTATCTAGGTTTGTTGAAAATTGCCTATGCATGTTTGAGAAGGCAAAAATGGCAAAGAAGGGAGAAAAGTGAGGGGTTTTCCCTTCACTTCTATTTATAGGCGCAAAGAAACCTCCCCCAACCGTTGCCATAAGGAAGGGTAAAATTAGAAGTTTGCATTGAATTTGAAATAATAATCATGGCGGTACAAAACTCAAATGACGACTTTCGATATCTTTTAGACACGTGGCAATTTGTACTTGGCAAAGCAGTTGAAAGGACAACACTTAGAGTTGAATCGATGGATGATGTTGTAAGAAAATATTTAAACCAGATCACGGACTTATGTTATGAAATTATCATATGTTGTAATATGAATCTTAGTTCAAGGTCAAATTACTTTCATAATTAAATGGGCCCTACAAGCGTTATTTGTATAGGGGCAACCCACCATAGATCTCATATAACACTGTATTAACTTGAAGGCAGAGTGATTTATTTCAGATCTCGATCTTATTCACTAACACTAGTGGCAATCTTGTATATATCGCAAACATCGGCCCTTTAGTAAAAATATCACGAGATCTAGCATCTATATCATGACTTGGATCCCTTTGTCCTATGTGTATCGTTTGTTCCTGATGAACTCGTATATCTTAACCACTTAGTTGTCACATCTAAGCGTCAAGCTGGCGGCAACTATTCTGAATCGAGTTTTGAGTAAGCATTTCATGAATAACCCGAACTACTAGAATTGGATCCTGAATATTTCTGTGTGTTATCAGATAAGTAAATTTACCTATTTATGAGGAGTAAATTTCTCTTAGAATCCCTCATAGATAGGAGAAATAATTACATCCCTCGTAAATAGATGAATCAGTTATAAGAGATAATAATCATATTAGATTCTTATCATAATTAATAACATTTAATGTAGATTTAAACATAATTCTTATCTACCAAGACGCTCCTATAAATGCCACATAATGAAGTGATGTGCGTGAAAAAATACTATATTTTGTTCTTATTTTGCATGCATTTTTAGGCATTTTAGTTTCACTTTTTATTTGTTTTTCTTTTAGATCAGATAACTGCGGTGTTTGTGGTGTTGTTGTGTAGGATTGATGCTAAATTGGCTTAGAAATGGGTGGAAAGCTTGCATGATTGAAGTTAGAGCTTAAAGGATAGCAAATTAAGGCAAAAAGGGACCATTTTGACTTAGACAGGGCCCTGTGTCAACGCAGAAGCGATTCAGAAGTTAGACAAGGCCCTGTCTAACTTGAAGAAAGCTTCTGACTTAGAGACACAATCGTTTCTCCTTGTCACACGGCTGTGTCTCATTCACCGTTGAAGTTACGCAAATCTTCTAACTCACACAACCGTGTCTTAATTGATTGAAGTTTCTGACTTTGAGACACGACCGTGTCTCTTTGTCACATAGTTGTGTCTCACTTATGGTGTGAGTTACGCAATTTTGGAGACATGCTCGTGTCGAAGGGAGACACGGCCGTGTGATCCCTCCTAAGCCCAAAAACAACAGTTTTTCACCTAAATCATTATAAATTGGGCAAACCCTGACACAGAAACAGACAGAGACAGTAGGGGACTTTGGAGGCACAAGGTTTGGAGACTCTAGATCTTCATCTTCCTCCTCTCTTCTCCATTGGCGACGGGTTCAGATGTTCTTTATTATGTTTGATTGTTTCTTCTTCTCTATGTCTAAGTAGTTCCCTTCGTTTCTAAGATTGGACAATGTCCTTTGATACATTGATGATGATTAATTCACTTGGTTCACCTTTTTTATTAATTTTGAATATTCTTTGATTCAATCCTTATTGCACTTATTCATGTGAATTTGCTTGCCACATATTTGCATCTCATAGATATTTAGGGACGTACTAAGAGGTGAACATAAGTGTTGGAACCATAAGAATTGAACTTAAGGTTTAAATCATGAGAGTAGGTTTAGTCTTTCGAGGACTTAATGAATTACCACAAAGCATAATCGGTTCAATTTAAATTCAATTACCACGAGAGTAGGAATTGGTTTAATTGAGCACGGTTCTTGTCTCTTGAGAAAGAACATTAACTAATTTAGAAGAATTTACCTTCAATTGAATTTCAATTTTAATAAAAGGGTTGTCAATTAGGATTTGTCTTGTATCATTGTGGTTACCCCAAATCCTAGAAGCTTTCTTGAATTTGAAAACCTTTCTTAACAAATTGCTATTTTTGTTCTCAACTTTGCACTTTAATATTTATTTATTTATTTAATTGCTTGGTTACTACGTTCTTACCACTCAACAATTATATTCCCTTTGTTTAATTAAATTAAATTAATTAATTAATTGGTATTCATAGACATAATCCCTGTAAATTTGATCTTTTTATTACTTAACGATGAAACCGTACACTTGCGGATTTCACATATCATGAAGCAAAGGTATGCATCTGATTTCAAATACTACCCACCTTCTGCACATAAGTTGAGCGTCGAAGTTCATTTTGCATGTACCCACTCATCGCACTACCATCACAACTACCATATGTAGGAGGAAACCACCTTCTTCAACTTCATTCAAGTGATTCTCTAAAACTCATTCAAAACATATGGTAAATTAAACTATATAATCAGGAAAAAAAAAAAAAAAATTCAACAACAAAATATAGCTTGACATAATCATAATAAAAGATGTTCTGGACTGTGATCCAAACCACGTCTAGTGGATTGACCCGACACATGTACCACCAGAGTTCTCCATGGACATCCTAACTAAGCACTGATGACACGTGTTCAGTACCTCAGTACCACGTACGTCGAACTGTGGCATTAGGCAATTGCAAGATCACGACATTTACGCAGTGGATGAATCCAAAAATATTTGTAACTGCCAATTACGATATTACAAAATTATAGCACTCATAACCGCCTAAACTGCTCATAACTACAGTATCAGTGTTCCAATCTTATAGGGATTTTCTGCTACTATTAAGGGAGCCAAAACCTTAATTACACTATATAAATATCAGGTTTATTCACCTTCTACAAGTAACTTATTGCTTACAGCATAAACCCCTCTTGTATATAGCCTGACTTAAGCATTAGAGTCCCTTTGCAGGTACCAACCCCCTCGTTTCAACACGCTTTGCTGCTGTTGCGTAAGGAGGAAACCACTAGAACGTGCCTATTCAGGTACAAATCAGTATCTACTATTGAATATTGATGTCGTTTATGGGAAACCATAAACTTCTATTCTCACTTAATCATGGTGAACACGAGATAGAACTCAAGGAGAAGGGAGGTTGCATAAACCTCTATAGGCTGAAGGCGAGGATTAGCGGCGCACTATCCTCCCCACTTTGTTCTACCACCAATTGTTGAAACCTCTACCACGAGAAACCTAGCACCCAACGCTAAACCTCTACGCGATGGGCATGAAACCTCACTTTCTGGCGAAGACCTACATTCATCGTGTAGGGTCTTTGCGAGGGATAGACTTGGTCCATGTGTGCATAGAGTTAATCCTAACGTTCAAAGGCCTAGAATCCGAGTTAATCCTGGGATCCAAGAACAATGATGTAGAAGACTGCGTGTCCCATCTAGAGGGCACGATCCAACCTGAGATGTCCAGAAATCATTTCTTGGACTTAGTACAATGACAAACGATGATACTTGAAGTGCAGCATCGTAGATTGAAAAATCTAGAATGATTCGTGCATGAAAGCCAACCCGGACCTCATCGTGATGATAGAAGGCAGAGCATGGGTAATGATCAGAAGGGAATACTGCATGCCAATGTCGAAATGTCTAATGTTGTTAATAACAATTCGGACCTCAGCGATCAAGAGCAGTCCTTCTCACCCCAACTCATGGAGTATAGAGTTCCAAGAAACTTTAAGTTTCCCACCAATATGGAGTTCTATGACGAGACTACGAACCCTAAGAACACATAGACGTTTATGTCCAATCTATGTGCTTCCATACAGAATTCTCTTAGTTACTATGATAAGCTTTTCCCCTTTTATTGGATAAGGCTACCAACAGATGGTTCGTGACCTAACCATAGGGATCTATCATTAACTGATCGGACCTCAGACAACATTTCTTGCTACACTACACTGCTAGCAAGGTGCAACCCAGGTCTATGGAGTCTCTTTTTTAGATTCGCCAAGGGTGCGATGAGCCCCTTCCCAAATACCTTAAGAGATTCAATATGACTTGCATCAATGTGGAGAACCTCGACGAAAGGATTGCTCTCCACTACATTAAGAGCAGCCTCCAAACTAACTCTCAATTTTTCCAATCTTTGGAAAAAAAAAAGAAGCCAAAAATATGGAAGAATTTCAAGCATGGTCCTAAAAGTCTATTAACTTAGAGAAGACTACTAAGGCTAAGAGAAGCTTGGAAAAAGGGTGAGTTTTCTTACTAGAAAGGCAACCAGAATTCCTCCCAAGCCCCGAAACTCCTCTAAAAACAATCCACCCTAGCCTAAGTACTCAAGTTACACTCCTCTAAATGCTCCACGTGAAACAATTCTAATGGAAGTGTTTTAGACTGAGTTCTGGGATAAAAAGAGGCCGGCTCCATTGAAAAAACAAGCAGAGAATGATTGCACAAAGCATTGTTCATGACACAAGAGCTATTGCCATGAAATAGATGATTGTTTCCAACTCTATGACGCTATTGAGTCCCTAATTAGGGTAAGACGGCTGGATTAGTACATCAGTCATGTCCATAACGACGGACGCCATAGAGGACGAAGAGAAAGGAGACGTAACCTTCAGCGAAGCCCATCTCCGCACTAAAAAAGAAAAACCCGGAGTCTTAGGAGAAGATCCCGGAGTCCACCTTGTCGTGATACTGATAACCTATAGGATCAGAACTAGGACGTTCCATCTGAAGACAACGATGACCATCGTGCTCAACCCAATTGAACCATTAATACTATTGCTAGTGGGTTTACCGACAACAAGTTATCAAATGGTGCCCTGAAGAAAGCGCTCAGGATGGCGATATTGAGTGTTTCCCACTCTGTACCCAAGTCATGGGCTGGGGATCGTAAGGCAACCTTATCTTATTTTCAGACGAGGACTACAATGGAATTATTCCATATCATGATGACTCATTGGTTATCTCGGGAATAATCTCCAATGTTGAGGTTCGACATATTTTTTCTGACCAAGGGAGTTCAACAGATATTATGTTCATGGATATGTACCAAAAGCTAGAGGTTCTGCAATCAGAACTGACTCCCTACGATGGCGAGCTTACCGATTTTACTAGAGAAAAGATCACAGCGATAAGATATTTTGAGACTCACTTGACCTTGGGGAGCACTAAACTCTTTAGGACTGTCAAGGTCAATTTTTTGGTCATAGACTGCCCTTCAGCGTATAATATCATCTTGGGTTGTCCAGCTCTGAATGCCCTTAGCGCCATGGTATCCACTATCCACTTGGCCGTGAAATTCTTCAGTAAGAATAATGAGTTTATCACGGTCAAGGGAGATCAAATCATGGCACACAAATGCTATAATGAAAGCCTCAAGATCGGTCGGACGACTAAGAAAGCAAAAGCTGGCACATCTGGTCCAGTTCTGGACCAAGTCAATATCCTTATGACCAAGCTAAATGTTCGTGAAGAAATCTAGGGTACCAGACTCCAGTCGAAAAGAGAACTACCACCCTTCCAACTTAGTGTCAAGACAGATTAAGTCACCAAGATTGGAGCAAATTTGGAAGAAGAAGAAATGTGCTAATTGATTGAGCTCTTATAGAAAAATAAAGATCTCTTCGCCTAGACGTCCTCTGACATGCCTAGGATGGACTCCGCCTTTATATGTCATTGCATGTCCATAAAAAAAAGACGTCATATCGATCTCCCAAAAGAAGAGAAAGGTTGGCCCAGAAAGGCAGCAGATCATTAAAGAACAGGTTAAGGAGCTGCTCAATGTCGTCTTTATCAGGGAAGTAGCCTATACAACTTGGCTATCTAACATTGTCCTAGTGAAGAAGTCCAACAGGAAGTGGAGGATGTACGTGGACTACACAGATCTAAACAAGGCTTGCCCTAAAGATCCGTTCCCACTTCCCAAAGTGGATAAATTGGTTGACAACTCCTCAAGATTCCATTTGTTGTCATTCATTGATGCATACTCTAGTTATAATCAGATCCTAATGTACCTCAGAGATGAGGACAAAACCACTTTCATCACTGAGAGGGCGAGTTACTACTACAGGGTTATGCCCTTTGGTATAAAAAATGCATAAGTCACTTATCAAAGAATGATGAATAAGGTTTTTGAAGGCCAAGTAGAGAAGATGCTAGAAGTATACATTGACGATATGATAGTAAAGACTCCCCAGGCCAGATCACACATCTCGGACCTCAAGGAAGTGTTTGCATAACTCC
This sequence comes from Ormosia emarginata, assembly GCA_029884605.1. Taxonomy (NCBI): domain Eukaryota; kingdom Viridiplantae; phylum Streptophyta; class Magnoliopsida; order Fabales; family Fabaceae; genus Ormosia; species Ormosia emarginata. The sequence continues at coordinate 5,639,028 of JAQQTP010000021.1, read as the reverse complement.
AAAAACATAACATATGACTGAACCCGGAGAAGTGAGCCTTCAGAGCCCAGGTCGGTAAATTCTTAGGCTCTATACTAACTCACCGCGGGATAGAAGCAAATCTAGACAAGTGTTAAGCAGTGCTCAACATGTGCAACCCACAAAGTGTCAAGGAAGTGCAGCAACAAACAAGCCAGATTGCGACCCTCACACGTTTCTTTTCTAAAGCTACTCATAAATCTCTTCCCTTCTTTAAATTGTTCAAAAAAAGGGGGAAAGATTTTAAGTTGACTCTGGAGTATGATGATGTTTCTATATCTCTGAAGAATCTTATGTCTTCTCCCCCCTATTTTGACAAGACCAGAACCTGATGAGACATTGTATTTGTACCTTTCAATTCACAAAAAGGCTATAAGTTCAATGTTGATCCAGGAGACAGTGGAGGGGCAGAAGCTAGTATACTTCATAAGCAAAGTGTTGTAGGGCCCAGAGCTCTGCTATCAGAAAATAGAAAAAGTTCATCACTACAGCGAGAAGACTCAGACAGTACTTTCAATGTCATCCCATGGTGGTGAGGACAAGTCATAGTGTCCATCAAATACTGCACAAGTCAGACCTACCAGAAAGAATGATCGCCTAGTCTATCGAGCTTTCTGAGTTCGGAATAGTATATGAGCTCCAGTTAGCAATAAAAGCTCAAGCGCTCTCAGAATTCCGTACAGAACTCACTTCGGACCCTGGCGACCCCAAGGGAATTTCTTGTACCATTTTTGTTAATGGTTCCTTGAACCCTAAGGGAAGTGGTGCCGGGGTGATATTGAAATTTTTTGAAAGGATAACGGTTGAGAAATCCCTGAAGTTCGAGTTTCCCACCTTTAACAACTAGGTGGAGTACGAAGCATGCATCACTAGACTAGTAATGGCCAAAGACATGGGAGCAGCTAAGATTACACTTTGAAGCGACTCCTAACTTTTGCCTCCTAGATCCGAGGTGATTACCAAGCCAAAGAGCTCCTCCTCTAGAAGTACTTAGCCAAAGTCCATGGGCTCTTCAAACATTTCTAGGCTACTAAGATAGAGTATATTCTCAGGGAGCAGAACTCCATGGCAGACATTCTGTCTAAACAGGCCAACACTAAGAGCCTGGGCAACAACTGCTCAGTGGTCCAAGAGACCCTTTTCTCAACTTTCCATCACGGACGTAGCTATTTTCTAGGTGAAAGGAGAAGAGCGTACTTAGATAACCACAATCATAGAGTATCTACAGTTCAGAGCCAAGCCTGATGATCCAAAAAAAAACCTCCAAATTAATCAGAACTACAGTCAGGTACATTATCTCTATGGACAGTTATACCGACGCAGATTCTCATCAACTCTCCTTAAATGTCTCATGTCAAAAGAAACAGAATATGTTTTGGCCAAGGTCCGTGAGGGAAATTGTAGATACTACTTGGGAGGCAAAACCTTAACTTTAAAAGCACTCAGGGTCGGATACTATTAGCCAACAACGGAAGCTGACTCCCTCGCACATGTATGAGTATGTGATAAATAACAACGCCACTCAGACCATTATCAAGCTTCCCCAAAAGAACTATCCATGACATTTATACCCTGACCATTCAATAGATGAGGTATGAATATCTTGGGTCCATTTTCTTAAGCATCTGGTCAACAAAAGTACTTGGTGGTGGCCGTGGACTACATCACCAAATGGATTGAGGCAGAACCACTTGTCACGATCACTTCTGCCTGGATCCAAAAGTTCATTTGGCGTCACGTCATCACCAAGTTTAGGGTTCTAAAGTCTATTGTGACGAACAACATAACCCAATTCAAAAATAAAGGTTTCGAAGAGCTTCTTGTTGAGTTAAAAATCAAGCATTAGTATAGTTCCGTGGAGAATCCTAGGACAAATGGGCAAGCTAAAACTGCCAACCAAGTTATTATTCGAGGAATTAAAAGAAGGTTGGATAAAACCAAGGGAAACTGGGCCGAGTAACTTAACCATGTCCTTTGGGCTTATTGGACTACGCCTTACTTCACAACATATGAAACTCGTTAAACTCACTTATAGGTGTGAGGCTATGATCCTGGTGGAGATAAGGGAACCTAGCTAGCGCCTACACCAATTCTCGCCCAACACCAACCCTGGACTAATCAGAGAAGACTTGGATTTTCTAAAAGAAAGAAGACACGTCGCTCATATATGTGATGCCACCATCAAACAAAAGATGGCGGCTCATTGTAACTTGGAGGTTGTCCAAAGGAAATCCCAGCCAGGAGACTTAGTGCTCCGGAGAGCAGACATCAGTGGTAGGAATGCCTCCTAAGGGAAGTTATCCCCTAATTGGGAAGGCCTCTACCGCATTTTGATCAGCACTGGCAAGGAAGCTTACACATTGGAGACATTAACTAGAAAGCTAATAAAAAATTATTAGAATACGGACAAACTTAGAAAGTATTATAGCTAAGTGCCCTTTAAGACTTAGCCTCTTAGTTTACTTTATGTTTGATCTGTCCCAATTTTTGTGGATATACCTTGTATGGGCTTCAGTCCTTTACTCAATCAATAAAATGAATTTCTTTTTATTCATCTACTTATACTTTCCGTAAAAGTCTCAAAAGACTATCAAGCCACAATATGACTTGAGAATGTCTACTGAGCCCGTTCCTTATGAGATCTGAGTTCTCTTTTAAAGATTTTAGGACCCTTAAGCCAGACTCTGTCTTGAGAATGCCTACAGGAGCCCGATCCTAATGGGATCTGGGAATGCCTTAGATTCCAGGTTAAGAGGAATAACCCACAAAACCTGTTTATATGTTTTGTCACGAGCTTTGGGCCCATGCCCGAATCCCCACCACTTGAGTCATAACCATTTTGTGGTTGTGAAAGTAATTGGCAACACGAGTTACAACACATGTATAGGTACCTATTGTGAATGTCTTATGTTAAATCAATTTTGCAGTTGAAAATTTCTAAGTGTTAGGAGATTTTCTGAACTAGACCATAAACACTAAAGTCCTCAATTATGAATTACCTTAAAATTCTCCTAAGTCCTCAAATGGTTTCCAAGTGCACATTATAATAGGTGTTGGCCCTAATTCGGACTATGGAAAAGAAACAAACATACATCAGTTAAGGGCAAAGGAAATACATTTAATGTACCCTGCGTGATCGAGGCAATTGTCTTTACAGAAATAAAATGCCCCACCTAGCAATTAAAGGAATATAATAAATAGAGAAAGGAAATAAGGAAGCAGGATAAGCTTCACCATCATCGCCCTCCGAACTCTTGTGACCAGTACCTGTTACTCCACCATTTCCTTCGATAATGGCTGGATCCTAGATAGCGGTGACTAGGACCTCAGCAGCACCTTGGTTTTCCTACTGAGTAAGATCGAAAAGCATGAGATGATAATCTCGAATCGCCTTCCCCGGAATCCAATGCGTCCAATGTTAGAGCCACCAGGGGGTTGGAGAGCTGGACTTGGTCAACTATATTTTGGAATTGTTCCCCACTGATCTTTGTACAGATTATTATCAACTGTTGGGTATCCTCTTTCAGTTGCACCACTTAGGATCAAAGGTGCTGATTTTCAACCCTGAAGGCTATCATTCTCATCACGAAGGCTGATGACTTCCTTCCTAGCCTCCACGGAGCAAGCCTTCTTTCTTTTTCAGACCGTTCTCTAAGTCCATAAGCTTCCCCTTTAACTCATTGACCTTTGTTTCAGCATCTTCCTTGGCTTTCTCGGCTTCCTCTTTGGGCTTGAAGGTCAGGTTAAGTTTTCGGGTTCCTTCCTCCTCAATCGCCCTTAACCTCACTATCATTTACTTGTCATAATCCCCTATGCACCTCTTAACATAACGAGCTCCAATAGCAAGGCAGAGATTGTAGGTCTGGATCATTGGTAGGATCTTTGGCAGACTATCTTGGGTGACATGATTCATAACTTTATTGTCCAAGAGTTACTAATCGATGAATGACCCAAGCTCCGAGTAACCCCCGAACAAGGTAATCGGAGCCTCGTCATCTGCCTCAATGGCCACCCTCTTCCCTCGATCCACTGCCCTACTGCCTTTAATAACTTTCTTTTTCTGCCTTTGAAGAGGCTAATCAAGAGACTTCTCCAGTTGCCGGGACCTACCTCGATCACTGGATCCTAGACAGGAGGGGCCAGAGCAACGTCCGCTAGAATGTTGGAAGGTTCAGCATCCTCATTCCTTGCTTTTAGGGCCAAGGGGTGACAAGAACTTTTATGGATGCCATGCTTTATGCAAAATGAACAAGTCAAAAACAGTAGAAAAAATATTAAAGGAAATTACTACATACAAAAGGTAAATACGAACTATGGCCTACACACTACCTAGAATGGCCATTAGAGTTTCATCATCAGCGGCGTCCAGGATATCCTTGCAAAATATAGGGCCAATTTCCTAAGCCCGCGTTCTCATAAAATCAACACACTCGGTGTTATCTGTAACACCCCAAATTTCTGTATCTCTTAAACAGTAATTTTGACAGTTAACAGAATTTTACTGTTTAGTAATTTCTGTGCACTGTAAAATTATTTTGTTTATTCCGTCAGCGTATTTGATCTTTTTGAGTGATTTACTCCGTGTTAGGAAAATAAAAATTTTCGGGCCGGAAAAAACTTTACGTAATTTAATTATTACCGTTAGGTAATTATTTTACGTAATCTGATTTGATATTTGTGCATTTTATAATTTTTGTGATTTTTGTGGATGATTATGAATTTTTTTGACTGTATGTGGGCCCAGGTGGTCCTATGCGGGCCCAGGTGGCCATACGTGGGCCCAGGTAGGTCCCGCAAAGCAAAAATTTTTCTGCGCATAAAAAAATTTGTACTGTTTAGACGGAGACAGGGGATCTTACTAAACCTGAATCCGGAAACAATTTCTAAAATTTTATTGTATTGTGTTTAGTACTGTATTTATTTATCAGACGATAAAAATACAGTAAATATAATCTTTCGTTGTGTTTTAGTAGATAAAAATAGAAATTATATTGCTTAAGTCAACCTTAGTGGTTTGGATATCCACCATTGATTTAATTAATGATGGAGACTTGATCTTGATTTAATTAACGGTGGAGATTTGATCTTAAAAATAAATAAGATCATTTATAACCGTTAAATGGAGATTAAATCAATGGTAGAGATTTGGTCTCAAAAAGTGACAAAGACCATTTATAACCATTGGATTTAGAAGTGATCAAGGGTGGAGAATTGGTCTTGTAAAGTAACAAGGACCATTTATAACCATTGGATTTAGATTTAATTAATGGTGAAGATTTAGTCTTAAAAAGTAGCAAAGACTAATTATAACCCTTGGATTAAAAGTAAGAAGGAGTAATCTTGACCCTTAATTTTGGAGACACATCCAATGACTAATTTAAAGGAGAAAGATCCAATGGCTACAGATTAAGTCTTCTAAATCAAAATCTACATTAATCCAAACTATTGAATTAATCAATGGCTAGAAATGCTCCAAATGGTGGCTAATTATTATGGTCATTTATTAAATGCACAAGGAGAAGCATGCATGGAGGATGGTTTTGGATTGTTTAAAGACAAAGAAAAAGAGGTTTTATGACCATTATTAATTGCTTTATGTCATTGTTAAGTGGTCTTGGTCATGTTTCATCATAATTGATCATTATTGATCAATTTGCACTCAAGGAGAATGCATTGGAGGGGAGCTACGAAATTGAGAAGCTTTAGGACATAGGAAAAAGTTTGAAGACCATTACTGCCATCCTTGGTCATCATTAGACATTTTCAAGAAGTAAGTTACTGAGTTTTCTCTCATTTCTCTCCTTCTTCATGTTTTGGCCAAGCACTCCAAGAACACCTTCCATCACTTTTTAATTTCATCCAACTTGATTTTCTAAACCTAAACACCATTCTAAGAACATCTCTAGTTATTAGTTTTTCTAAAATCATTCATCTTGGGCTTCAAATCCAAGCTTCAAGTTTCTATCAAAAATAAAAAATTTCATCTTTGTGCTTCAAGAGAAACCATTCGGTCAAGACACTCAAAACCACCATCCAATCTCTTTTAATTTCATCCAACCATAGATCTTGAATCTCTATGATATTCTAAGCAACTTTCATGTTGGAGACTTTTTCTAAATCATTCATCTTCAAGGAGTTTCTTCAAGATCCATGTTATTGGGTTTTTGAGGTGAAGTATAAGGAAACTTCATTTCTTCTCTTCTTTTTCATGATCTAAACCATGTTTGATCCATGGTTCCTCTTAATCAAGCTTAGTATACTAATTTTTATGTATTTTGTTTTGTATTTGAGAAACTCTTGGTGATGAAGGACTTGGAAAAAGAAGCAAAACAAGGAGTTTTTGAGGATCTTCAAGAGGTAAGAAGGAGATCCATCTCACCAACCAAGCATGGTGGTGAGAGATGGTTATATATTTGATGGATGTTGAATTCATGTGAGGATTCATATCCATGGTCATGTAATTAATTTGTAGGTGTTTATGAGTTTTGATTATTTGCCTATGCTTGATATGCTTTGCATGAGTTTATGACTTTGATGGTATGCTTATACTATGCATGATTTATTGCTTTGATTATGGTATGCTTGTAATATATATTTGAATATGTATGTATATGCCATGATTTGATGATAGAAAGAAAATAAATTCTTGGCTCCAATGGCCAAAGAATGACTACGATTTTGGCACCCAAGGTTAGGGTTCCATGTTGAAATTTTTTCAAGAACAAGGGAATTAATTTTTGATCCCTAGAACATGGTGACTTTTGGTCAAGACACCTCAAGATAGGTGTTCACAAAATTAATATTTTCTTGAATGATGAAAATAGATGTTTAGAAAAGTAAGAAAAATAAATAAAAAATTTATTTTTCAAAGAGTACATGAATACAGTTTTAGAAGGATTTTTATTGATTTATTTTGTGTAAAAAGTTTCTAAGTGTTTTACTAAACATGAGATTTAAATGAAAATAGCAATGATAATTTTAAGGATTTGCAAAGAAAGTGAAAAAGGATTTGTAAGGAAAGTAAAAATGAATTTGAACAAATGGGTTTGGTTTTTATGACCATCGGTATTTCGGTTTTGAAAACAAATAATTTTTAATGGTTTTGTTTGTGTAAAACCATATCAATTTAGAAGAAAAATATTTGATGGCTTCAATGGCCAAAGACTCTACGATTTTTGGAGGTTGGAATAATTTTGGTTTTATGAAACAAAGTAATTTTAAAGTGGAAACAAAATGTTTTAGCATAAGGATTTTGGAAAGGAAATCAAAGTATTTTATCACTCGAGAAATGAACTTTCATATGAAAATGAAAAAGAAAAGTTGCAAGTGTTTGAATCTTAATTTGTTTTGAAGAGAATTGATTTTAAAATTGATTTGGGAAAAATGGAGAATATAATGGTGTTTTGAAAATTTACTAACGTATAACTTATTTTCAAGTTTTGAAATACGTTAGAAAATGTTAAGTTTTGAAACGTTGATTTACATCAATGAAAAAGTGATTTTGTGAATTATATTTTGAAAAAGAATTTTTTGAGTAAAGAAATGTGGAAACATATTTTCTTGAGTAAGAAAGTATATTAAATGAAGTATAAAGTTATATTATTTTGAGAAAAGTTAAAAAGGAATTTTTTTAAAGGTCAAGAAATATTTTCTGTAATGAAATTGTGGTGAAAAATTATTTACGTATCTTAAAAACGTGATTTTTAAGTTACGTGATATGAAAAAATATTTCTATGTGATTTTAAATACGTTGAAATATTTATACGCGATTTGAATTTATGTTTAAATATTTTACGTGATTTGAACTACAGTTGATAAATCATTACGTGATTGAATAACGATAGAATATTTTTTTTATGCGATTGTGAAAATGGGGGAAAATTGTTGTGAGATTTGGAAAGTGTTTTAAATATTTTGAGAATGATAGAAAATGATTTACGTGACGTAAAAGAATGATTTTTAAGTTACGCGATTTTGAAACAGTGGAAAAATACTAGGCGATTTGAGAAAACGTATGTTTTTACGCGATTGAGAAAAACGTTAAAAATTTGTATGTGGTTTAAAAGTGCAACAGAAGAGTTGTAGTATTTTGAAAACGTAACAGAAATGTTACGAAATTTTGTAAACGTAACAGTAATGTTACGGTATTGTGAAAACGTAATAAAAATATTTTGAAATTTTAAAAACGTAACAAAAGTGTTACGGTATTTTGAAAAACGCAACAGAAGTGTAGTGGAATTGTGAAAATGTAACGGGAATGTTGTGCAATTTTGTGAAAACACGACAACAGTGTTTTATAACTATGAAAACATGATAAGATGATTTTATTATTGAAAGTACAGTATGATTCCTGTTGAACCAGATGTCCATACACTTGTTTGTGAGAGAATGACATATTTGTATGTGATTGGATTTGGTGCATTATACATGCATTGGAATGGTCCGATGAGAATTTGGATATGGTGAGTGCCTTTGGAGAAACACACCTCTTGAATGGGTGCGATATGCGTAGTGTAGGTCACTTGTTGACCTTGGGGGCATCGGGGTGCGGGTTGCTTACACGGGTGGTTGGTCGCGCTTGTTCCCGTAGGTTAGACCGATGCAACACACCGATGATCCTGACCGAGACACTATTATTAATCAAGATCTGATAAAGACTGTCGTGTATGTGCTAGATGTGCAAAATCAAAATGAGGATTATAGCACGTGGTCTGAGGCATGTGGTACCGACAGATCTTTTCGATCATTTCTTCGACCTGAGTTTAGCTCCATGGAGTAGGAAATCGAGTCTTGTGTACATGCATAATCTGAACACTTATATCTGCATGATATATTAATTGAGGAATATTGACTATGACAACTGTTTTGAATACTTGGATTGATATATGATTGGATGATGATAGTTGATTAATATTGAATATATTATTGGAAGTTTGGTATGATATCCTGGTATGATATTGCTGCTTATGTTATCTCTGTGCTGCCATGTTGGTATTGGCGTAGGTGATCTCACCTCTTTCTTATGTTGTTTTGCTATGTCTATACTGTTAAAATCAAATAATAGAAGGATCGAGTTGTCTTAGACATAACGGGCAATGAATACTCTGAGATGGGTGACAACAATAAGGAGTGGACATTCAGGACTTGAAGGTGTGCAGTGTTGACAAAGAACATATGTAGAACAGATGTCTGATGCAACAAGATGGATACACAACAGAATAAGTATGTTAAGTTTTAACGTTAGTGTTGTACCGTGCTATTAAGTAGGACTCGTCACAGGGTTTGCTACTGTAAAAAAAAGAATCTGCTAATTTTATATTTCTATTTAAATTGTGAAATATTAATTGGTGTCAATATTGTATATTAATCAGTTTAAATATATTTTCAGTAATACTTATGAATTTTAGTAAGTTTATGTTTCAATAAAGAAAGAAATTTTAAAACCCATCTTTTTATAACTCAAACCTTGTGTGAACTTCTTTTCAGATTATGAGTCGGGAGTCAGACATGTGATACCTTAGGGAGGGTGTTACATTATCCTGATAAAAATCAGGCTTTTCCTTTTTAATCATTCAAAAAGGAGTGTCCCACACCTTTGTGGTCCAGTATAGGTCAAACACCGGCTCCCCATCCATATTCAAGAAGAACGGGAGGGTCTTTAGCACTGCCTTCAGCTTAAAGAACTTTGTCTTGAAGTTCTTAAAGAACGATCAGGATCGGGTCTTGACCAGAGTGTGAGTCAATTGTTTTGCATTGCCCCCCTTAGGGGAACCACCATGTGAAGAAATAAAAAAAAAAATCCTTCTCCAAGTACCGTAATCTGACTACCCGACAAAATCTTTCAAAGGTAAAAATGTCGGGTAGTCAGATTGAAACTCAGTGAATGGAGCCACGTGGAGAGTGCGAAGGACCGCAGTTTGAAACTCAGTGAATGGGATCTAGAGTCCTAGTCGAATAAAGAGGTCTTCGTACAAAAATATAAAGCGTTCGCCCCTTGTTCGAGTTAAACACACCCTCTCACCCTGCTCTAGAGCCAAGATCCGGTACTCATGGTAATGCCTACCACCTTTTGTCAACATAAAATAGCTCGAAAAGGTTTTTTATTTTCTCCTTAGTCTAGAAATCGGACTCATTGTCCCAAACGTCATCTCCAACCTAAGGATACACCAGTCTTCCGCAGACTATTACCATGGGGTTTTCTACAGCCAATCTCTGGGGCCTAGCCGCTGGTCTCCTGGCCATTGAATCCTTGGAAACATCCACAAAGGTCGGTAAAACGCTATCAAAATCAATATCTACCCTATATTAACATGGGGGGAGGGGGAAGACGCCGGTCTCCGTACCAGTCAGTTATACCTATACTGGCTTTTATGCCCTAAAAGGTCCATGACCCAGAGTGGGCGCCTCCGCCACTCACAGCGTGGCAGAGAAGGTGCTCTAGAGAGCAACACCATAGAGTTAGGCTTAGAATCACTAGTATCCAAACTCATTTTAGACAAGAAAGAAGGGAGATAGCTAAAAACATAAAAGATAGAAGCCCTCTGCCTTGGGATAATGCCAGAAACAGTAAAAACAGAAGGTAGAAGGGGACAAACCTTGAAGAAATGGAGAAAAATATATGTCTGGAAGAGGAAGAATTGTGGAAAACTGCTAAAAATCACTGCCAACTACTCGAAACCACACTTCTCCGCCGAGAAAAAACAATCAAAAATTGCTTCAGATCGCGAAATTTTAGAGAGGAATAGTAAAGTGTGGAAGAGAAGTCCTTAACCCATATTTATAGAGGCAAGACGGTTGGGGGGCAATTCCATCATAATACTTCAGATCTCAGAAGCTCCTCATCATAGCGCACAGAAGCCTAACCACGCATATCCAGTTAGAGTGCGCCATATGGACTTCACAGCTGTCACAACAGTTGAAATGACAGTTACTCAAAAAGTCAAACGTCACGCAAGCTCCGCTGTTTTGAGCATGAATTTTTTCTATAGACCTTGGCTACACCCCGGAATGTCCACCTATAATCACTAACGCGTGGACCTTGGTCGGACTACGGGTTGTCCACGAATCTTATGACTTGGTCATTAACACCTCCAAACTAAAGCTCTTAACGCTTTGGGGGTAGCACGGACTATAACTTCATGTAAAGCACGAATTCTGTTACCCGGTGGCATTGAGACTTACCTTGATACTTCTCTATTTTAGCCAAGCATTAAGTTGGGGGGCAAAAAACATGACCATGATAAGCATATTATTACATTGCTGAGCGTTGGACTTATCTCAACGAAAGAAGCTTACAATGGAAATGGAAAAATAGAACATTCAAAGAAGCAAAATGTGGCAAAAAGAACTTTTTATTCATATTCCATATATCGTCAGCTTTACAAAACCAAGAGTACATAAACTACTCTAAGTTAAGAATGCCCACTGGAGAGAGTCAGGAAGGAAACCAGACAAAGACAGTGATGATGATGATGACCATTAACCATAGCCATCTCCAAGGTTCTTTGACGAGCGCCGAACTCAGTCAAAATTATAACCGAAGTTATTACCTAAGCTTGTAGCACAGTGACAACACCGGATCGTCTCCTCAAGGATCGTAAATGCAATTTGATCAAATCAAGTGAAAGTTAGCAAAAAGGGGGGTTTGACAGTTTAAGATCGCACTTAACAAAATTAAAGGAAGAAATAACAATTAAAGAGCAGTCAATTTAGAAACCTATCCAAGATTGGGTGGATTCAATCATAGACCCTTCATAGAACACTTGAAGTGCAATTGAATTGTTAATTTGGATCTAACCGAGATCTCTGCATCAAATCCAGAATTCATACTAGACGATCGTCTAGAATTCAATTAACAAGTGATAAACACAAATCCGCAATCGCACCATTCATGAAAATCTATGTTAATTTCAAGTACCGAATTCAATTAACTTAGGCACAAATCAGTAACCTAACCTCTTCAATTCTGTGATTAATTTAGATCAATCAGTTCTAAGTTTCATCACAAATCTCAATCTTCATTTATGTGATTAGTTTAGATCAATTAGTTCTAAGTTTCATCACAAATCTCAATCTTAAACTAAGATCAAATTAGATCAACATAAATAGAATCACCATTCATGCATTCAAGATCAAGAAGAAGAAAGAAGAAGAAAGAAGAAGAAAAGAGGAATTCAATTACAAATCAAATACAATACATAACCAAGGTCTCAAGAATCCAAACCACAATCTCTTCAAGAGATCTAAATTGACCGAAAGTAGCTTAGCCCTCCATCACCATGAAGAGAAGCATCAAAATATACAAAAGCTATGAGAAACTATGAAGAAACTATGAAGAAACAAGAAACTAAGAGAGAAATGAAGGAGAGAATTCATGTTGTTCATGATAAATGGTGCCTTTTATAGAAGTCTAAGGTAACAAAATGACAAAGGGAAGTGGGTGGATGAGTGGGTGAGTGAGTGGAGTGGTTGAGTGGATGGATTAGTGGGTTGGTTTAGTGGATTGGTTTAGTGGATGAGTGGGTGGATTGGTTGAGTGGTTGGATTAGTGTATTAGTGGATGAATGGGTGAGTTAGTGGATGAGTGGATGAGTAGATTAGTGGATTAGTGGATGGATGAGTGGATTAGTGGATGGGTGAGTGGATGGTTGAGGATGAAAATTTCGTGTCTGACTTGGAAGCCAAAAACGACCCACTATACTTCAGAACCACGAAAAGTGTTCTTCATCAAAGTTGTAGATCCTTGTCTTGGCTATAAAATGGATAGCTGGTTCGTCCAATTTGGCTTCCTTAAGCCCAAGATATGTCCCAAATACCGTAGGTTGCTCAAACCCAACTTCAGCACCTCTGTTCCGACTTGTAAGTCAAAATGACCTGCTAGACTTCTTTTTCTCAAAATGTGTTCTTCATGAAAGTTGTTTATTTGGATCTTGACTATCCACTGTCCAAATTTCAGCCCATCTCCATTATTACATCTTGAGATATGATTTTTTGAGTGCACACTATTCGGATTCTACTGGCAGAACCCGTATTCTGACTTCCATGTAAACTTAGGTCCCTTAGACATCTGAATCAGACTTCGAGCTCTTCATCAAAGTTGTAGAGCTTCCTCTTAGCTTTCCTACAAGGTAAAATTCATGTTCATCAGATATTAGGAACTCAAGTTATGGCCAAAATACAGAAACAGTGTCAAATCTCAATAATGCTGAAAATATTCAATTAGGACCAATTTGAGCTCAAACTCACAAAATCATACCAAACTCAATCAATTAAGAATATGGAGAGTGTAAATGACTAAACATAAGGGTTTCTTAATGAATAAAATATGTGATTATCAAATTCCCCACACTTAGCTTTTTGCACTCCTGGGCAAAACTCAAGACCAAAATTTTACAATCAAGAAGAACAACCAAAGGTTCGAGGATCAAAACATTCATGAGTTAACAATTCTCCACATCTCAAACTAACAAGCAAGGTATCTTCAACATGAATCGAGAATGAAAGATCTTCACAAGATTCCCTCTCAATCTCTCAAGTGTTTAAAAGGTAGGTATTTCACTCAATTCAACCCATGAAAATTGCACTACCATAAGCTTGCTTATCTTCTACTTCTCCACTACTCAAAACACATGCACACACAAATCATGAGGACTTTATTCAAGGTTGTAGTGAGGTCAAGGTAACAGGAGAGGATAAAATGGATATGAGAAGATAAATACCAAAGAGAATACAAGCAAATGAGAGCTGAGTTCAAATAACAAGCATAAAAGTTCATCCCAACTCTAAGTGTATATTCCTTTACATATTCATTTCCCAATCCTTTTTTTTTTTTTTTTTTTTTTTTTTTTTTAAACACTTGGTTTTTTTTTCTTTTTTTATATATATATATATATGAACATAACTATATACATACATTTTTTTTTTTTTTTGGGCACTCTTTTCTTTTTCAACAACCATTTTGTACACACACCCCCACACTTGTTCAAAAACTCATCCATTAACCAAGCTAATGTTCTTTTATTCCCTAAGGTAAAGTAAGAACACGATTTCTCATTTAAGGCACATGATGAGCTAGAAACAAGGAATGGTCAAATAAGCTCAAAGGGGTTAAGCAAAGGAAAATATACAAGGTTGGCAGGAATCAGAGAATTTTCAAGAAGTCAAAAGAGTGCTTGATATCATATTGGAAACAAGGTTAGCTATTTGGTTAAACTAGCTAATTAAGAAAGAGGGCCTCAATCATGTTCATGCATGCAAGTGAAATGTAGCCTCAAAAAGAATCAAAGCAAGTTCTAGAGTGGTCATTAACATGAGTGAAAATCACACAAGAAAGAAGAGAATGGCATAAATGTTGAATCCATCCATTAGGCTCAAAATCTCACAAGGTATGCATCCATCAAACTCAATTCATAAATTCAATCATCCATCACCAAGCATATCGGTTCAAGAAGGGAGAAAAATTATTCAATCATGCAATGAACCTCTTTTTTTTTTTTTTTTTTTTTTTTTGAATTTTTTTTTTTTTTTACAAATGAAAAGAAACAGAAACATGCTAAAATCTCTCCCCACACTTAATAGAACATTGTCCTCAATGTGAAAGAAAGAGATAGAAAAGAGCAACACAACCTGAAAGAAGTGAATCATCGCTAAGCGAGAAAAGAAACACACCTTTGTCACATCTTGCATCGAACCTTGAAAAGAAATCAAACAAGAAAACGTTAGTACTTCCACAATGCAATACTAATTAATTACTACCTAAAAACTCCTTACTCTGCCACCAATTAAGATGCGTCTCAAGAGTAAAATTACTCCTTACTCTGCCATCACTAATTGGTTTAATAAGTCCATGACAATCATATCATACTAACAAAACAACAATAATTTTTTTTCTTTCTTTTTTTATCAAACTCATTAAAGAGAAAGTTTCAGATCGGGCTCTTGTTTCTTGGTACTTCCTTCTGCTTCTGTTGACCAATCTATCTCGAGCTAATACCTGATCAGTACATACTCAAAAGCTTCTAATTTATCAATGAGCTCATCAATAGTGGAGGCAGAGATAAGAAGTTGTCTTCTTAGAAGGAGTGATAAATTTACGTTCCACGACTTTGTCAAGAAAAAATAACAAAAGATCAAAGAAATTATTAACATTCAACAAACCAATGGGTTTATGGTGGATGTTCGGTTCGCCCAAGAGACAATTTGAAAAATTTCTTCTAAAGTACCAAAACCACCTGGTAAGACAATAAATGCATCAGAATTGTCAACCATTATTTTCATTCGTCCATGCATAGATGTTACCTGAATTTCTTCTCCAATTGTCTTTCCAGTGATGTTATTTTCACCAAAGGTTTAGGAATAACACCTAAAACCTGACTGCCTCCTATAGAAGCACAAGTGATACTGACCCCGTTAACCCACGACAACCTCCCCCATATACAAGATGAATATTCCTCGCACAAGTGATCGACCAAGAGTGCTAGCTGCGTTTACAAACTCTAATCCCTTCCCATAACTTGACCCACAAAAAACACAGACATTTTTGAGGTTACGAATAGAAGGCCCCATTCTATACTCTTCCTCCCTTTGAGTGATTCTGAGTGTGAAGGAAGATGGAGAAAATGGAGTGTTTAAATAAGAAAAAGAATGGAAAGGGAAATAATTGCACCTATAAGGGTAGGTTGATTGTTGTCGAAAAAAGGTTGAAATTAAGAGTCACAGAATCTTTTCTCCTTTTTTTTTTTTTTTTTTTTTTTACTTTTTTTTTTTTTTTTTATTTTTTATTGACTTCAAGAAAACCATCAAGGTAAAGAAGTCTAGAAACCCCGAAGGACCCCGCTCAAAGGATCGTCTCGTACAAAAATCAAAATACAACAAAATGATACAAAGATAATAGAAAATGATGACATACCAGTATGTACGCTTCCATGGCGTATCTTTATACTTGCACGTCATGAGTGCGATGAGACATCACGTCCTTTTTTTTTTTTTTTTTTTTTTTTTTTTTTTTTGAAATTGTTAGAAAAACTTGATGAAAGATGAGTGTATACTTACTTAAGATTGGGATGGAGGTAGTCTGCTCTTTTCGGCTTTGTGCCAAAGCATTGTTGACCAAGATTCGACCCATTCAAGACCAAATAAGAACATAGGGCTCCCAAAAGGGACAAGTGGCCATAATACGACCGTTGCCTCACATGTGGGATACAATCTACCTTCTTTGTTTTTCAATTAAGAAGGCTGGATCAGGATGCATGCATTTCCCCATTCACGGTTTGTGTTACCAAAGCCAACCCTAAGAAGTATACATTTTTTTTTTTTTTTTTTTTTTTTTTTTTTTTTTTTTTTTTTGAATTTTTTTTTTTCTCATTTTTTTTTTCTCATTTGTTTTTTTTTTTTGTAAAATGCCATGAAGAAGAAGAAGAAGAAGATGATATGTACAGATTGTTTGTGGATATGGCTCACATCTGCCTCTGGTTTAACGTCCAGTAACGGCTTAAACGTCTTCTATGAGTCGAGGATAAGCTTCCCATCCAATTTTCTTATAAATTGGCAAACAGGGTCTTTTAGAGTCAGATTCCCAAGACTGTAGCGTTGTTGTTCATCCTTGAAGAGATTCCACAATTTAAGAATTTCTCGATGCACCAATCCACAAGAATGCGTCTCAAGAGTCAATAAGATATCATCTAATGACTCCTTACTCGATCCATTCTTAATGAAGAAAATTTTATCTTCTCTATTTGCGAAACCATCCCCTTAGTACGACATCGCTTGTTACAGTTCCATCGTCCACATTTGTGACGGACTTGTAACCTTTTTGCTCTTCTCCTTTTAGAATATGAACTTCTTCCAAGACCCAGGGCATATATGAGTCAAATGAAATTGAGGACTCACCGCTAATCGGACCTTTGCTTCAATTATCCAAATACATCTTCTCGGCATACCCTTGTGCATCAACATTCTCAATCTCTCACATCGAACTTTGTAGATTTTTCTCGAGCATTTTGAGGAAGAGAAGGAAAATGTTTTCTCGGGTTTGAAAGAATGACATCCATTTTGAAGGAGAAGAAGGGTTCGGTTATTTTGGGAAACGAAGAATAAACCGACTCAAGAGTCACGAAGACCGTATCCGCCACTTAACCGCAACACAAAGAACTCAAGAACTTGGTTTTCCAGGAATGGTTGAGTCTTTGTCCATTAACCTTAAGCGCATTACCATTCCTAGGATCCTCGATCGATCCGAGAGGATACGCGTGTCCGACAACAAAAGAACCACGCCACCTAGATCTCAATTTTCCAAGGAGTAGGTGTAGATGATAATCTCAAAGCGAACTTTTTGACCAATTTCCGCAGCCTTTTGCAAAAGGTGTAACAGACCTTTAATAAAGTAGGCCAATAAAATCCATACTTGCAAGATTTTCGCAGTTGTTGTCGAAGAAAAAATGACCTCCACATGCTTCGAGCGACTCTACCTACCTTATTGTCGGGCACATACCGTTTTTTTTTTTTTTTTTTTCTTTTTCTTTTTCTTTTTCTTTTTTTTTTTTTTTTTTTTTTTTTTTTTTTTTTTTTTTTTTTTTTTTTTTTTTTCTTTTTTTTTTTTTTTTTTTTTTTTTTATTCATAATGCGGATGGAGAAGGTTCATCACCTCCACTTCGCATTCTCCGGAAGTTCATGATCTTGTTTGAGGCGGTGTCCATTTACGATGAAAGCTTTGGCGGTGACCTCACTTTTAATCCGAATAAACACTGTAAGGAAAAACATTAGTAACAATAAATGGTCCATCCCATCTAGACCTTAATTTACCGTACATGAGTCGGAGGCGGGAGTTATAGAGAAGAACTTTTTGACCAATCTCAAATGTTTTCCTCGAATCAACTTATCATGGAAGGCTTTGGTCTTCTCCTTATAAAGTTTGGAACTTTCATAAGCCTCCAAGCGGATCTCCTCCAATTGCTTTGCATTTTGCAGCCTTCCTCTCCATACCTGCTTGATTTAGGTCCAAGTTGCACCTTTTCACCGCCCGAATGCTCGATGCTCAATTTCCACCTAGCAGTGGCATGCTTTTCCAAAAACAATTCGATATGGAGACATCCCGATTGGTGTCTTATAAGCAGTCCGGTAAGCCCATAAAGCATCCTCAAGCCTCTTGCTCCAGTCCTTTCGTTAGGTTGAACTGTCTTCTGGAGTATCTCGCTTAATTTCTCTGTTGGAGACTTCGGCTTGCCCATTGGTTTGGGGGTGGTAGGGTGTAGAAACCTTGTGTTGGACTCCATACTTCTTCATCAAAGCCTCCATGCTTCGATTGCAAAAATGTGAACCTTGATCACTAATGATGGATCTCGGGACTCCAAACCTACAAAAAATCTGTGATCTAATAAAATCCACAACAACTTTAGAATCATCATCCGAGTGGCCTTAGCCTCCACCCATTTAGATACATAATCCACAAAGCAAGCATAATGTAAACAAAACCAAATGATACAGAAAAGGACCCATAAAGTCAATACCCCAAACATCAAAAATCTCACGAGAATAATAAGGGTTTCTCGCATTTCATTCCTACGAGAAGTATTCCCTGTTCTCTCGGCATTGATCACAAGATTTGCAAAACATATATGCATCATGAAATAGAGTGGGCCAATATAATCCGAGTCTAAAACTTTTCTAGCAGTCCGTTGAGGACCGAAGTGGCCGCCACATGCAAGTTTATGACAAAAGCTAAGAATGGAATGGAATTCATCATCGAGCACACATCTCCTAATTACTTGGTCACCGCAAAATCTCCATAAGTAAGGATCATCCCACACATAATACTTTGACTCACTTTTCAATTTATCAATCTTAGCCTTAGTGAAATGTGCGGTATTGCTTTAGCAACCAAGAAATTAATCAAATCAAAGAAACCAAGGGATGTTGCCTTGCGCTTGAAAAGCTGCTCATCGAGAAAACATCATGGATGGGAAAAACATCTGCCTCCCTTTCAATTCGACTCAAGTGATCAGCCACCAAATTCTCCGCTCCACTCTTGTCACGGATCTCAATATCAAACTCCTGGAGGAGCAACATCCACCTAATCAACCGGGGCTTGGCATTGGGCTTTTTCGGAGAAAACTTCAATGCTTTGCATGATCTGAAAACACAACCACTCGGAACCAAGCAAATATGATCGAAATTTATCTAAAGCAAAAACAATTGCTAAAAGTTCCTTTTCAGTTGTGGTGTAGTTGATTTGTGCAGGATCTAAAGTTCTCGAAGCATAGGAAATGACATGAGATACTTTACCGACCCTTTGTGCAAGAACAGCTCCCAATGCATAATTAGAGGCATCACACATCACTCAAATGGAAGTGTCCAATCCGGCGGTTGGATGATAGGTGTACTGGTCAATGCCTGCTTCAATTGATTGAAGGCATCCTGGCACTTCTTGTCAAAGTGAAACTCCACATCTTTTTGCAGTAAGTTGGATAGCGGAAGTGCAATTTTGCTGAAATCCTTTATGAACCGCCGATAGAAACCTGCATGACCAAGGAAAGAACGAATCTCCCGCACGCATGTGGGGTAAGATAGGCATGAAATAACATCTATTTTTGCAGGATCTACCTCAATACCCTCACGAGATATCACATGCCCTAAGACTATAAGGGGGGGTTTGATGGTTCAAGGATCGCACTTAACAAAATTAAAGGAAGAAATAACAATTAAAGAGCAGTCAATTTAGAAACCTATCCAAGATTGGGTGGATTCAATCATAGACCCTTCATAGAACACTTGAAGTGCAATTGAATTGTTAATTTGGATCTAACCGAGATCTCTGCATCAAATCCAGAATTCATACTAGACGATCGTCTAGAATTCAATTAACAAGTGATAAACACAAATCCGCAATCGCACCATTCATGAAAATCTATGTTAATTTCAAGTACCGAATTCAATTAACTTAGGCACAAATCAGTAACCTAACCTCTTCAATTCCGTGATTAATTTAGATCAATCAGTTCTAAGTTTCATCACAAATCTCAATCTTCATTTATGTGATTAGTTTAGATCAATTAGTTCTAAGTTTCATCACAAATCTCAATCTTAAACTAAGATCAAATTAGATCAACATAAATAGAATCACCATTCATGCATTCAAGATCAAGAAGAAGAAAGAAGAAGAAAGAAGAAGAAAAGAGGAATTCAATTACAAATCAAATACAATACATAACCAAGGTCTCAAGAATCCAAACCACAATCTCTTCAAGAGATCTAAATTGACCGAAAGTAGCTTAGCCCTCCATCACCATGAAGAGAAGCATCAAAATATACAAAAGCTATGAGAAACTATGAAGAAACTATGAAGAAACAAGAAACTAAGAGAGAAATGAAGGAGAGAATTCATGTTGTTCATGATAAATGGTGCCTTTTATAGAAGTCTAAGGTAACAAAATGACAAAGGGAAGTGGGTGGATGAGTGGGTGAGTGAGTGGAGTGGTTGAGTGGATGGATTAGTGGGTTGGTTTAGTGGATTGGTTTAGTGGATGAGTGGGTGGATTGGTTGAGTGGTTGGATTAGTGTATTAGTGGATGAATGGGTGAGTTAGTGGATGAGTGGATGAGTAGATTAGTGGATTAGTGGATGGATGAGTGGATTAGTGGATGGGTGAGTGGATGGTTGAGGATGAAAATTTCGTGTCTGACTTGGAAGCCAAAAACGACCCACTATACTTCAGAACCACGAAAAGTGTTCTTCATCAAAGTTGTAGATCCTTGTCTTGGCTATAAAATGGATAGCTGGTTCGTCCAATTTGGCTTCCTTAAGCCCAAGATATGTCCCAAATACCGTAGGTTGCTCAAACCCAACTTCAGCACCTCTGTTCCGACTTGTAAGCTCAAAATGACCTGCTAGACTTCTTTTTCTCAAAATGTGTTCTTCATGAAAGTTGTTTATTTGGATCTTGACTATCCACTGTCCAAATTTCAGCCCATCTCCATTATTACATCTTGAGATATGATTTTTTGAGTGCACACTATTCGGATTCTACTGGCAGAACCCGTATTCTGACTTCCATGTAAACTTAGGTCCCTTAGACATCTGAATCAGACTTCGAGCTCTTCATCAAAGTTGTAGAGCTTCCTCTTAGCTTTCCTACAAGGTAAAATTCATGTTCATCAGATATTAGGAACTCAAGTTATGGCCAAAATACAGAAACAGTGTCAAATCTCAATAATGCTGAAAATATTCAATTAGGACCAATTTGAGCTCAAACTCACAAAATCATACCAAACTCAATCAATTAAGAATATGGAGAGTGTAAATGACTAAACATAAGGGTTTCTTAATGAATAAAATATGTGATTATCATTCTTCAAGAAACCAACACCCTTCTCTTCCCTGTTGGCTAACATGAGGAGAATGCTTCACTCCAAGTTGCTTCAAGAAATTGTTCCATCCTCCTATATATCCAACTGCACTTTAGGCAAGGCACTTGGCTAGTGCCTCCAGAACAGTCGAGAAATGAGGAGGACAGAGTGTGGAGCATCTCCATGCTTTATAGGAATTATAATAGAAATGGTGAATCCTCTCGACATGTGCAGAAATATTGCACACCCTTGTGTATGCCTAGAAAGAAAGGCTTCTTCTATCCAGATGCGTGTTGACCAACCTGCGTAGGGCAACTACTTAGTCCTCACAGAACCATTACGCCTAGTAAGAAAGACCCCCATATGAGGAATATGTTAGGGAAAAGGAAATCACCTTTAAGAATTTTGGGAAGAACAGATAAATGTTTTTGGAAAATGGCACAACCCTCCATATGTTCACAAGAAATGGGAGAGAGATCATCCTCTGGAAAAATATCGCTCTAAAAAACGATTAGAGAGCAAAATGAATGCCAACCTCAATGCAAACGTTTCCCATTTATAGACGAAATGAAGCATTCTGATTGGTTCCTGAGAAGGCAAACTGACTACACATTTGAGGTTGTGTTTTAATGCTCCCTCTCTGTGATTTGCCACGAGAGTAGCGAGCAGTTAGGAAACAACTTGAAATTGCTATCTACTTTAAAAAGGGTTTTTAATTCCTGACAAAGTCAAAGCGACGATTCCCCAACCAAGCTGAGACTACTACAAACCATAGGATAAAGTTGCAAGAAAAGACAAGACAGATCCTGTGAACTACACATGGGGTAACATATGACATACCTCGACGACAAAATGACGATGTGAGCAGAGCGATCCTACTCAAATCTCGGCCTTACACATTAACCCTGGAGGCATACTAAGATATATCACGAATCTCGGCCCTTTGGAGAAAACATCATAAGATCTAGCGTTAACTCTGTCTAGAATCCCTTTGTCCATCGCGTACCTTATGTTCTTATCAAACTCAGGTAACTTAACACTTAGTTGTCCCGTCTAAGCGTTAAGCTAGGAGCAACTGTTTTGGATCGTGATCCGAACTAGTGAATTAATCTGACATGCGTACCACTAGAGTCCTCCATGGACATCCCAGCTAAGCACTGATGATACGTTGTCAGTACCTCGGTATCACGTACGTCGAACCGTGGCATTGGGCAACTGCAAGATCACAAGATTTGTACAGTAGATAAATCCTAAAATATCTATAACTGCCAATCACGATCTTATGAAATTATAGCGCTCATAACCGCGTAAACTGCTCATAACTACAGTATCAGTGTTCCGATCTTATAGGGATTTCTTGCTACAATTAAGGGAGCCAAAATCCAAATTGCACTCTATAAATATCATGCTTATTCACTTTCTACAAGTAACTTATTGCTTACGGCATAAATCCTTATTGTGCATAGCCTGACTTGAGCGTTAAAATTTCTTTGTAGGTACTAACCCCCCTCTCGATTTCAACATGCTTTGCTTGTGCTACGCAAGGAGAAAATTATAAGAACGTGTCTATTCAAGTATAACTCAATATCCACTACTAAACAATAGATCTTTTATAATATTTCCCGTAGGCAAACGATCAACCCAAGTTGGACATGCATAGAAATACTAATAATCAAGAAAATAGAAACATTTTTAGACTGGAAGCATGTCGAGTTAAACCTATGACAATGTCATTCCTATTCACAAGCACGAAGAATTTTGTTTGGCTTTTTTAAAGGAAACAATTTGAATTTTCTTATTTATTGTAAATTATAACGGTGCACCATCTCAAATTGTAAAGATTGGAATAAATTTGTGACAGTATTGAATGACATATTTCTGTAATTAATAAAATTTTGATTTCTTTATTAATGCAATTAAAGCTATTGACTATTATAAGCATGAAAAAAAGTACATGTTAGATGAAAATTTGAGTGAAGGAGATATTTTTGGATGTAATTGTGAAAATATACTATTATTGTATGCTAATTTTTAGTTGGAGGAGGATCAATTTATATTAGTGTAAGTTTTTTTTTATTTACATTTATTTTCAACTGTTAGATCAATTTTCATTTAATGGTTATTTTTAATGAAATAATCTTAACCATTAGATAAAAGTAAATCTAACAGTTAAAAATGAGTGTAAGTCAAAAAAGACTTACATTAGTATAAGCTGATCCCCCTCTTTTTAGTTTGATCTCATTTATTTTAATTTTGATTTTAGATCAAAGTCATGTGAAAATTTTACAATTTTTCATCGTTAAATCTTACTATTTTATTTTAAAATTTGGTGAAAAGATGATATCATTGCAGTAGGCCTATTGAAAATTTTGAGGATTGTTTATAATTATAATTAATTATCAGTATATATGTGAGAAGAAGCTCATGAAAGAAGCTAGATTAGATTATATATTTATTTTAAGGTAAACTATGTTTCAATTTCATGTGATTATATTTGACTTTATTTGATTAACGTATATCATTGTCTCGGAAGAATAAAATGAGTCCATATCAAATACAAACCCCTATATATAGTCGATTTCATTTTGTGAAAGAAATTAAAAAAAAATCTCGATTGAAATTAAAAGGAAATAATTTAAATTTTGAAAACAAATCAAGTTGGAGAGAGAAAGCTATTACTTGACAGAATAATGGAAAACGTTTGACGTCCAACGAAATACTCTAACTTTTATCCATCGTATGTATATTTGCTGAGTCATCCGTATACCTCTAACATTTTCCATTTCATTTCCCGCTTCTTATTTGGTTTTTTCTTTTCCATTTTACTCTCAATCCCTCTCAATCTGGTCTCCCCATCTCAATCTCGTCTCCATCGTCTCTCTCGTCTCCCCCTCTCAATCTCGTCCCCCTCGTCTCCCCTTCTCAATCTCGGCTCCCCCGTCTCCCTCTCATCTCATTTCTTTATTTCTTTATCAGATTTTAAAGACTACAAAATATCTAGGTTCCACTCTCACCAACTGGAAGCAAGACTCTTCATTTCTTCATCAACCTTATTCTACTTTCTCACTCTAGTTAACCACGCCTTCTCAAGGTAAGAGGAGATAAAAGCTCTCTCATTTTCTTCTTATTTCATCTCTTATAACTCATGACTATGGTTTACTTCATCTTTTTATTCTTAAAAATCTTTTCTTTTGTTCTCTGACATTTTCGGAACTTAGGATTTGAAGGAGGCTGTAAGGGGAAGCTTCCATTGTATTTTATTCTTTTTTATTTTTTGATTTTTAGAAGAACCCGAAATGTGGGTTTAAATGGGTGAACTGAGACTACCTAAATGTGTTGTATTGTGGACTATGGATTGTTCTTCTAATCCTTTTTGTTTCGGTGGAGTCCGTAGCTTAAAGCTCTGACTTTTACTGTGATTAGTTATCAAACCTATTCACTAGGACACTTGTATGATTTATACTTCCTTTCATTTTTTGGTTTACACAAGGCAAAACCTTGAAACTGAGATTGATGCATCTTGGAAATTGTGTAGGGATGGGAGTTTGATTGAGATATGTGAATGAACTTTTTTTCTTTCATTCTAGAAATGCATATTAAAGGACTAACTTTCAATTTGATTTTAAGGCCATGACTGAAAACTATGCTTTGAGATTGTTTTAAAATATAATTAATGGTTGAGTTGTGAGAAAGTTATACAATAAAAATGCAGATGCTTTGACTGTTTTGTTCAAATTTCATTGTATAAAACCTCATAAAGGATGCTTTCCTTTCTTCAGGGACCTTTCATATAATAATTTCACAGGAGATCTACCAAGGTCATTTGGTTTGTTAGCAAACTGTGCTGGGTTGTAAGTTTCTTCTTTCATATGCCTTTTTTTTTCTCCATAAACTTGATTTATGTTTTATGATATACTCAATAGCAGAACTTTTCTTTTCCTACCATACGATCTATATTATGATCTTCCAAGATACCCATATGATACCCACTGATTATATTTTCTAATTGCTATAACCATTTGGTATTGATATTATAAAGTAGTGTTGATTGATTTAATTAGTGCAGTTGCTAATTTGATTTAGTGCTGGTTAATTTGAGTATAACTTCCTCAATGATACTCTTGAATTTGGAATTCTTGGTACTTGCTGAATCTTGAGTTAATTTCTAGCCTCAGACAACATGATTATGAATGTTCGAATATGGGCTCGAGTTTAGTTTGTTCTTCTCTTGAGGTTTAATAACAAGATGCATGAGATTTATTGTTATTCCACGATTTATGTATCGTTCTATTTGCCGTTATGTTTTATATATTGTTTTGATCAACTTGATAACCCATAAATTATGAAGCACATGCCTTTACTTTGTTATTCGAGTTTGAAGGTTTCCAACATGTTTTGGTATGTTTGCATATCTTCTCGCATTATTTTTTTTCAATCTTTTGAATGGCTAATACATATTGTTTTTGTGGGTGTTTGATTGCAAATGATAGAGGTTGAGTGCGATCTGAATGAATCTAAATCTTTGATGTTTTGTGTTTAAGTTCTACTATGTCTCCACTTTATTTAAATATGAGGCACAATAATTTTGGTTCAAGTCCATGACAATATGATTTGCTTCTAAATGAATTTGATGGTCTTGTTTGTCCTAGAATTGGGAAGTGGTGAGCAAATTATTATTATTTTTATTCAATAATTACATTATGTTAGAATTTTTATTTATTCGTACTATACTTGGTGTAGGGAAAAGTCACACAAATGCGACGTGACTTATTATGTGGTGGTCTTGCATCCAAAGAATGAGTGCAAAGAAGAAGTTTTGAGAGCTGCAAATGCCATGGAGTTGTTGTCTTGATTTGCAAATTTTATTCTGCACTATTTAGCTTGGCCCTATGTATAGTTATTGCAATGTCAGTTGTATAGTTACCCCCACTGTTTAACTTGTTTTAGATTATCCACTGATTTGGAACTGTATTTTATATTATCTAGAAAGTTGTACATATTAGCCACTTTTTGTATAGATAGCAGTTTTGATGATAATTGGATAGATGCCTTTGAGATTCACCACTTTGTCCATGGTTTTTGATAATATACACCCAATGTGTTCAAAACAACATTACAAGTGTAAACTTCTGCTAGTACTTCATTCCTAATTAGTCTGCCCCCATTATTGAGAACTAATCCAATGATTAACCAGATAATTATTCATATTAACCACTTATGCATAGTGTATTAATCACTTAATTTTGAACTCAACAAACCATGAGATTGACCCTTTTTTCCATGGTTTTTTTTACCCCAAACATGACAAAAGTAACATTACACTAGTCCACTCCACTAGTGATTCGTGTCTAACCACTTTCCCACCTCAAGTTGAAAATTTGTTTGGATTCACCAGATATACTTGTTCATATTAACCACTTATGCATAGTCTATTAACCACTTATTTTTGAACTCCACAAACCATGATATTCACCATTTTTTTCAATGGTTTTCTGCAACTCCACCCCCAACATGGCAAAAACAACATTACACTAGTCCACTCCACCAGTTATTCGTGTCTAACTAGTTTTCAACTTTCGGTTGGAAATTTATTTAGATTAACCAGATACTTGTTCATATTAACCACTTATGCGTAGTGTATTAACCACTTATTTTTGAACTCCACAAACCATAAGATTCACTTTTTTTTTCAATAGTTTTCTCGCAAATCTACCCCCAACATTTACACTAGTCCACTCCACTAGTGATTCGTGTTTAACCGCTTTTCCACCTTCAGGTTGGAAATTTGTTTGGATTCACCGATACTTGTTCATATTAACCACTTACGCATGTAGTATTAACCACTTATTTTTGAACTCCGAAACCATGAGATTCACTCTTTTTTTCAATGGTTTTCAAATTTACCCCCAATATGGCAAAAACAACATTACACTAGTCCACTCCACTAGTGATTCGTGTCTAACTAGTTTCTCACCTTCGGTTGGAAATTTGTTTGGATTCACCAGATACTGGTTCATATTAACCACTTATGCATAGTATATTAACCACTTATTTTTGAATTCCACAAACCATGAGATTCACTATTTTTTTCAATAGTTTTCTACAACTCTACCCCCAACATGGCAAAAACAACATTACACTAGTCCACACTCCACTAGTGATTCGTGTGTAACCAGTTTCCCACCTTCAGTTGGAAATTTATTTGGATTCACTAGATCCTTGTTCATATTAACCACTTATGCGTAGTGTATTAACCACTTATTTTTGAACTCCACAAACCATGAGATTTACTATTTTTTTCAATGGTTTTCTACAACTCTACCCCCAACATGGCAAAAACAACATTACACTCGTCCACACTCCACTAGTGATTCGTGTCTAACCAGTTTCCCACTTTCAGTTGGAAATTTGTTTGGATTCACCAGATATTTGTTCATATTAACCACTTACGTATGTATTAAGACAATCTTACTTATTTTTAACTCCACAAACCATGAGATTCACCCTTTTTTTCAATGATTTTCTACAAATCTACCCCCAACATGGCATATAGCTTATGAGTAAAATGCTTCTAGAGTTTTTTTAGGGGTTACAGGAGTGCCGGGGCTCATACAGGAAAGTGTCGCGACTCCTAACTTCATACATGCGATTTAGAGGTCATTTTGAGACCGTGGCATCAAAAAGTTTTATGCCACGGTGGAAAATAAGTCATTCAAAAATTGAGTCTATGTACGAAGAATGCAAGGATTGAATTCAATTAATTTGATTTTAAAAAAAGAAATGTGAATTTTCACTTGTGCCCTTCAACTGTTCCGTCCCTTATTTTTCTCTTTATTTTAAAAATTTAATTTTAAAAAAACTTTTTTAAAAAAAAATTTACCATGGCATCACGAAAGTAAATGCCGCGTGAACAATTCCTAATAATAAAAAAAATTTAAATTTTTTTTAAAAAAATTTAAATTTTTTTTTAAAAAAATTTTTAAAAAAGTTTAAAAAAAAACCATTTTTGTTTTTTAAAAAAGTTTTAAAAAAAACTTTTTAAATTTTTTTTTAGAAAAAAATTTAATTTTTTAAAAAAATTTAAATTTTTTAAAAAAATTTAAATTTTTTTAAAAAAAAATTAATTTTTTTAAAAAAATATGGTGCGTAGGCATTCACTTTTGAATCCGCGTGAATAATTCTAATCCAATAATTCAAATTGGATTTGAATCTGAAAAAACACAATTTTTTTTAAAAAAAAAATTTTCAAAAATTTTTTTGAAATTTTTTTTAAAAAAATAATTTTTTTTAAAAAATAATTTAAATTTTTTTTAAAAAATTTATGTCAAATCAAAAGTAAATGTCGCGTGAGAATAATTTAAATTGATTTGAATTTAAAAAAAACAATTTACCACTTATTGAAATAGTATTCAAATATACGTACTATGGTGAATAAAAATTAGATGATATTTGGTGGAATAATAATTACAGTGACATCCTATAGAGTTGATAGAACAATTAATTGATAGAATAATTAAGTTGGTGAAAAATATATCTAAAAATTAATTACGTTGGCTAATAATTACTTGATAGAATAAAACTCAATGCTTTTAATTATAGAAATTAGGTGATAGCACATCAAAACAATTAATTGAAAATTTTATTAATTAAGGTCAAGTAAAATTAAATTTAAAAAGTATAAAAAGAAGCTTATGAAGAAAGCTAATTTTGAAGGGAAAAAAGCGAATATGAAGATGACATGTGGCATGGGACTTGAAAGCATAAATCTTCCTTTATTTAATATACTAGATATTTCATTAGATATATAATAATATAATATATAATAATATAAAAAATAAAGATATATAATCTAAAAAATTATCATGTATTTTTTGTTAATAAATAAATACATTACTCGATTGACATTTGATATATAGAGTACTTAATATTCTGTCACATATCATTTTATATAATAATTTTTTATCATATACTTATTTGAGATAGTAACATGAGACATGTGATAAAAAATGTCACATATAAAAAAAATTATTTAATAAATGAATTAAACAAATATAATATAACAAAAACACAAATAAAAAAATAAAAACATTACTACTACCCTAATAATAAAAAAACTAATCAAAATATAATTATTTTTCTACTCTTATTCCTCTTTTTGGGTTGTGATGAACAACTTTTCACAAAACCTAGAAGAGACCCTTCTTACTGCTTATGCAAAGTGATGGCATTGGCGAATCACACATGTGGGACTCCCTGATCAACTCGTAGCTTCAACTTCAACTTCATACACTCCAATATTTCCTACTTCACGGAACAGCGCGAGGTTAGCCAATTTCATTCGCAGTACTGCGCACCATATCCAACCCCAAAGAAACGGGTGATTTTAGACTTAAAAGGCTTTATTCAATCACAACTCATGGTCGTTCCGCCTAGTTCTTAACCAATATTCGTATCTTCTTTGGGGTTGAATCCTAGAAGGACCACGCCATGCAGTTTTGGGACCGAAGAACACGTCTTAGAAATTGAGGGTTAAGCCTAAATCCGGTGAAGCCTGATTTGGAATTCCAATCAAGATAGCTGGCCAGGTATTCTCTGCTCTAAAATTTTTTGAATCTTTTTTTAATTCATTTCTCTTTTAATTCTGCTTAATCAAATTAAATATATTAATCACATATACAAATATAAAAATTTATAATTACATATTAATTATCTTAACATATATATTTTTACATATTAATTTATATTTAAAAAACTTTTAAAATAAACAATCAAATAAGCAATGCACAGAAGTAATTAGCAACGTATATAATTACCAATACTTCTAATTTTACAAAATGTTATTTTATTTTGGGTGCATTTCACATAATTAATTTCATGTTATTTAATAACACTACTTTATTTATAATTATATTTATTTTTATCATTTCATTCTTAATTTAACTCATGTATCGCATAATTACATAACCTAATTATATTAAAAATTATACCTATTTTTTTTTTCAAAAAAAATGTTTCTTAATAAACATCTACGTAATGTAAACTTTTAAATAAATTTTCATGACATGTCCAACTTTAATCTTTAACAAAACAAAAGAAATCAGCCTAAAAACATTATAATATAATAGATAACATACCAAACTAAAGCATTTTACAAAACCGGTCTGGCAAATCCTAGCATAATTTATTCAATTTCTACTCGTTGTCACGTATTGAATGGTGCAGAAAGAGATTTCTCTTGCTCCAAAGCACCTGAAAATCTCTCATTCATTTCTTTGTATCTCTTTTTTTTGTTTTTTTGGTGTATGGGGAGTTATATGGAATGGATCAATTTCTTATAGAAAATAATATCTCTTGAAAGAGGTTCTCTTATATTCATTTTTAACTGTTAATTTTATTTTCATCTAATAATTATTTTTAATCAAATCATTTCAACCATTAAATGAAAGTAAAACTAACAGTTAAAAATAAATGTAAAAAAATTTAACTTACACTGATATAAATAGATCCCTCCTCATATCTCTTTATCTTTATCTTTTTAGAAATCTGGGTATTATGACCGAGTGCCACATTGGAGATTCGCCACCGATGCACCAAAACAATCAATTGGCCAACACAAGAAAAGATGATTAGACCAAGCAGTATAGACCATGCATGAACCAACTAAAAGAAATCACAGACAATAAAAATTTCACAAAAATTTCGAACCAATAATGTACATGAAGTTATCAATCTATAAAGAATCTAACCGTCAAAAAGGTGATGGATAACGTTTATTATAACCAAATATAACATTTGCAAGTTGCAACTATCACTTATCACTAATTGACATTCAACATTCTCTAAACAATGCTGCAGATTTGAAACGCTCTTCATACCTGCCGGGAAAAAAAAGGTGAAAATCTCATCATTAGTATGGCATCTGCGTAAGTAATAATATGATAGAGCAGCGTTATTAACTATATTGTACCATCCTGCAAAAGTTCCAAAACCGAAAATAAAAGAGTAACTTACAGGACATCTAAGTACCCCAAAAAAAACCCTTACAGGACATTTGGAAGCACTAATATATTTCTTTTCTTATTTAAAGAAGATTTCCTCATGTAGGAACCAAAATTTCTAAATTAGACTCATACCTAAATACACAATATTAAGTGCAGCAACACTCAGTTTAAGAGGATTCATTCCATAAATAAGCTTTCCCCTTTAAAGGTTAAAAATCCCCAGAACAGAATACCTAATCAAATTTTAAGATACAATTTGACTAGCGTTTCTTCACCATGAATGTTACTGGTTAGAGGGTTCAAGTATTATTGTATTATTGCATTCATGAAGATAAATTTTGACGCCAATACACCAGTTATTGCAGCTAGAAAAAGCACAACATTTCATCTGACATCATTTTTCCATCAGTGATTGGGTTCCTTCATTTGTAAATCAATTAGTTGAAAAAAAATAAAATAAATAGAAAGCATCAAAAGTTGAATGCAGTATAAAGATAACTCATACAAACAACTTCAAGAATTGAAAGCTTTTAAAAAGGAGAAAGACCCTAAAAATAACAAGCATGACTTCTATCAAGTTACACAATGAAGATATAAACCATAATTTGTGTTGTTGATAATTGACATCCATATGGTCCTTCATATAGAAAATAGAAAAACAAAAAAAGCATATGAAGCCGGGAGAGATAAAATATTTAAATTTTCAAAAATCCTGTAGAATGCTTGAAGATGTGGCTAGCTATCAAATTAAAGGCATGGTCCAATCCAATAGAAGACAAGTAGACCACCAAGATCAAGCTGTACAAATTATTTCTCAAAAGTATCTACTTAGAAGCATTGGAACCTTGGAGGCCAATTTGGGAAAGGGAAATGGAGGCAGCCTGGCATTGAAATTCTAGTAACTTTCCAAAGCCTGGACAAGCCAGCAGTATAAGATATTCTAACCTTTATTGTAAACACATATGGCATGTTTGTGTCTTTGTGAAGTCCCCAAGCATGGCTTATGCTGGCTTGCTTTGTTAGGTAGACATATTAATAACCAAACAGAAAAATGATGCTTAGATGGGTTTTCAAAGGGAGATACTATGGGTAGTTAAGCAAGAAACCACTGTCACTCAAACATTCTGAAAGTATTACTAGGGAAGCATACCCAATTATGATATTGAAAGTTTCATGTTCGATGGTAAATTTTAAAGCTATGGTCTGATCTCCAACCCTTCTAACTGACCACATTATTCTTATAAAGTCCTATCCAAAAAAAGGGGGAAAAAATCAAGATGTTAAATCATCCTTTCAATGCATCCCATCTAACTAGCTGATAATATCCATTATGTGGGACACAACATGAAGACATACTGCAACACAGCAAAATCTAATGTGTCTAGGTACTTTCTAAAGTGTTGTGTTGTGTCAGACAACAGACATGGACCCAGATCCTTGTTTGAAATGTCCATGCTCCATCCATCTATTTAAAATTAACATCTAAGATATCATTCAATAATGCCACCTCAAAGAGATACAAGCGCATGAGGGATGCAACAAGTGACTATTCTCATATTCAACCTTATAAGTTATGAACCCAAATCTAAGAACCATAAAATTTCAACCACATATCGTCTAAAGACCGTTTTCCTATTTAAATAACAAAACATTTTTTACATTGAGACAAACATATTTTAGCAGCAAGCTTAAATATATTTTTAGTCCTATAAAATTGATCTTTTTTGGTTTTAGTCCCTAAAATTTCAAAATTTTTAAATTAGTCCTTGTAAGTTCTATTTCATCCTAATATCATCCTTCTGATAGTTTGCCGTCCAAGAATGGACATTATTGTCCTACATGGACCTTATTTTGCCCCTATGGATACTTAATCTGATGTGGCGAGTAATGTAGGGACCAAAATAAAAAAATGTCAATTTTATAAGGACCAAAAGCATATTTAAGCCAATATTATTGGATGGCACACTAACAGAAGCCAATATTTAAGGAAATATTATTTTAATGCAGCAAAGAGTCATACACTGCCAAGAGGGTTGGGTAAATCATCTCCTGAAATATACCCATCTCATAGCATGCACTGTTTCGTATGTTATGCAATAAATGGTTCACAGTGAATCATTGAAGTCTATGTTCTATCATATGTTAAGCTTCCCCAATTGCAGATATAGTCAGATACATAATCTAGAAATCCAATTATTAAAAAGTTCTATGCATGTTAAGATTCATATAAATACAAAATATTCAACCTTACTTCAATAGCGGCTAACTCCTCAAATTCAAAAAATTCAAGAGATAAGGAAGTTTCTGTCAGAGCCATGACTCTTATATTTATCTTCAGGTGGGTAGAGTGTTGCATAAAGCATGCACTACTTAACTCACATCCTTTTGCTTTAAGCCAGATATAAGAGAAACCGAACTCATGTCCTTTAATTGCAAATGTTACCATTTGCTTCTGTATGAAGTGACAACATTGATCAATAAAGTGAACGCATCCACCAAAACAGAATCACCATTCACCATCATAAACCGCCTCCCTCCCCCTGGCCCCCAATTTATTCAACCAAGCAACACAAAAAGAATAAAGTAAGGTATGTTAAAGCAGCAGCTGCATAATCCATATTATTTAGCTGAAGTTGAAAGTTCAGGAAGCTCACTCCTCATTTATTAAGCTACCTCCAACCAAAATGAGAAATTTTTTCTACACAAATAGTTCCCAGTACTTGGTCACTGCTAGCTCAATGGCAAGCCACCTATTACCTATATCTAAACATGTGACTAAACAGAAAACAATCATCTAACCAGAAAGAGCAAGTTTCACAGGGCCATTATATTCACTCCAGGAGAATCAAGCAAAGAGCAAATTGAGGGTAAAATTAAAAATGGTTATCACTCTGACTACATCTACAACAATCCAAAAGCAAACTAAGAGCATGAATTAGCAGCTTAAAGCTAATTCATCATTTTACTTCTGGCATTAAAATAGGCAACACTGTGATACAATAATTAAAGCATGACTTGCAGCTAACCATATGAAAGAAACGGAATTCAAAAAAGGAAAGAGGGAGTTCCGTACTTGCATATGAAACAGGGGTGGTCCTCAATCGAGATCTTCTTGTCTGGTTTCTGACTCAAAATTCTGATTTCCCCTACTAGCAGGATTTGATTCCCCACTATTGTTTCCAGTGTTATTGGCATTCCCAGTGCCAACATTGCTTGACTCAGCAACGGAAGTATATTGCCTAAACGGCCACGGTAAAGAAACCCTAAACCTCCGCTCCCTCGGTGACTGCGACTGCGAGGTATCTCCAGCAGATTGGTTCCGATTCACCTGGGCCCCTTGAGCCCTTTGTTCATAGTCAGGATCATCGGTTGGTAACTCATAGCGGCACACAGGACAAGAATTGTGCAATTCCAACCAAGGCAGGATGCAATCGGAATGATAAATGTGTTTACACGGCATCTGCTTGGCCAATTCCCGGAGCTCAAACGTGTCTTTACACACCGCACACTGCGACGAATCCGAAGCCAATAATTCCTCCGTAATAGAGATATTGGGGAGCCCCTCGATGGCAGACCTGGAAGCTGGGGGCGTCCCATACCGGTTGGGATCGTTCTCCGCAAGGTGCTGAATCAATTGCTCGAGACCGGGCCCGAAGAAGTAATCGCCAAGGTTGAGATTTGTGGGAAGTCGAGATGGGTCCCCCGAGCCCGAGTTGTCAATCACAAAGTGAACATTAGCGCCACCGGCTCTCAGGGTTTGAATGTAGTTCTGAAGGAACACGAGAGGGTTGAAGGCGTCGGCGTCTCCCAAAGGGGATCGACCTCCAAAGAGGGCGGGCAGATCGTCGCCGCCAAACTCGTAGGTGAAAGAGAACGGGTTATGAGTCGCTGGAATTGGGTTTTCCACTTCCTCGATGAAGCCACCGTTGCAATCGGGGCAGAGCAGATCAGATGAAGGAGTAATGGAGACCGTGCGGTTGCACTGGTAGCAGAAATATTGCTGAGAAGCGTTGGAGGCAACGCCGCCGCCGGCAGAAGACATGTCAATCGGAAGATTTTGGTAGGAGAGGAGAGAGAGAGAGAGAGAGAGAGATAAAGCGCGTGTTATAAGGAAGGACAATGAAAAGAGGAAGACCAAACAAGGCAACGGAGAAGACACGGGATAGAGAGAGAAAGAGGAGTGGTGGCATGATTGTAAAATTGTCAACATAATTAAAAATCAATGGTGGGTACTGGGTTGATGGGTTTATGTTTATAATAATAATATGGGACCTATATTATTTTGGTTTCTTTTCCTTTTCAAATTTTTCTCTTCCCTAGATAAAGTATTTATCACATTCACATCACAATATCACACACAAAAAGACATTTATTTATAATATTATATTTAAGTGTTTTAAAATAGCATAATACTGGAGGAACAATATTTAATTATTTAGAGAGATAATAAAATATAATAATCCACTTCAATATAACAAAATAGATTACTTTCTGTTAAGAGCAAAATAATCTTTGTACATACTTTCTTCTTTTGTTAAATATATTTACTTTTTCTTTAGATATATAGTCTTCTCTTTTATTTAGATTCTTCTTTAACTATTCACAGTTTCACACTCTTTATTTACTCTCAATCCTTCATATTTCTTCTCCTTAATTTCTTTCATTTATCAATTATCATATACAAATCTAATTTCATTAATCAATTCCATTTTCAATTTTTTCTAATCAATTCATTTACTAATTTCCATTTTATGTTCTTAATCAAATCCAATATTTTAATTATTTATTTATAAAAGTCAACGATTAATATATATAGTAATTTTATACAAAGTCTCACTAATCTAAAAATTTTAACATTTTTTAATATTTTTTACTTTAAAATAAAAGTAGTTAATAACTCGTGCATTGCATGAGATTTTTTAAAGTTTTAATATGTATTTAGAATATATTTTAGAGATTCAATTTTTAACATGTTATAAATATAATAGAATGTGAATTTGAACTCTTTAAATTATTAATATTTTATTTTAAAGTAATAAAAATAAAAAAAATAAAAAAAAATAAAAATCTATCATAATTTAGAATTAAAGAAGATGGCATGAAGAAATTTAAAATTTGATTTAAGATAATTAAGAAAAAAAAAAGAATCATGATTGGTTTAAGAAATAATTAAAGAAAATAAAATTCCTCTTCAAATGAAAACACATGTAAGAAGAGAGATTAAAAGAAAGTTTAAGTAAAAATATATAGCAGTCATATAAAAAATAAATGTAACTACATAAAAGGAAAAGTACAATGCATATTTCACAACTAAAATTATAATAAATTCTTTATCAATATTTTTTATTTTAACTAAAATTAAAAATGCAACATAAGGTGCTAACCATAATTCATATAACAATTTTCTTTAAACTTTTTTTTTACTGGAACAATATTCATTAAACTATTATTACAAATTGACTCAAAAGAAAAAAAAAACACGTCAACACTCAATTTTTACCGGGTTTAAAAAAATTTCATTCAAGTTAAATAATTAACATTAAAAAAAAAACTTCTTTTAACTTTAACCTTTCATTTTAAAACTCAATTTTGTTTAATTCATTAAACTTATCCTATTAAGTTTTTTGGCCCAAATTCTCATTTCATCTTTTAATTTACTTTTCTATGATACGTTACAATTTTTTGAGAAAAAAAAAGTCTTTCAGATCTTGTTTTTTTGTCATTTCTCTCTTTTTATCTCATTCTCACATTTTTACCTCTCACTCACCATTATAGATAAAAATGTGACTAATTTACTAAATAAGTGTAAATAAAAATAAAATTTATCAAATAAGTGCAATTCAAAAAATAGTTATTAAAATAGTACAAAATGAACAATATATAATAGTAAGTCATGGCTCAATGAACAATATATAATAATAAGTCGTGGCTTACATTTAGACATTTTTTTTATTAATTTATGTGTAAGTTGTCAGTATAAACCACGACTTACAAATTGTTAATTTTTTTTTATTACGGCATAATGAAATTGTGTCTCATAAGTATGATTTTTTTTTACTAAAGTCGTGGCCGGAAGCCAAGACGTCTTTTTTTTTTAATTTCAAGTGAAGTCGTGATTTACGTACATGACCTGCTTAGGGTAATTTTATTAAAGTCGTGACTGAGCCACGACTTGCATAAGATGATAATTCGTAGCTTTGCGCTATTAAAACACCCCCTTTTCAAAAATACTTAATTGGCAAGTGGCTACTACTTGTGGTCTACTAAGTTAGTATTAAGATTTTTGGGGTAGAAATGGCCAGCCACTTTCCAGGCTTCCACTTCCTACAAGCAAACAATGGCATGCATGTCATGATACTATCTGAGATCAATGATTGCCATTTTTTTTTCACTGGTGCACCGTAACAACTAGAAGCTTCTAGTAAGTGTAGATAGTGTAAATAGAAGTAAAATTTACCAAATAGGTGCAACTCATAAAATAATTACCAAAATAGTATAAAATGAACAGTATATAATAATAAGTCGTGGTTAAGAGGTATTGCACTACTTCATATTTCAACTTCCTTAAACAAATTTTAAGTTCTCTTTGTCACTACTACTTTATATCAAATTCAGTTTATTTTTGTTAATTGTTTTCACTAGAGGTATTTAATAAAAATGTTATTTATACTTCCATTTTTAATATTTTTAAAGTTAATTCATTGTGTTAAAAAGAAATATTACAAGAAGGTACAAGAAAAATTAATTGATTCATTACTTGATTATACAAAAAAATATTACAAGTTAAAAAATCTTAACTCTCTATGTTCGACTTCTTCCTCCTCTTGTTTTTATTATACTGCCTCAAAGCCACGACTTGTATAAAATTACCCTAAGCAAGTTGTGTACTTAAATCATGACTTCACTTGAAATTTTTTTTTTTTTAAGTTGTAGCTATATATAATATATATATATATATATATAAAAAGATCAATTTACATCAGTGTAAATCTTTTTTGACTTACACTTATTTTTAACCGTTAGATCTACTTTCATCTAACGGTTACTTTTAATGAAATATTCTAAACCATTAGATGAAAGTAGATCCAACAATTAAAAATGAGTGTAAGTCAAAAAAGATTTACACTGGTGTAAGTCGATCCTCCCTTATATATATATATACTTGATTATACAAAAAAATATTACAAGTTAAAAAATCTTAACTCTATATGTTCGACTTATTCCTCCTCTTGTTCTTACTCTACCACCTCAAAGCCACGACTTGTATAAAATTACCCTAAGCAAGTTGTGTACTTAAATCATGACTTCACTTGAAATTTTTTTTAAAAAAAAAGAAGTCGTGACTCCCAACCACGACTATATATATATATATATATATATATATATATATATATATATATATATATAAGTCGTGCTTGTGAGACATAACTTCATTGTGTCGTAATTAAAAAAAATAACAATTGGTAAGTCGTGATTCATACAAACGACTTACCCTAAAAAATTAATAAAAAAATGATCAAATGTAAGTCATAGCTCTCAGCCACAACTTACTATTATATATTGTTCATTTTATACTATTTTAATAATTATTTTCCGAATTACACCTATTTAGTACATTTTACTTCTATTTACACTTATTTAGTAAATGAGTCACAAAAACGTACTGCACTCTTTGTTCAGCATTGTCTACTGTTTTGCTTCCACATGCATTGATGCACACGCACTTTATCACTTTGACTCCATTTTCACTACACTCACGTACACACACATTAACACATACTTCACACACACACACACACACACACGAAAAATTTCATAATATATAGCACACATTAATGGAGAGGGGGAAATCGGCAAGAGCAATACAAAAAAAAGTGAAAATTTGAGGAGCGAAGCAAAACACAGAAAAAAAACGTTTGCTAGCCATACAGAAAAACCGCCATGAATTCCCTTGCCATCAACACCATTCCTTGCCACCCGAATTGGCCTCACCCTTTCCAATCAACAACACCCAAATTTCGTATAATAAGCAACCTCAAACTCACACCCAACAAACACTTGCTCAAACAAATCAACAACTCACCCATTAACACACCAAACCCATATCACATAACACCGCTCAACTAAACCTAGCCATTGTCCCTTTGCTCCACCAACACCAAATAGCCACTGTTCTTCATCCAATAATCTTCTATTTAATTTATAAGTCTATTTTCACAATGTTCATAGAAAATAATGCAATTTCAATAGTTGTTGTATCAACGAGTAAAATTAATACCAACTTCACAAATAAATACCCTAATGGGTAAATAAGATGTTTCTCAGTTTTAAGTAATTTCTTTGCTAAGCTTCAAATCCCTTTTAACTTTAAAAAATCATCACTGCCAAAAAATTTTAGCATGAGAGTGAAAAATTAATATGTACCAATAGACTATGGTCAACAAGAAGGACGACCGAGTTGTTGTCAAAGAGAAGGAGGGTGGGGAAAGAGGTCTTGCTAATATGCATCAAAAGTGGATTGGGGAAATCTTGTCAATATGTTATGTTTAACAACTAGGCAAGGGTAATATTGTGGGTAAAACTTAGATAAAGTTCTATAGATGCATGTAGCATTATTTCCTAATCAAAACATAACATGTGTACTCTTTTTAGCCACTTCATCCTCCTTTTTAAATTCTCATATTGAGGTACAAAAAATAAAGAATCAAAATTAGAAAGTATTAAATGAAAACTACTACATTTAATACATTAAAAACTTAAAAAGTTATAATTTTCGTTCAATACTTTCTACTTTTGATTCTTTAACAATTGTTCTATAAAAACCTTAAAAAATAATGCACATATTATATTTATATTAAACAAAAACCAATGTTTTTAAAACTGGATCGGTCATTGAACCAGTGAAAATACTAGTTCACAGTTCCTTGGTTCAACCATGGTAGAACCAGGTGATGATTAAATATATTTTTTCTTAATATTATATAATATATTAAGTAATAAAATAACATATTATTATTCCATATTATGTTACTTAGTGCTTCAAAGTCTCATAGTTAACTGTGTAAGATTATGTGGCTTTGTAGAAAAAATGGCTTAATACATTTCATCGGTTTGCTGATTTTTTAGTCGAATTGACCAGTCTGGTTCAATTTTTCAACTCCGATAAAAACACAACAAATAACTAAGGAACTTTATTTAACTTTTGTTCTAATATTATGTCTTTAGAAGCACTAAATTCTTTTAGTTTTTTTTAACAATATTTGTTAATTTTTTTTTTAAATACCACCTCAATAGCACATGGCTCTACCATTTATAGTTAATTGTGTAAGATTATGTGGCTTTGTTCTAAACTGTGATTAATAACTCCACATTTTGTAGTTATTTGGGCCTCAAATTTGTACTTTATTGTCTGCTTAGTCCTTGTTTTGATACATGAATGGAAGAGTTTAGTTGTATACTCATATGATTTGATTTTAACGTCTTCAATCATGATTCTAAGAAAATGTGTTTGATTCTTGGATATATTGAGTACATTTGCACTGATTATTGAATTGGAAATTTCTCTATGGCAGGTAAGGTTCCAACCAAGTGAATCATTTCAAATTTAGACCAACATTGCAAGAGAAAGCTAAGTGCAAGGATCAACTTGTCACGCCGCGGTGTGACATTTGAATGCCGTGGCGTGAGCCTCCCATGAATCCAAAGTCAGAGAGCTACGCATGTAGCGCGCCGCGGCATGGCATTTGAATGCCGCGACGTGACCCTGTTTTCTGAGCCCTATAAATACTGTTGTATCGATTTTTAGAGAGAGTTAGGTTTTATTTTAGAAAGTTGTGGCCAGGTTTTACCATTTCAGACCAGTAGGAAGCAGAAGTGACCAAGTTTGGAGTCTCTCTTCACCTTGGTGGAGGATTGAAGCCTGAAGGATCATTTCCCTTAGCTTTGTTCTTCTCTTCTTTTCTCCTTTCTCTTTTCCATATCCATGACTCTGAGTATTAGTATTCTATTTTCGTTTGTCATGGCTGGCTAGGCTGTTTATAGGGTTTTACTTTGGATCCTCCTATGGATATTGATTAATCTTGTAATCCTTTGAGTTATATACATGCTTTGGTTTTTGTTCAATCATATAATGTTTAATGCTTTGATTGTTTGATCAGCTTTCAACTGATTTATTCAAATCTAATGAACCTAGACAGAGGAATTTGGATTTGAGATCGTATGTATGATTGATGTATGTTCTATTTCATTCAATTGGCTTAGATGCAATGATTCGTTAATAAGATAGAAATATACTTATTGGCCATGCATAGTAATTAATTGGGAATAAATCGTTCATTAGTAGAGCTTACACAAGTCCTCATGGAAACATAGTGGATTAAGTAAGTAATACCAGGGTTGATTGACCTAGACATAGGCTTTCGGCTAAAGCAGATTCCCAAGCTAAACTAACCATTGCATTTATATTACTCGTAAGGATTGCTTGTTAACAATTGAAATAGGAGGTGAAAAAGGATACCATATTCTCTAAATCATTATCTCACTCAATTTAATAGTTTTTATGTTCTTCTTAGTAGTTTAATACGAACCTTTGCGATTTATATGTCCTTGAATAGAAATACTTAAGTTATTGGTTTATAATTAGCACTAAATTTAGCGATTGTGCTCGTGGAAACGATATCCGACTCCTAGCTATACTACAGGTGCGATCCGTGCACTTGCGGTAAGCAAAAGAGTGAACCAAGTTTTTACCGTCGTTGCCGGGGACAACGGTTTAAATTTAGTTTAGCTATTATAAACAACAAGTTTAAGTATCTCTAGTTTAAGTTTCTTTGTTCCATATTAATTTAATTCATTGTTAATTAATTATTTCAGGTAGTAGTAAGATGGCAGAAGAAGTTGCTACGCACGAAGTGGAGGACGATAGTCGTTCAAGGCCATTGAGAGAGTTTGCTACTCCTCAAATGGATAATTTGTATTCTAGTATTAGACGTTCTGCCATTCGGGCAAACAACTTTGAGATTAAGCTGACCATCATCCAAATGATCCAAGCTTCAGTACAATATGGTAGCTTATCCAATGAAGATCCCAACGCACATCTCTCAAACTTCTTGGAGATTTGCGACACGTTTAAGCATAATGGAGTATCCGATGATGTTATTCGTTTAAGGCTCTTCCCTTTCTCTTTAAGGGATAGAGCTAAAAGCTAGCTACATTCTCTGCCAGCGGGATCAATTACAACTTGGGCGGAGGTATGTACCAAGTTTTTGAATAATTATTTCCCTCCATCCAAGACTGCTGAGATGGTGAATGATATAACATCATTCATCCAATCTGACTCAGAATCCTTACATGAAGCCTGGGAAAGGTATAAGGATCTGTTAAGAAGGTGCCCACATCATGAAATACCACCTTGGCACCAAATTTATTCGTTTCATAAAGGCTTGCTCCACCACCACCGCCCAATAGTAGATGCTGCAGCCAGAGGGTCCTTGTTAAGCAAATCTTTCGATGATGCCTTCCAGCTATTGGAGGAATTAGCTGCTAATAGCTATCAGTGGCCTTCAGCAAGGAATACTCCACGGAGACTGGCTGATGTGCATGAAGTGAATGCCATAACCTCATTAACAGCACAGATTGCGGCTTTGGCGAGTAAGATAGACAGTATGAGTCGGCAAAGATCTCAACAAAGCCCATTTGTCCTTTGTGACAATTGTGGAGATAATCACACGAGTGATAGATGCCTTGGTATGTTTGAAAGTACACATTATGTTGGTAACTATCACTCCCAACTGAATAACCTATACTCCAACCAATATAATCCTGGATGGTGGAATCATCTAAATTTCTCATGGAGGGACAACCAAGGACCCTCTTCTTCCTCCAATGTTCCTGGACCTAAGCGTCAGTATAACCCTCCAGGATTTCCAGCCCAACAAAGACAACCAATGCAAGAAAGGAAACCTGCATTGGAAGATATGTTCATGCAGTTGATGACAAAGAATTATGCTTTTATTTCTAAGACAGACTTTTACATGTAAAGAACAGATGCTCATTTGACAAAGCATGATTTGATGATTCAAAGCCAAATGGCTTCGATGAGAGCTTTGGAAACGCAAGTGGGGCAGTTGGCAAATGCCATCAATAACAGGCCACCGAGCACCTTCCTAAGTAAAACAGTCAATA
Organism: Ormosia emarginata; assembly: GCA_029884605.1. Classification (NCBI taxonomy): domain Eukaryota; kingdom Viridiplantae; phylum Streptophyta; class Magnoliopsida; order Fabales; family Fabaceae; genus Ormosia; species Ormosia emarginata. Next base: position 5,595,488 of record JAQQTP010000021.1, on the reverse strand, counting down.
ATCCAAAGGGTACTTCAAATGAGGACTGTAAGGTTATCTCATTGAGGAGTAGCAAGGACATTGAAGGAAATTCTAGGACGAGATTGCTGGAGGAAGAAGTGGTCAAGAGCCAGGACCATGATGTAATAGTCCACAAAGAGGTGGATGACAAGAAAGAAAAGAAAAAGGATGAAAGCAAAGTCCAAACAAGGGTTGAGGACAAGAAGTTTATGAACAATCCTTATATACAACCTCTTCCTTTTCCAAGCAGGCAGATCAAGCACAAAATGGATGATCAATTTAAGAAATTTTTGGAAGTTTTCAAGAAACTTCAAATAAACATCCCATTTGTTGAAGCCTTGGAGTAGATGCCCAGCTATGTTAGATTTATGAAGGATATTTTGTCGAAGAAATGTAGGTTGGGTGAGTATAAAACAGTGGCATTGTTTGAAGAATGCAACACCGTCTTACAACAATAGCTTCCCCCAAAGTTAAAGGATCCGGGAAGCTTTAAAATCCCTTGTGCCATAGGGAAGGATTTCTTAGGGCAGGCCTTATGTGATATGGGGGCAAACATTAATCTTATGCCCCTATCCATATTCCAGAGGTTAGGGTTGGGGGAATGTAAGCCTACATCTGTAACTTTCTAATTAGTCGATCGCTTATATATATATCCAAGGGGAATTGTAGAAGATGTCATGGTGAAAGTAGACAAGTTTATATTCCCTGCGAATTTCGTGATACTGGATATGGAAGAGGATCATAGGGTCCCTTTGATTTTAGGCCGCCTATTCCTTGCAACAGGAAAAACCCTAATAGATGTGGAGAAAGGAGAGCTCACTATGAGAGTCCAAGATCAGGAGGTTACCTTCAACATTTTTAAAGCTATACAGAGTCCTAAAAATCAAGAACAATGTTGTTTGGTAAGTGAAGTTGATAAGTTGACATGTGAGGCACTTGGTGGAAGTGTAGTAAGAGCTCTCAGTGAAGGTCAATTGATCTCAATACGAGGAAGTGGAGATAATGAACTAGAGCAGCTGAATTCAAAGAGTGTGATTAAGTCATGCAATCCACCTATTGAGAAAGTTCTAAATGAGATGCTTAAACCCATGTCATTTCAAGTGTTTCAAGCTTATTCTGATGCAAAGGAGGAAGATCCTCCCCCTTGGAGCAAATGCAAGTGGAACTGCACATAAAGTCTTGCCGGGACTATAAATCAGGCCCTTCTTGGGAGGGAACCCAAGCTAATTATCTTATGTTTTAAGTATGTTTATAGTTTGTATTATTATGTCCTTAATAAGTTAATATGTTGATTTTGTAGTTTGATTAAGTTTTTGTTGTACAAACTGTGTTTTAACCTTTTGAGCAAATTTTGCAGGTGTTGGAGGCTGGAAATGTGCAAAAACAGCAGCAGAATGCAAAATTCTGTAGAATTTAACAGGCTGGCCTCTCACGCCGCGGCATGGTTACTATAACGTCGCGGCGCAATGGTGGAATCAGCCAATTTCCAGATGCTAGAGTGCCGCGGCGCAACTATGTTTACCGCTGCTGCGTATTGTTCAAATAAATAAATAAATAAATAAATAAAAATTTATTATTTTATAAAATATTTGTATTTATTTTAAAATATAATTTTACGAGGGAATTAATGCGCGCTGCGGCGCCACACGTATCACGTCGCGACGTTGCTCGTCTGTTGGTGTTAAGCACCGCACCCGTTCGTAGCTCCCTTATTACGTAAAACCACTTCGTTGTGTTCTTTCAAATCTTTCCCTCTCTTTTTGCATTTTTCTCACTTCTACCTTCATTTTCTAGCTTCCAAACCAGGTAAGAAGCTCTCCCCTTCTCCTTGTTTCATATTTTCTTATGTGTTTACTTCATTTTTTTTTAAAAAAAATCCTATGTTAGATGTATATTTGTTGTAGTTTAGTAAGATTAAGTGTGTTTAAATAGTAGAATGTTGTAGTTTTAATGTTGTTCTCCATGATTTACTGCTTGGGGGGATGATTTGGCTGATTTGAGGGAGATTTCTGGGGTTGGGGTTCATACGCGCCGCGGCATGGTATTTGAATGTCGCGGCGCCATGATGAAATTGTTTGCATGCTGCGGCGTAAACTTTGAGTGCCGCGGCATTACCAAGAACAGATTGCATGTCGTGGCGTTGGTGTTAGCGCCGCAACGTGAGATATCAACTTTTCTAGAATTGTTTAGAAATTACAAATTTTTCATATGCTTTCACTGTCATTACTTGTTATTGACTATTTGCAATTCAATTTCAGGTACCATGGGCCCAAAGCGCTAGCGTGGATCCTCCAGCCAGAGACACAGGGAGCCAACTCCCCCTCCGCCCTTTGATGAGGCGAGATTTATGTTCGCTGAAGCGGCATAGAGATACACTAGACTGGTTTTGAAGTCAGTCACATCTGAGCGAGGATTCTTCTTCAAGGAAGGCATCCCAGAGTACATTGATTGGACGATTCGCCACCATCATAGATTTCCTATGGTTCGCAAATTTTACGCGAACATAGACACTACTGATGCCAACACCACGACTGTTATTGTATGGGGGCGTCAGGTCTCCTACGCTGCAGCGGTCATCAGGGCCGTATTAAACTTGCCGGCTCCGCCATTGCTTTGTGAGTACACTTATTTCCTTAGAGTCGAGCCCGATGGCATCGACCTCGCCACGGTTACAGCCAAAATCTGCACGCTTGAGTCGCAATCAGTGGAGTGGGTATTGAGCGTCCAGGATGCCAAACCCAGATACTTCCGACTAGCCTGTTTGACACCAGAGGCTCGAGTCTAGTACCATTTTATCTGCACGCGGATTCTGCCACCCGCCAACCTATCAGAGGTGACTCGAGAGCGTGCGATTATGATTTATGCTATTCTCAAGCATCGAGCTATAGATGTCGGCCATATCATTTACCAGCAGATTCGTAGAGCTGCCAGGGAGTACAGTAGTTTGTTCTTTCCTTCCCTCATCCAGAGGTTGTGTCGAGGGCAGATGGTCCAATCTCAAGGCCATAAGGAGCGATCCATTGAGAAATAACCTCTCAATGATTATTTCATTAAGAGGGTCAGAGCAGCTCCCGCAGCACCACCAGCAGCAACTAAGGGACCACCGAGGCAGGCTCCAGCAGAGCCTAGGGCAGAGTCAGAACAGCCCAGGGTAGCACCAGCTGATGTTGTATCTTGGAGGACCCAGATGGAGGCTCGGGTGATTGGTCTAGAGGCCCAGGCAGCACAGACGACAGCCATGCTGGCATATATCATACAGTCTCAGAGATGGACCGCGGAGCGGTTACACTTACCCATGGAGGACTACCCAGTCCGAGACTTCCCGCCCGTAGCAGTTGCTGATCCACCACCACCACCACCCCAGGAGCCAGGGCCCTCTCAGCAGGCAGGCCATGATGACGATGAAGAGGACGAGGACGCAGATGATGAGGCCACCGATTCTGAGGAGGCTTCCATCTAGCCGTTAAGGCTTTCAAGCCACTTTCCTTTCATTATTGTTCAATTTTATTAGTATATTGTATGTTTTTCATGTACAGTGTGGATATTGTTTCCCTCAAGTTTGGGGGGTGTCCTCGACTTATTATTTTGTTGTTTATGCATGATTATAATATAGTGTTTTGTTAGTATTGCCTATTATGGATATAATATTTTGGTATGTTAGTATAATTATGTATGTGTGTAATTATGTATGTTTGTCGATATCCAAAGGAACTTGTATCTTGATAATCATTTCTTGAAAATCCCATTCAAGATACAATTGTCGTTCCCTTTCATAATTTGAATCATAAAGGTTAAAAAACTAATGTGAAATGATTTGTCAATGATAGATATGGATGCAAATTGACCTTAACATTTCTGTGAATCCATATGCAATCTTTGAAGCATGTTGAAGTAATCTAGTTTCATTTTTAAGATTGATACGTTTCCCACTTCCATGTTTGTTGAACTTTGGGATTGATAAGAAGTCTTGCCTAGAGAAAGTTTATGGATTGTGTATGTGAAAGTGTCAATTATTTGTGAAATTGTTTTTGAACTTTCTTGAGGCGAAATCCTAATTTCTGCATGATTGAGGAAATGATTAGGGCATTCTTTGGACCGATTGAGCCTTAAAAAGCTTACCTTGACATGATCATATCCTTAGGTCCCTTTTGAAGCCTTATGTATGTTTGGCCTTATATTTTTCATCACCTACATATTCCATACCATGTAACTATTTCTAAATGCATGTGAAAGCATGACATTTGTTATCTTACCATTATTGTTGTTGAGTACATATATATATGATTTCTTGAATTGAGTCCATTAATCAGGGGTACTATGTAAGTCAAATTCAAAAAGAACTTGTTTGAACCATCTGCAGTTAGAAAATCATTGCTTTGTAAAAATGAAAGACAGAAAAAGTGAAAAGAGACAAGCAAAGCAAAAGAAAAGAAAAAGAAAAGTTAAAAATAAAGCATTGAATGGTTCTTATGAGTTCTGATCTCTCAAATTCTTGTGGTATACCTTGATAATCTCACTGGTGTTCAAGTCTTGAAATCATTTGTGTATGTGTCTTAATGTTTGTATTAAATCCATTCCCTTTGTGCTTTAACTTATACCATTGGCTTAACATTATAAGCTGATAAAGACCCTTTTGATCTTCAATCATGTGTGAGTTACATTAGTGGAGAGAGAGTTGAATTATAATTTTGTAGATTCCTTGATGCATATTCATTTGTATGTTCATAAACTCATCCGGGTGAGTCCTAATTGAAAAGAAGAAGTTTGGTATCCATGATTGTAGGAAATTGTATCTTGATTAAAAGGAAACTGTGATTGTCAGCATAAGTAGGATTGTATATGTGTGAAACTGAGTGTGAGGCAAGTACATTCTTTGAGATTTTATGCAATCATTTTACATGAGTTCTGTTTAAGTGAAAATGGAATGTACAGATTGGAGAAACAGTTTAGCAAGTTTATCGATATGAATGTACTTTGTTTTGCTCGAGGATTAGCAAATCTAGGTTTGGGGGTGTGATAACTCCACATTTTGTAGTTATTTGGGCCCCATATCTGTGCTTTATTGTCTACTTAGTCCTTGTTTTGATGCATGAATGGAAGAGTTTAGCTGTATACTCATATGATTTGATTTTAACGTCTTCCATCATGATTATGAGAAAATGTGTTTGATTCTTGGATATATTGAGTACATTTGCACTGATTATTGAATTAGAAATTTCTCTATGGCAGGTAAGGTTCCAACTAAGTGAATCATTTCAGATTTGGACCAACATTGCAAGAGAAAGCTAAGTACAAGGATCAGCTTGTCATGCCACGGCGTGACATTTGAATGTTACCCAAGTGGCTTCAGTACTCAAGAGGGGGGGTGAATTGAGTAATTAAAGGATTTTTCGCAAAAGCCTTAAACAAATGAATTATACTAAATTTAAATATTAAAAGTCGTGAATGAGAAGAACGTAAGAAGAACAAATAATAATTAAATTGCAAGAATAAATAAAGTGCATAAAGATAAAGAGAATAAGGGTAGAAAAGCAGGCACGATATTTATCCTGGTTCGACCACCAACCACTTGGCCTACGTCCAGTCCCCGAAACACAGTTCGAGATTTTTCACTATTTAACACAAGCTTAACAACAAAAGCTTGCAACCTTTACATAACAGGGATACCTCACCCTATTTACTAGAGGATACCTCACCCCTTTGAAGGATACCTCACCTTCTTTACACCAAGGGATACCTCACCCTTTTACTAGAGGGATACCTCACCCTCACAAATTCACTAAGGGATACCTCACCCTTTTACGTGAAGCGAGAGAATAGATGAAAAATAAACTCTCACTTAGAGCAGATATTACAACTTGAAGTGCTAATGAGCTCTCTAAAGGATATCTCAAGGTTTTGGCAAAGAGAGCACAGAAAAGAGAGAAAATAATGTAAAATTCGTTTTCAGCCAAGCAAAAAAATAATTCAAGTGGTTGGGGGTTTTCAGAAGAGACCCAAGGTCTCTATTTATAGAGCAATGGAAGAAACTAGCCGTTGGAGCAATTAAAAGCAAGTATGGCCGTTGCTGCCATTTTTGAACGTTTCGTGAAAACCATTTCTGGAGAACGGTATTCGAATACCTTATGAGGTATTCGAATGCCTCTTGCCAAAACTCTTTTAAAAAACTGATTAAGGCTGGGTTATTCGAATACCAGTTAAGGGTATTCGAATGCCTCATTTAAAAAGGTTCATTCTGAATCTAGGGTATTCGAATACCATATGGGGTATTCGAATGCCTCTGTTTTGGCACAAGGAAATATCAGTTTCAAAACAGGTTATTCGAATACCATAGATGGGTATTCGAATACCACTTTGAAAAACAGAAAACGTTCAAACTTGAAAAACACTCTATTCGAATACCTAACAGGGTATTCGAATACCTCTGTTATAAAACCAGTTTTAAATGCTTTCAAATGACCAGAAAATGGTTGTTTAATTTTAGAAAAACAATTTTGAAAACATTTCTTTGCAATGCCAATTAATGAGATATCCAATGAGGCTTTTACAAGGATCCTAAGACCTAAAGCTTATTCTTGAAGATCTTGGACTTGGTTTGTCTTCACGTTTGTTATCATCAAAACTATTGCTCATGATAGCTAGCCAATTACATTCTCCCCCTTTTTGATGATGACAAACTAACATTTGAGAAAAGCATTAGTTCATATAAATTGGAATTCACAAAGTTAGTTTAGAGATACATACTCCCCCTCTTTTTCATAAGAAGTGATTTTCATCAGAGATATGCACAGCAGCTCCCCCTTACTTTTGGAATTCAATTTCTATTTTTGTTTTGACTTGTTCTTTTCTTGACTTTTCTCAAACAAAGACATTTAAACTTGTTCTCCCCTTTTGTACATTTGATACCATTCTCCCCCTTTTGTCATGATAAAAAAGATGGGGCAAGTATTTTTCTCTCCCATTTTATCATATTAAACAATATATGCATGTCCTCAAGTTGAATGAATTTTGTCCATTTAAATTATGCTTGAGGTAGTGTTCCCCCTACAACAAAATTCGGAGTGCTTTCATTGGTATCCATTAATGTTGGATCCATAGGGGTTAGTCAAACTCATAAGCCAATAAGCATTTAAAACAATGAGGCAAAAACAGCAAATGATTCTCAAGGGCAAAAATATATTTATCGATTAATTTGGCCAAGAAATCACTTGTTTGATATCATTTGTTATCATTTGTTATTATGTTCATACCACTTTGATATCACTTGTTGTCAAAATGTAGAGCATTTACCACTTGTTTGATATCACTTGTTAACAAATTCTTATAAATCTGACATATGTCAATAAAAACATAGATATTAAATATTTCATATACCACTTATTGCACTTGTTCGTATATCAAAACAATAGCCAATTACATTGAGCATATTTAAAAAAAAAATAAAAGAGCAAGAACAAGCCAAGAAATATGCATTTAAGAACATCATATAATTTTCATATAGGGCAAAAATGAAGGCTTGATGAAATAAGATTAAAGCATGTTATTCATAGTTGGAATATATTTTCATTGCATATGTATAAGAAGAGGAAACAGAAGCGAAACAAAGAACACGTCGTAAAACTTGCTTTCAGTCATGTGGTATTCGAATACCTCTTGCTGTATTCGAATACCCATCACATTTTATAAACTCCAGAAGGAGCAAGTATTCGAATGCCTTGGAAGGTATTCGAATAGACCTATCAGAAAAACATGGATTTTCACGTACAGATGTAATGGTATTCGAATACCACAGGGAGGTATTCGAATAACTCAAACATAAAAGCATATATTTTGCATCAAGAAAGCATATTTGAGATAAGAAAGCTTACCTTTTGATGGAAATACTCATATGAATGCAAGTCCAAGCTTGATAGAGACAAGAAGGAGAGCTTGGAATTTATTATAGTCTTGTGCTTGCAGCAACCACTTTCAAAAATGCCGAAGTTAGCTCTTTGGCTATCAAGCACACCTGCAACACAATTCAATTTTTGGTTTTTGGTACCCAAATTTTCTTGGGTCCTTGAGTGTCAGTTTTGGGTATAGTGCCCTTAGGAACCCATACCATTTTGGTTCCAATTTTTGTATTGATATTTTTCCTTACATTGCATGTTGAAGCACTATGACCCTTCTCCCCACAATAGAAACATTTAACAAATGGGCTACATGAGATGCTAGAATTAACAAAGTAATTTTTATAGGATTTGTGTTGATTATTCGGGTTATATCCTATTCCAGCCTTTTGAAAAACAACCCTTTGTTTTCCTAATAAAATATTTAAATTATCTCTTCCACATGTGAATTTGGCAAGGGTGTTCTTTAAATCTTTAATTTCTTTTTCAAGCAAATGACATGAAGAACAAGATAAAGAAGTAGAAGCATGTGAAGAATGAGATGAGCATGCATCAATAATTCCCAAAGTTTCATTTTCAATTTTTAATTCTTCAATCTCTTTGTTTAAAATTAGAATTTGATTTTCCAAAGAAGAGATAGTTTTCTTAGATGAAGAAATCAATTTTGTGAGCCTTATTGATTCGTCATGCAATTCTTCAAAGGCATCTTGTAATTCATCATAAGAAGGAGATAAGTTAGAATTTACCTCGTTGTCGTTTTCTTCTTTTTCTTCTCCTTTGGCCATAAAACATAGATGGGCTTCTTCGCTATCTGAGCTATCAGTGGAGTCCATGTCGTTGTCATCCCATGCTATGCAGACTCTTCTTTCCTTGGAGGATTTCTTTTCAATTTTCTTTGGGGGAACAGACAGTCTTCTTTGAGTTCCCTTTTTCCTGAGAAATTTACCAAATTTTCTTACCAAAAGGTTGAGGTTTTCTTCATTTAATTCTATGTTGTCCACGTCATCTCTATCGTCTTCATCTTTATTATTGATAGTGGAGGTGGTGGCTTTAAGCGCTATCCCCTTTTTCTTTTTATCGTTTTCTTCACTTTGGTCAAGCCTGTTGAGTTCTAATTCATGCTCGTGAAGCTTTCCAAAGAGGGTAGCCAGAGACATTGTTGACAAGTCCCTTGATTCTGAAATTGCTGTTACTTTTGGTTGCCAAATCCTGTTAAGACATCTTAACACTTTGTCAATCAAATCTTCGTTAGTAAAATTCTTTCCTAATGATGCAAGATGATTAACAATGTGGGTGAACCTCTTTTGCATTTCTTGAATGCTTTCTCCTTGGTTCATTGTAAATAATTCATATTCACGAGTTAGAGAATTGATTCTCGACCTCTTAACTTCACTAGTACCCTCATGGGTAACTTGTAAAGTGTCCCACATTTCTTTAGCAGTTTTGCAATTTGAAATTCTAAAAAATTCATCATGTCCCAAAGCTGAGGTAATGATGTTTTTGGCTACTAAGTTATTTTGAACTTTTCTTTTATCATCTTTAGACCAATCACTTCTAGGTGTCTCGGTTTTTACACCATTGACAGCGCGTGTAGGTATAAATGCGCCATTTTCGACAGCATCCCACACATCTAGATCAATAGCCTCTATAAAGATTTTCATTCTTTCCTTCCAATATGCATAACCATCCCCATTGAAAAAGGGTGGTCGATTTATGGAAGTTGCTTCTGATAAAACATTTGATGAAGCCATGTACTCTTGAAGCGGCTAAGCTCTTTATACAAGAGTCTAGCTCTGATACCACTTGTTACCCAAGTGGCTTCAGTACTCAAGAGGGGGGGTGAATTGAGTAATTAGAAATTTTTCGCAAAAGCCTTAAACAAATGAATTATACTAAATTTAAATATTAAAAGTCGTGAATGAGAAGAACGTAAGAAGAACAAATAATAATTAAATTGCAAGAATAAATAAAGTGCATAAAGATAAAGAGAATAAGCGTAGAAAAGCAGGCACGATATTTATCCTGGTTCGACCACCAACCACTTGTGGCCTACGTCCAGTCCCCGAAACACAGTTCGAGATTTTTCACTATTTAACACAAGCTTAACAACAGGTGCTTGCAACCTTTACACAACAGGGATACCTCACCCTATTTACTAGAGGGATACCTCACCCCCTTTGAAGGATACCTCACCTTCTTTACACCAAGGGATACCTCACCCTTTTACTAGAGGGATACCTCACCCTCACAAATTCACTAAGGGATACCTCACCCTTTTACGAAGCGAGAGAATAGATGAAAAATAAACTCTCACTTAGAGCGTATATTACAACTTGAAGTGCTAATGAGCTCTCTAAAGGATATCTCAAGGTTTTGGCAAAGAGAGCACGAGAAAGAGAGAAAATAATGTAAAATTCGTTTTCAGCCAAGCAAAAAATAATTCAAGTGGTTGGGGGTTTTCAGAAGAGACCCAAGGTCTCTATTTATAGAGCAATGGAAGAAACTAGCCGTTGGAGCAATTAAAAGCAAGTATGGCCGTTGCTGCCATTTTTGAACGTTTCGTGAAAATCAATTTTGCAGAACGGTATTCGAATACCTTATGAGGTATTCGAATGCCTCTTGCCAAAACTCTTTTAAAAACGATTAAGGTGGGTTATTCGAATACAGTTAAGGGTATTCGAATGCCTCATTTAAAAGGTTCATTCTGAATCTAGGGTATTCGAATACCATATGGGGTATTCGAATGCCTCTGTTTTGGCACAGCAGGAAATATCAGTTTCGAAACAGGTTATTCGAATACCATAGATGGGTATTCGAATACCACTTTGAAAAACAGAAAACGTTCAAACTTGAAAAACACTCTATTCGAATACCTAACAGGGTATTCGAATACCTCTGTTATAAAACCAGTTTTAAATGCTTTCAAATGACCAGAAAATGGTTGTTTAATTTTAGAAAAACAATTTTGAAAACATTTCTTTGCAATGCCAATTAATGAGATATCCAATGAGGCTTTTACAAGGATCCTAAGACCTAAAGCTTATTCTTGAAGATCTTGGACTTGGTTTGTCTTCACGTTTGTTATCATCAAAACTATTGCTCATGATAGCTAGCCAATTACATTGAATGCCGCTGCGTGAGCCTCCCCTACATCCAAAGTCAGAGAGCTACGCATGTAACGTGCCGTGACGTGACCCTGTTTTCTGAACCCTATAAATATTATTGCATCGATTTTTAAAGAGAGTTAGGTTTTATTTTAGAAAGTTGCGGTCAAGTTTTACCATTTCAGACCAGTAGGAAGCAGAAGTGACCAAGTTTGGAGTCTCTCTTCACCTTGGTGGAGGATTGAAGCTTGAAGGATCACTCCCTTTAACTTTGTTCTTCTCTTCTCTTCTCCTTTCTCTTTTCCATATCCATGACTCTGAGTATTAGTGTTCTATTTTCGTTTGTCATGGCTGGCTAGACTGTTTATAGGGTTTTACTTTGGATCCTCCTATGGATATTGATTAATCTTGTAATCCTTTGAGTTATATACATGCTTTGGTTTTTGTTCAATCATATAGTATTTAATGCTTTGATTGTTTGATCAGCTTTTAACTGATTTGTTCAAATCTAATGAACCTAGACATAGGAATTTAGATTTGAGATCGTATGTATGATTGATGCATGTTCTATTTCATTCAATTGGCTTGGATGCAATGATTCATTAATAGGATAAAAATATGCCTATTGGCCATGTATAGTAATTAATTGGGAATAAATTGTTCATTAGTAGAGCTTATACTAGTCCTCATGGAAACATAGTGGATTAGGTAAGTAATACCAGGGTTGATTGACCTAGACATAGGCTTTCGGCTAAAGTAAATTCCCAAGCTAACCTAACTATTGCATTTATATTACTCATAAGGATTGCTTGTTAACAATTGAAATAGGAGGTGAAAAAGGATACCCTATTCTCTAAATCATTATCTCACTCAATTTAATAGTTTTTATGTTCTTCTTAGTAGTTTAATATGAACCTTTGCGATTTATATGTCCTTGAATAGAAATATTTAAGTTATTGGTTTATAATTAGCACTGAATTTAATGATTGTCTTCGTGGGAACGATATCTGACTCCTAGCTATACTACATGTGCGATCTGTGCACTTGCTGTAAGCAAAAGAGCAAACAGTGATCCATGACCTAGTCCCATAGGTTAACCTGGCACATATTCAGCTGAAGTCACTGTTGACACCCCAACGGGAGTTCACTCGTGGCATACTATTAGTATCCCGGCACGATGCATGTCGGACCATGACATTGGGCAACAACAACATGATCGTCAGATTTGCACAGTGGATAGCTCACATGATTATCCATATCTGCCAATCACGATCACACGTAATAACAGTGCCCATAACCACCTTGAACTGCTCATAACACTAGTATCAACATTCTGGTTTTATAAGGATCATCTGCAACAGTCAAGGGGTGGCATTTCCCTCTGCACCCTCTATAAATACTAGACTCAATCACCTTCAAGAGGTAACTACTGCTCTTTAGCTTAAACTCTATTTGTGCACAATCTGACTTGAGCGTTGGAGTGCCTTTACAAGTACCAACCACTCCCGTTTTGACACGCTCCATTGTTGCCCAAGGAAGAAAACACTCATTCATACGTACTCAGGTATATCTCAATAGCCTCTACTAAATAGGCTCTGTAGAAAAAAAATGTCTTAATACATGTCATTGATTTTGAAAAAAAATTCCTCTAAAGTGAATAAGTAAATGTATATCTACCATTAGATTATTTAATAGGTTAAAATCACGATATACTTTATTAAATTAAGGGTAAATATACTCTTATTTACTCACTTTAGAAATAAACTTACTTTCAAAGAGCCTATTTTAATGTATACTTAAGAAATTATTTGCTCCAAAAATACTTAAAATTTTCTTTTCGCTTCTTAAAATCCCTAACTTTTTAATATTAAGCCAATATATTATTAAATAATAATATTAGTATAAAAAACTTTGCTAGTAAATTAATTTAAACTATTAAAATTATGGGTCCCTTTGAAGCATATCAAGATAACAGTTGTCCAGCTAGAATAAATCCAATTGGCACACTAAGTTAAGGCAGTTAGTGTTAGCTTACAAAAAGTTAATTAGTTAAAATAGTAGTTAGACAATTAGTTTATAGTTAACGCAATTAGTTAGATAAAGTAAGTTAGTTAGACAATTATCACATGTATATAAAGCAAATCTATATGTTGAAAATGTAATCAAGTCATATCAGTATTTTTCAATACTTCTTTTGTTTCTTAATTTTGTTCTTCTCCATTTCTCCATTATTCAAGATTCTGTTATGGTATCAGAGATTTCTTTCTGAAAGCTATATTGTACTTCGCTCTATTCAATTCACTTTATATTCAATTCAAGATTCTTCATGAATCATTCTTCAATTCATTTTCATCATGAATCTCGTGAATCCAATGCTAGATCCTACAAGTTCTTATTTTATGTATCCTAATGAAAGTCTTGCAATCTTGCTGGTTTCTTCACCCTTTATTGGCAGCAATTACCATTCTTGGTCTAGGCATATGCGAATGGCACTACAAGCAAAGAATAAAGTTGGTTTTGTTAATGGATCAAATCCAATACCTGAAGCATAGGACCCATTGTTATTGGTTTGGGAACGATGCAACACAATGGTAATTTCTTGGTTTACTCAGTCTCTTTCTCAAGATATTGCAAATAGTGTCATGTGGATCAATACTACATCTGAGATTTGATTAGATCTCAAAGACAAATTTTTACAAGGGGATAAACCCATAATTGCGGGTTTACAAGAGGAATTATATGCAATTAAACAAGGAGAATTTTCTGTTAGTCAATACTACACTCAGTTAAAATCTTTGTGGGAGGAATTAGAGAATTTTAGGTAAATTCTGAGTTATAAGTGTTTACATCCATACAATTGTGATTTAGTTGCTACTATCAGATCTTATAGACAACAATATCAAATTATGAGATTCTTGAAGGGTTTGAATGATCAATTTTTAGCAGTTAGATTTCAAATTCTAATGATGGAACCATTGCCATCTATTAGCAAAGTTTTCTCTCTTATGATTCAATAGGAAAGATAGTTTAGCAGTGAATTTCATGTGGAACCTGTAGCTCTTGCAGCAGTTGTTAGAAATTTAGGATTTCATAAGTTTGTTAAGAAACTTGGATTTCGCAAAGTAATGGTACATGGAAAGTTTGTATATATTGTGGTAAAACTACACCATAGATGTTTGTTATGAGAAACATAGTTTCCCACCAAGACATCCAAGAAATAAGTCTCGAAATGCATGTCACACAGTGAATAACATTTCTTCAACAAAAGAACATGTTGAGGTTGTGCATGTTAAAGCTAAAAACAATATAAGACTATCATCTAGGCTTCACCTTAGAATAATTCCAGACACTTATGAGTCTTTTTCAAAAGTCACATTTAACAAATTATGTCACTACTCATACTAAGTCAAAAGTCTGACCAATCTTCTGAACCACTCTCAGGTGATCATTTTATTTTTTCCTATCATTCAAAATTCATTCCTTGGATACTAGATACAGGTGCAACAAATCAAATCACATTTGTTGCACATTGAATCAGTATGTCTCTTATAATGAAATTTCACCTATTATTGTAAAGCTACCAAATTGCAGTCCAGTCATAGCAACCATTTTTGGTAAAGTCCAATTTTCAGATAAGCTTGTCTTAACCAATGTTCTTTACTTACCTCATTTTACTTTGAATTTGATCTCAATTACCAAATTAACTGATCTTGTTAATTGTGTCTTAACCTTTTCTTCCACTGAATGTGTCATAGAGGAACAAGATTCCTTGAAGAAGATTGGATCAGTTAAAGTTGTCAAAGGGTTGTATGTGATGCAATCTCCTTGTAGAAATGTGTTTGTACCAAATCCTGCTTCTTCATATACTTTTGTGTCTCACAAATCAGATTTGTGGCATTATAGATTAGGACATCCTTCTATTGCCACATTGGATTCTTTACATACTCAATTTCCTTTTATCACTTGTAATTATGAGTATGTTTGTGATGTATATTCTATGGCTAAAATGAAGCATTTGCCTTATCCCATTAGTGCAACTAAATTTGAAAATGCTTTGATTTGTTGCACATGGATATATGGGGTCCCTTCTCAATTTCATCTATTCATGGTTATAAGTATTTCTTAACTATGGTAGATGATTTTTCTAGACATACTTGGATTTTTTTTTTATGAAATTAAAGTTTGAAACAACATCTCATATTAAATCCTTTGTGGCTCTCATTGAAACACAATTTGAGCATAAAGTCAAGATAATTAGGTCTGATAATGGTTTAGAATTTGCCCTTTCTCAATTTTACTCAGAAAAAAAGTATTTTACATCAAAAGTCTTGTGTAAAGTTTCCACAACAAAATGACATTGTTGAACACAAGTATGAACACATTCTGAATGTAGCAAGATCTCTAATGTTCCAATCCAACCTTCTTAAACCTTTTTGGCCCTTTGCTGCTACACATGCTATTTTTCTTATTAATAAACTTCCATCTACTATTCTTAAAAATTGCAGCCCATACACTTTACTCTATAATCAAATTCATATCCTGGCAGATCTCAAAGTATTTGGTTCTTTTTGTTTTGCCACTACTTTGATTGCTCACAGGAAGAAATTTGATCCTAGAGCTCAAAGTGTGTCTTTTGGGATATAGGTAAGGAGTCAAAGGTTATTTGTTGTATGACATTCACACTAGAACTTTCTTTATTTCCATAAATGTAGTGTTTCATGAGCATGTTTTTCCTTTTCTTTCTTCTACTGCTCATACTGATCATTTTCAACCTAGTAGTATTACCTCTTCTCATGTCCTTGATTATGATGATTTGTTTCTCATAAATGCTACTGCTCTTCAGTTACCTCAATTACCTATTCCATCTACTCTTGCTCTTGCTAGTCAATCTCAACTTCCTTCTAGACAGTATATCAAGACTAGACATCCTTCATCATATCTACAAGATTATCATTGCTTACTTTCAACTTCAACTCAGCAAGCTAAGCAATCTTCTTCAGGTATCTTGTATCCTATTTCTACTTTTATTTCCTATTCAAAATTGTCTTCAAATCACAAAACTTTTATCTTAAATATCACCATTGAGCCTGAACCTACATCCTATACCCAAGTTGTTAAACTTGAATGTTAGAGAAAAGCCATGGCCGCTATTGCAAAGATGAGTATTGTAAGATTGCTTTTAACTTTAGCCTCCATTCAGGATTGACATTTACATCAATTGAATGTCAATAATGCATTCCTTCATGGAGATCTAAGTGAAAAGGTATACATGACTTTGCCACCATGATTTCATTCTTCAATCCCTCAACAAGTTTACAAACTTCAGAAGTCACTCTATGGACTAAGACAAGCCGGTAGACAATGGTACTCCAAACTTTAAGCAGCCTTACTCACACAAGGTTATATACAGAGCAAAGCTGATTATTCTCCATTTATAACGAAGGTTGATGTTTCCTTTACAACACTATTGGTTTAAGTTGATGATATCATTCTAGCTGGGAATGATTTGTAAGAAATTAGTGTTGTTAAGAACAACTTGGATTCAGCTTTTAAAATTAAGGATTTGGGTCCTCTTAAATACTTTTAGGACTTGAAATAACCAAAAATAAATCTGGGATTTCTTATGTCAAAGAAAGTATGCTATGAAATTGGTTCAAGATGCTGGATTACTTGGATGTAAGTCAGTTTCCACTTCTTTGGTTGTTGATCAAAAACTATGTAGTGATGATGGCTATTGACGAGCGCTGAACTCAGTCAAAATTATAACCGAAGTTATTACCTAAACTTGTAGTATAGTGAACAACACCGGATTGTCTCCTCAAGGATCGTAGATGCAATTTGATCAAATCAAGTGAAAGTTAGAAAAAGGAGGGTTTTGATGGTTCAAGGATTGCAGTGACAGGATTTAAAGAGAAATAACAATTAAAAGAAAATCCGAGATTGGGTGGATTCAATCATAGACCTTTCAACAAACACCAAATACATTTGAATGGTTAACTTGGATCTAACCGAGATCTCGATCAGATCATTCATACTAATCCCTTCAATTGACAAGTGATAAACACAAATCTGCAATCGCACCATTCATGTAAATATATGTCAATTTAAGCACCGAATTCAATTAACCTAGGCACAAATCAAGTAACCTAACCTCTTCAATTACGTGATTAGTTTAGATCAATCAGTTCTAAGTTTCATCACAAATCTCAATCTTCGCTATGTGATTAATTCAGATCAATCAGCTTCTAAATTTCATCACAATACTTAATCTTAAACCAAGATCAAATCGTCAAACATAAACAGAATCACCATTCATGCATTCAAGATCAAGAGAACAGAAGAAGAAGAGAAGAGGAATTCAAATATAAATCAAATACATTACATAACCAAGGTCTCAAGAATCCAAGTCACAATCTCTTCAAGAGTCCCGAATTGACTAGAAGTGACTTAGCTCTCCATTACAATGAAGGAAAAATATACAAGAACTATGAAAAGCTATTTCTAACACCAAGTGTGTGTGTTCCTAGAGCTCTCCACATGCTTCCTTTTATAGAGGATTCAGAGTAGTAGTAGATGGGTAGATGAGATTAGTAGGTGGATGAGTAGGTGGATGAGTAGGTGGGTGAGTAGGTGGGTGAGTAGGTGAGCTACCTTGTCTCCGAAATTCTTTATTGCTGAACTCATTGATTTCGTCATTTCTGAGCCAAGTGGTCTTCATGAAAGTTCTAGGAAATTGTCTAAGCTTTCCAATGGTTGTGGAAACACCCAAAAATTCGTCCTACAGCCCAAGATATGACTCAATTACTACAGACTGTTCAGGACCAGTTTCAGCACCTCTGTTTTGACTTTCAGACCCAATATCTCCATCAAGGAGCTCGAATCAAGTTTTGTGCTTGACATAAAAGTTATACATATGGGTCTTAACTTTCATATTACAAATTTTCAGCCCATTTTATATGCCCAAACTCGAATTATGTTCTGGTTACTACACACTATTTGGGTTCCAGTCACAAATCCCGTATTCTGATTTCCATGCCCAATTAGCTCCACTCGATGTCTGAAATTGACTTTGAGCTCTTCATCAAAGTTGTAGAGCTCTCTCTTATCTTTCCTACAAGGTAAAATTCATAATTATCAGACATTTAGAACTCAAGATATGGTTAAAATACAGAAACAGTGTAAGACCCGAATAATGCTGAAAAAATCAATTAAGTCCGATTCGAGTTCAAACTTACAAAACATAATCAAATTCAGTCAATTAAGTACATGAAGAGTGTAAATAACTAAACATAAGGGTTTCTTAATGAATAAAATATGTGATTATCAGCTATCCATTTGAAGACATTCCATCTGATAGAAGACTTATTGGTTGCCTGCTTTACCTTACCACAACCAGACCTGACATTACCTTTGCAGTTCACCATTTGAGTCAATTTTTGGCCAAACTAATGTTGTCTCATCAACAGGCTGTTGTTGCTCTTTTTTAAGGCCGTAAGTGCACGGATCGAACAAGTAATAAAGTGAAAGAACAGGGTATATTTCCTATGAAGATGTTGGCTTCCAATGCTAAGTATCAACCAATAGCTTATCTATTTCTATTCAAGAACATATAAAATAAGGGAAAGTACAGTAAAACTAATCTACAGACAGAAAAGCGATAAATGACAAAAAACATAATGGTTTAGAGATTTAGGAAATCCTTTTTCACCTCATACTTCAATTAATGTTACACAATCCTTATAAGTAACATTAATGAATAATTAAGTTAGCTTGAGAATCTGATTTAGTTAAAAACCTATGTCTAGGTCAGTTAACCCTGCCTTCCTTCACCTAGCTCACTATGCTTCCATGAGAACCAGAGTGAAATCCATTAGTGAACGATCTATTCTCAAACACACGCTATGCATGGCTAAGAGTTATATTTCTATCCCACTAGTGAATCAACTTATCTAAGTCAATTAAATTTATCGAACATGCATCAACCATACATACGATCTAAAACCCAAAGTCCTATGTCTAGACTCATCAGATTTCATCAAATCACCTAAAAGTTGATCAAACTATCAAGAGCATTAAGATCTATATGATTGAACATAACCAAACATCAATATATACTTAAAGTAATACATAATCATTAATATTCATACATAATCATTAATATTCATATAAGGATTCAAAGTAATTCCTAAATACAGTTCAGCTACATCATGAAACACGAAAATCTATCACAAAAGTCATGTTCATGGAAGATGGAAGAGAGAAAAGAGAAGGGAGGAGGAAGGAAACTCATGGATATGATCTTTGATGTTTGAATCTCCTTCTATGAAGAAAATGACCTCCAACCTTGGCTCCCTTGGCCTCTTCTCAGCCCAGAAATAAAGTTCTAGTTGCAGCTTCTCTAAAACCTAAAAAACTCTCTTTGTAAAATCTGTTAAAAACATATTTATAGGCCCAGAAAACAGAGTCACGGTGTGGCGTTAACCATGTGGTGTCATGGTGCGTTTCAATTTAGGTCACCACGCCGCAGCATTAATGTGCCACATCACGGCGTGCAAAATTCGTAACTTTCTATATGGATGCATGAGATTCACCACACTGTAGTGTTACACAGCCTGTGCCACGACGTTGAAGTGTTGATCTTCAACTTGGCTTTCTCTTCTCATTTTTTTTTGCTTAAATGCTCCATATATCAGTTTGTTTGGAGCCCTTCCTACAATAGAGAAATCACCAAATCATTAACAATTGCAAATCCACTTAATCAATAACAAAGTAAGCACAATTTGCTCAATATCATATTGGAAAAGCATCAAAATAGAATATAACAAATATAAGTACAAAATCTTCCAAATATACATACAATGAGGACCTAAGCGATCAATGAAATCATAAATACGTGGTACAAATAACTACATTTCATGGAGTTATCAGCTGCTCTTCAAATTCTGAGATACATCAAAGCATCCCCTGGCAAAGGTATCTTTTTTCCCAAATCCTCTACAATACAGTTGAAAAGCTTCTCAGATTCTGATTGGGCAGCTTGCTTGGATAGTCGCAAGTCAGTTACTAGCTATTATATTTTTCTAGGAAATTCCTTGATGTCTTGGAAATCAGAAAAACAAGCCACAATATCCAAATCCTTTTCTGAAGTTGAGTATTGTGCCATGACCACTGCCACTTGTGAATTGTAACAACTGACTTATCTCGTGGAGGACCTTCAAGTACCATTCATCATACATTCTCTTCTTTATTGTGATAATCAGTCTGCATTACACTTAGCTGCAAATCCAATCTTTCATGAGCAGACAAAACATATAAAAATTGATTGTTACATTGTCAGAGACAAGGTGCAAGCAAGCATCATTCATCTTCTCTCTATCCCTTTTGCTACTCAATTAGTTAATGTTTGTACCAAAGCATTGCCACCAAGGAGTTTTCATTTGATCACATCCAATCTGAGAATGCTTGACATACATTCTTCAACTTGCGGGGGTATTAAGCAAACAGTTGTCCAGCTGGAATAAATCCAGCTGGCACACTAAGTTATGGCAGTTAGTGTTAATTTACAGGAAGTTAGTTAGTTAAAGTAGCAATTAGACAATTAGTTTACAGTTAATGCAGTTAGTTAGCTAAAGTAAGTTAGTTTGACAATTATCACCTATATATAAAGCAAATCTGTATGTTGAAAATGTAATAAAGTCATATCAATATTTTTCAATACTTCTCTTGCTTTCAAATTCTGTTCTTCTCCATTTCTCCAGCATTCAAGATTCTGTTAAAGCATGCAATGTAAGAAAATCCATTCCACGACTTATTTTCCTTGGCAAACCGTTTAATTTAATAAAATAGTATCATCGATCTTCATGTTAACTCAAAAACTTGTAACTGACAGATAGTGCAACCACTACATTCTGAATTTATGATAAATTCCCTCAATCCATGTTAAAAAAGGATTTTGAGTTTGATTTTTTTCTGTCTGATTTTAGTTTGATTACAAAGGATTAAAATTCACTTAATCAAGTTGCTGCATCAACAAGTGTGCAATTTCATAAGGTATTGAAAACTGAACCCATCATATATATATATATAAAACATTTATATAATATAATATAATATAATATAATATAATATAATATAATATAATATAAGAGTAGTTTATTTCGTGATATTACATAAGTAGCCTTGCGCAGTGGTTGAGTTGTCATTTTTAACTTAACACCCAGTTTTTTTTTTTTTAAAAAAAAAAACCAATACGCATTGCTATGAAAATAATTTTTAAGAATTGTCGGGATTAAGAGACGGTTTCAACAATTTTATTTTTTTTAGAATTTAAATTTGTAGTAAGTGAGTTGCTTACTATTACACTTAACCTTTATTAGTAGGCAAATGCAATTTTTATTGAAGGAATTGCAAACTTTTAGCGTAGCAAAGAAAAGGTTAGTGATTTAATGTGTATTTTGATTAAAATTTGTAAATTTAAGTTTGAGTCAATTTAGTTTAAGAAACTTAAATTTAATTAAAAGTGAATTTGAAATAATATAATTTATATTTAAGAATTTTTATTTTAAAAGTAAATTTGATAAAATAAATATTGTTTAGATAAAAAATTGAAATTACTTTTAAAATAAGATTAAAAAAAAAATCTTCAACAAAATTTTTCTTGACAGAAAAGTAAAAATTTGGAGCTTTCACTCTATTTAAGATTTGGCACAATTTTTAATTGTAACTAAGTTTTGTCAACAAAAAATTTTGATAAACATGTTTATACATATTTCAACACTCTAAACTTGCTTTTTAGACGCTCAAACGTGAAACCAAATATCCTCTTGGATGATTCAATGTGACTTCTTATATATGTACTGCCGCATTAAACACACACACCCCACCACCCCCCCCCCCCTCAAAAAAAAAAAAAAAAAAAAAGATAAGCTGGACTTCTTACATCAAAACAAATACATCCAATGGGATTAAACTATTGATAGCAGCTCATCAAAAAAAAAAAAAGAGTACTAATATTGATAGCAACTGTCAACTTGTTAGCAAGTTGTAACTTTTTGGGGTTTATGATAAAAAGCTCTATATATGCATGCCACTAACTTATGGATGGCTACTACTAACAAGAAGCCAAAGGAATAAAGTAGATTGTTTACATAAAAACACAATGTTGTCCAAAAACTTGTTCTTCCAAGTAAGATATGCAGAACAAAGGCACAACAAAGGTAAATTGTTAGAGTTTTACTTTTTGGTTCTTTTTTCAAGGAAAATGCTGTTAGACCTCATGTTTATGGTTGCATAGCAAGAGCTACCTCACTGTCAATTACATTTACATGCTTATCTTCTCTCAGACAGACAGCCTTGAAATTTAAATAAGGAAGGAAACAGTTTGAAAAAATAGAAAGAAAAAATGTCTTGTTTTTTTTTTTTGGTCGTTGAAAGAAAAAATGTCCAAATTGACTTTTAAGTGCAACAGGATACATTACCTTGCATAATCTTGTTCTGCCATTGAGTGTTGGATCTTTATTAATGTTATCTTCAGGGGAGAACAAGAAAGATAATAAATGTAAGAAGAAAACACTATTATGATAGTATTTCTACCCAGTTTTATTGACCAATGAATCTTTTTACTTGGTCCTTTATTTTCTTTGTATCTCTAGTCTCCAACATTAGTTTCAGAATCTCCATATGCTTAAAGTACCAAACACCAAAATTGAAAGGCAATATCTACTTCATGCCTGAAAATTATCACATCTTGAACCTAATAAGCAGAAGGCAAATTTTGGAAAATCAAAGGATCTGTTTAAAATAGAATACTTAGGAATAAGTCCTCAGCTTCTTAAATTTATGTCCACACTTCTAGGAGATTTCACCATAATGCAAAACTATAACTCATGGCTTGATAGGACAGCCGTCCGACCATATTTAACGACATATTTATCATTCCACCAAAATACAAGAGTAATTTCTTATTTCTGATTTGAATATTAGCTAAATGGTTTATTACATTATCTCGTTTTCATTCCAAATTTGGCAAGTTCTAGGCGTGAAAAACTGATCATGAAATTATTTTCAATTTATGATAAGAAAGACAGCAGCCAATCTGATGTTTATGCTCATAAGTTTGAAAGTTATCAGGCTTGAATAAGTGATGTCTTAGAAACCGGAATCCCATGCCTCTGTCATGTCTTAAATAACTACCCATAAGCAATCCTATGACACTCCTTATCAAATAAATGAAGAATACACTCATCATATAAAGAGATTAAATTTAAGTGAAGCATTGAAGCATGAAGCATAAAAGTGAACGCAAATTCATTTGTGTCCCCAACTCAGAGTCTCAAAAATCCCATGGTGCTTTCTGCTTAGACCAACTTAACAAAATTTCACTTTCAATCAGGTAGAGTGCCATAAGCACATGTAGTCATATGATAAAACCTAAGCATCAGATTTACTAAAGCAAACATGTGCAAGGTGAAGTGATTATGTATTTACTGAAATATAACAACTCTTCTTACTAGAAATATTGGTACTTCAAAACATTTGCCAGCCTTAAATATGCTCACACTGGTCCAGATACTGCAGTGTCTACTCATAACTGTTTCTCATTTCTCCAGTTTGGAAGGAAGGGAAAGAACCTTCCAAGCAACCAAGTTCCTATTTTTATCTCAAAAGATTCTATAAGCTATATTACCAATATCTGATATTAAAAGCTAATAGGGAGGAAAGTCACCTCTATGCATGATTTAATGGAACCAAGCTCAAGGAATGGGGAAGTACTGTAGGATAGCACATGGATTTTGAGTTCAGATCTTGAAGGGTGCAAGTTTGAGCCATCTTGTTATTCTTAATGTTATACAGGTACAGGTTTGCACACACCTTCATTAGTAAGAGCCCATCTTTGAAGCCTAAAGGATTCATCCATGGGCTTGTATCCATACTCATTCGCTGTGACACTCGATTCTTTAAATTCAAAAAGAAGTGTGGATATTCTCCTTCAATCTCCTCCAATGATTTACAATGCTTGAGTGTCCACTTAAACTCATAATAATCTTCAAGATACCACACATTAAGACCTTCTTCTGATATTAGTACATAATGCAGTCTGCCTTCAGATTCTCCAATACATGCTTCAGGGATAGTCCTAAACTCGAAAGCTGGGACTGGTACTGAAATCAACCAAGACAGCTCCTTCTCAACATCAAAAGTCAGGACTTGATCACCATCTGTGAGCCAATGCAAGACACCTCCAATGTATATGCCTTGATTCTTGATCAAATTGTTATCACATTGGCAGATTTCATTCGATTTCCTCCATGCTCCTGTTTCTGATGAGTATAATTCAAATGTTAAGTACAATTCGTCATCGCTGTTCTCAACTTGCTTAACTCTTACCAATTTGAATTTGGTAGCGATGTCAAAGGAATCATTGGATGGGTCAAAATCAAAAGCCAGTGCTATGCTTTCATTTCTGTCAAAGGCAAGCCACTCCAACTTAATCCACTGCCTATTTGAAGGGTTGCAGACATATATAGTTGGTTGTCGAGAAGGGAAACAGCTACGGCAGCAAACCAGCCCCTTGCATGATGCCAAGATGACAACATCTTCAGGAAGAAAATTAAAAACCATCTGGTGCACTTTGGCTCCTCTTGTCTCAACAGGAATGTAACTAACGGTTTTGATATCTTCATTGCACCACATAAACCTATCTTGCAAAATGAATCCCGTTAGGACAAGCTCTGTGTTTTCCAGTTGAGCTTTGATGAAGGAACGGCTGGAAATGATTTGGTGCCACTCTCTGGAAATGCACTTCAAACCAAGCAAGGCCTTCACAGGAATCCGGGACAGAACATCAAAGAGAATGTCACTATTCAGAAACCTTTGAAACTTTTTCATTTTCTGAAAAATTGGTAGAAGAATTAATTAACATTGCATAAGCTCAAGGTAGGAAAATATGGTAATGCTTTAATTCAAGATATAAAGAAGTTCATTGCAGGTGCTAACTGCCTAGATTAAAGAGAAATGAGGAAAGTAGTCTACAACTATGTAGAAAGCCGATTATGGCCAGTGTGGAAAATTATTAAAATATAGCGAGAATGATTTGAGAAACAGACAAACATTTTATATACCACCCACGTAAAAAACATAAGAAAACAAAATGCTATTTATCAATGCAGATTTGAAGGACCAAAATAACATATCATCTCAACTACAATTTCAACCATTTTAAATCGACATAGCTCAATATAACATAATAGTACTAGCAAACCTGGGTTTTGTAAGACAGCAAAAAACAAAGTATTCTAGGGAGGCATAAAAATAATAACAAAATGAAAAAGTTAGACATTTCCATTAACTACAGCTACAACAAATAGAATAGTGTATTAACCTTCTTATATCAATATACCAAGATAGAAAACTCAGGCTCAAACTGGTGGATAAAAGCTCTTAATCTCTACTCTCGAAACCAAACTTTGAAATTCAACAATCTCCCTTTAAAATTCAGAACCTATTCCACAATTTCCATTGGTGTTCTATTGATGTAAAACATTGTAAGCAAATTAAGAGTTTCATGGATATCAGGTTTCTTTTTTAAGCTCTGGCAATCAATAAAAAATAAAAAGAAGCAATATCGTCAGAGCTATCGGAGAGAAAAAGCCTGCAGCAGCACATGTCCTAGAATGATAGAAATTTCACGTCCTTTCTGTTCCAAGGGGGAAGAGGACGTGAATAGTTGAAAGCCACAGACAACCGAACCCATAAGAAAAAATGAACGAACCCACTGGGACGTTGTTGATAGAAAATCAAAGAGACGTAAAATGTTCATAAAAATATAAGTTTAGTTACGCCTTTGAACCTGCTTTAGCTAGCTTGAATCTTTTCTTCTCAAGATAATTCTTTAGACTTTCTAACAAGAAGAACACGTAAAAGAAGAAAAGAAACTCAGATGAAGAATTGGAGCTCACAGCAAAAGCATTTAGAAGGAATATTACAGTAAGAGGAGGGAAATAAAACAAGTGGAAACCCAAAGGGCAATGTTTTCGGCTCACCAAAACGCCTCAAAATTGGTCTCACTCCCTTTCCTCCCCGTAACTGTCATTTGCAGAAGACAGATTGTGGTAGTGTGTGTATATAGCGCAGAACTGGCAAGGCATGCAAAAGACCGAAAGAGAGAGAGTGTCCATTGGAAAAAGAAAGTGTGGTGTATGTATTCTTCATATTTTTTTTTTTTAAGATATGTGATTGAACGAAAGAAAATAATAATAAAATATATATAATAAATAATTTTAAATAAAATATATAAATATATATATATATATTATTTTATATAAAAATATAAAAATTAGTATCCGTTATATATTTTTTGTAGTGTGAATAATAGCATGATGTTAAAATTCCAATAGAAAACTAGCATGATTGCATCACGCGCTGTTCAGAGCGTGACGCGGGCACGTGGCATGCAAGGAGAGGATCTCAGATCAATAAAATATTCATTATTCATAGATTTGGATACTACAAGAGGCCTCTACTGGGCAGAAACAAAGAGATACCAAGAGCCTCTGGTTTTCGTTGGCAACACAACCAATAATGATTCGACACTGATTTAATGTGCCGCACATCAAATCCTAATGTAACAATGGGAAGAATAATAAATTAGGTGTTACTAGCCTATGGTCTGGATAATAAGTAATAACTCTAAATATATGAAGAAAAAAAATTACAAAGTAACATTTTTTTTAGGGAAAATTTCAAAAAATCTCTCTTAAATTATGAGTTATGTGCATTTTAGTCCTGTTACTTTAAAAATATGTAAAAAAAATCTGTTACTTTACAATTTGTGCAAATTAATATAAAATGATAACAGACGTTAAAATTTGGATGGAAACGCACACGTGCGTTGCACGTACACGTCTCATGTGCAGATTGCCAAACGTTGTGCAATAGGTGATGGGGGTAATTTAGGTAGGGTAATTTCGATAATTTGGGTAGGAAACTTAGTTTTTGAATTTTTCAAATACGAATCCCTAATTTCTTCCCCAAACCTACCTTATTTTTCCCATTCCCTACACCCTAATTTGGCCCCTAAACCAAAGCTTGAAGGAACGCTATTGCTCGTTCCATCGAATTGTGGAGGAGCACTTCTGTTCGTGCCATCAAAGCTTGAAGGAACGTCCTTGTTCGTGCGACCAAATCGTAGAGTAAGGGCTTTGTATAGTGAGTCTAACTGAGGTAAAAGTATTAGTCAGACTTGAGCGACATTATGTTGAAATTATTTTTTAGGTTAGGGTTATTAGTGTTTGTTTATTGGTGATTTTGGATTTGTTCGGTTGGTAGGGGATGCATGTGGTCTATGGTCCGTAAATGTTGTCGTTATCATGGTTCTTTGTTACTGTATGTGGTCCCAATTGTTGTCTCATTTGTGTGTGAACTTGTAAGTGTTACTGTGTATGGTCCTAAATGTCTAATTTTTTTATGTGGGAACTTGAAAAAAAAACCCTGAAATATACATGTGATATGCACTTTGTATAACATGCTTTATAATATTCGTAAGCTTTATGAATGAGTAGGAAAACATACTTGTAATAATAACATGTTTCTTTACACTTTACAAATAACTTTGATAACAATTTTGTTACATTATGGAGGGAAATTACAATTTAGCTCACCTATGGGGTATGTAGGGGGTGTGTGTCATAGGGTTTAACTTTGACAGTGACCTGCTATCTAGCACACACTTGTCTACCTATGTAAGAAACAATGGGATTGGGATGGGAGAACCTAAATGTCTATGGTATAAGTTTCTTGGTCAGCCTTTTACCCATGGACTAACAAAAATATTTGATGACGATGATATTAGAAAGATATTTAATATTCTGGAGAAAAGACCGAACTCAACCCTTCAAGTATATGTTGAGCATGAAAGTGATCATAAAACAGACCCAACCCACTTAGAACCTAACCCCAAACATGAACGTGAGTTAGAACTTAACCCAATTGCAATTCTTTCTGATCCTGCAAATGAGAGTGAACCACACCATGATGACCATCCTGTTAGGAAAAAAAGGAAAGAAAAGGAGAAAGGAAAAGGGAAGCAAGTACAAAAGGGAAAAAAGAAGCAAAAACTAACCCCTAAGTGAAAAACCTGACCTGTAAACCTTGAACAAGATGGTGATGTTGACTTAATTGGTTGTGATTTTGAGGATAGTGATGAGGAGATTCCTAACCTATTTTTTGAGGACCATGCAAGAAAAGTTGAGGAAGAGGAAGAAATGAGAGATTGTATGGGTGTTAATGATGAAGTGAATAATGAAAATGAAGATAATGGTGAGGGTCAGGGACATGAAGATAATGGTGAGGCAGGACAGGCCAACAAGGACAATAATGTTGCAAGTCCTGATACTGGACCTCATTAGGATAAGGAGTATCATTCTGAGTATGAGGATAGTGATACTCTAATTACTCCCATTGGTTCTGATGTAGAAGAACCAGAGGTAATGAGGAAGAGGAGGTTTCCAGAGTTCAACCAATACACTGACATGAGAAGGAATATAAAGTTGCAATTGGGAATGAAATTTGCAAGTCATAAAGTTTTTAGGGAGGTTATAAGACAGTTTTGTATTAAGAATGGGATTGATTTTGAATTCTTGAGGAATGAGAGCACTCAAATATCAATACAGTGCAAGAGGGGTTGTGGATGAAAAATGTACGCCTCCAAGACTCATCAAGGAGATGCTTTTCAAATTAAGTCATAGTATAACCAGGAGCATGCAAGCTATGGATGGAGTAACAAAAATACCAAGGCCAATGCAAGATGGTTAGCTGCAAAGTACAAAGACCACATCCGAGACCACAAGGAGAGATGGGAAAATGAAGCTTTCATTAATCAAGTAGCCAGAGAACATAAGATTTTTGTGACAAGGTTTCAAGTGTATAGGGCTTGCAAGATGGCTATGAAGCAGCT
Organism: Ormosia emarginata; assembly: GCA_029884605.1. Lineage (NCBI taxonomy): Eukaryota > Viridiplantae > Streptophyta > Magnoliopsida > Fabales > Fabaceae > Ormosia > Ormosia emarginata. The sequence continues at coordinate 5,566,542 of JAQQTP010000021.1, read as the reverse complement.
TCAAGGTAGTGCAACAATTCAATATTCTTTACTATGGAATTATGCTGCTGCAGTCTTGCAATACAACCCTGGTTCAACAATGTTGATCATGAAGGACAACAATGGCTATTTTCAGAGACTCTATGTATGTTTGGATGCTGCCAAAAAAGGTCTGAAGTATTGTAGGAGTATAATCTCATTGGATGGGTGCTTCTTGAAGGATGGCTTCGGGGTCATTTGCTAGTGGCAGTGGTAAAGGATACTAATGATAACATGTTCCCTATGCTGCAGTTGAGGCTGAGTTAAGAAATAGCTGGATGTGGTTTTTGGAGAGGTTGCTTGAGGATATTGGCTCAATTAAGGAGAATGGTTGGGTGTTCATGTCAGATAAGCAAAAGGTAACTAAAACTAGACATCTTACTTTATGTGATTTTGTGTTGCACAAGTTTGAACTCCATATTTTCTAATTTCTTATTTCATGTGCTTGCAGGGTTTGAACTCTATACTTGAGGACATGGGGGTCGAACATAGATTCTGTGTTAGGCATCTATATGCCAACTTCAACATCATATATAAAGGACAAGTACTGAAAGATCTTCTATGGAATGCTGCAAGGGCCACTACCAAGCCTTAGTTTGACTTTCACATGCAAGAAATAAGAAAGTTGAATGAGGGAGCAACCAACTGGTTAGCTGCGAGAGATGCTAGCACGTGGTCAAGGCATTCATTCACTGCACGGGCTAAATCAAGTAGTCTATTGAACAACATTGCAGAGTCATTCAACTCTGCAATACTACCTGCTAGAGACAAGCCCATAATCACAATGATGGAAACCATAAGGAGGATGTTAATGAAGAGGTTTGCTGCAAAGAAAGATGGGATGCTCAAGTACCAAGGGCAAATCTGCCCACGCATTCAACAGAAGCTTGAAAGGTCAAAGGAAGAAGCTGTGTTATGCATTGCCCATATGAATGACAATGGAAAATTTGAAATTGACACATGGCAAGGAAGCAAGAAGGTAATGGATTTGGTGAGCAAGACTTGTTCTTGCAGAAATTGGGACATAATAGGTATAAGACTGATTTGAGAGATATATTATTGGTATCTCCTGAAGTGAAATTTGACTGGTTTTTTTGTATCTCCTGCAGGTATCCCATGTGCACATGTTGTGAGTGCCATTTATGCACAAAGGGATCAACCTGAGAACTACATTGATGACTGTTACAAGAAGGAAACTTTCTTGAAATGCTATGAAGTGATGATCAACCCTGTACCTTCACAGGAAGAGTGGCCACGTCTTGACTATGATCCAATACTCCCTCCTTCGGTTAGGACTTCTATTGGCAGACCAAAGAAGGCTAGGAAGAGGGCCACTGATGAGCAACCTCAAAACCTAAACAGGGTATCTAGGGAAGGAAATCAATGCCAATGTGGGAATTGTGGCATGTGGGGTCACAATGTTCGTGGGTGACCAAAACCATTAAATTCAAATAGAAAGATACATAGAAAGAAGAAAAAAAACAAGTGCAAGCAGTGGGTCTGTTCCATTTGCTCCATCTAGGGCTCTAAGTGTAGATGCATCAATTGGTCCGAGTGCTACTTGTCAAAGTGGTCCTATACCTGCTGTGAGTGACCCAAGGGTACATGAGAGTTGTGGTCCCAACCAACCTGGCTCCCAAAGCTCAATCTCCCCATTTAGGAGACACACACGTGCTTTGACAAGAATGTGCACCCTGACTCAGCCTAGTGAAGGGGCATCAACATCAGGGGAGTCAGCATCAAGAATGAAGACAAGGAGGAGTGGGGCACGACTTACACAATAACTTTCTGCATGGGGGCTTTGGTTTTTTTTTTTTCTATTGGCTGGTATTGGGGCTGGTATTGGACTGTGACAACTATGCCTTATCACATGCCATTTTTTTTTGGATATATCAAGGTCAGTGGGTTGTAAGGACCTTGTTGGTAAAAATTTGTACTAAGATCTTATTTTGTGAATGTTGACTAAGATCTTATTTTGTACTCAGAAAGAATTTACTGATTAATATAAGTTTATATATTCCTCACATGATTTTATTACTGATTACATGATCTTATTTCTGATTACTGTGACAACTAATTATTGTTAAATGTTGAATGATAGTGATTGTGATAGTGGCAGTTAGTGGTATTATGATAGTGGCATTAGTATATTGTTAAATGTTGAATGTTTGTTACTGTGATTATGATAGTGACAGTGGTATATTGAAATGTTGAATGTTAAATATTGTGATATTGTGATTGTGATAGTGGCAGTGGTATTGTGATAGTGGCAGTGGTATATTGTTAAATGTTGAATGTTCCCCACAGGTTTATTCTGATATATTGAAATTGTGCTTCCATTAGTTCTAATTACTTAGTTATAATGAAATTGTGCTTCTATTAGTTCCCCACAGGTTTATTCTGTTGTAATGAAAATTTGATGGTCAATTGAACTGATTGAGATTGTGCTATTGTACTGTTATGGTGATTGGTGGTCAATTACGGTGATTGTTCATATCAATTGCACAAATTCATTGTCAATTGAGAAATGCTGCAATAATTTCATTAGACAAGGTAAATTACATTGCTTAACACACTGACTCCTTACATTCAAATTCATATCATATAATCTCTGCTAACTCCATCTTACTTACATTAAACATCTTTGCAATCCTACACTAAACATTCCAAAATACATTGTAGCATTCATCAAAACTTTCCTTTGCCAGAGACCAATAAACCAATATACAAAATGACTATAGCAAGCATCATCCAATGCATCATATATAGCTGATACTTCTGTAACTTCAGCTTAGCCTTTTGTGATTCAACCTTAGCATTTAACACACACAACTGAGCCTTCTTTGCTTCTAGTTCCACATTTAATTCATTGTTCCTTTTGAGCAAAGTGTTGAAGATTTTTTCAACTCTTCTCTCTGTAGGTGGATCGTACCAGGCAAAGAAATGACAGTCATCTTTAGTACCATACTTGCTACAACCAAAGAACATCCGTCCTGGGTTCCTTTCAGTCCACGACATTTGCAGCAAACAAGGAAAGCCACAATTGCAACTTTGAGTATGGCCACCAATGCATGTTGAACTCTCTGAAGATTGGGTCTGTGTCATTTTCCTCACCAGGTTCAAGCTCAATAGCTGCTCCCTCACTTTGGGTCAATTGTTGCAGAGTAGTAATGGAGTTTTAAGGTTCGTAATTGGAAAAATCAGAAAGAAGCACACTTTTTCCTCCACGTGCACGTCATGTGCAATTGCCTTACCCAAATTACCCCTATCACCTATTGCACAGCGTTTGGCAATCTGCACATGAGACGTGCACGTGCAACGCACGTATGCGTTTCCATCCAAATTTTAATGTCTGTTACTATTTTGTATTAGTTTGCACAAATCTCAAAGTAACAAGTCCTTTTTACATATTTTTGAAGTAACAGGACTAAAGTGCACATGACCCATAGTTTAAGGGGGTTTTTTGAAGTTTTTCTTTTTTTTATTATGTAAAACAGTTGGGATAAGGCTACATAAGTACATGTTGGTACAAAAGAAGTCCTACATGAGTAATGTGTTGATGGGCAAGAGAAACTGTTTTGCTGTATGAATAGTGCACGCATCTACGCTGTTTTTTGGACATGTAATACATGTATACAATTTTTTTTCATTGGATATTAGATAAAGTAATTCTATTTTTTTAATAACGTAGTGATTTTTTTTATATATATAGACGTAGTGTTTTTAAAAAATTAGATTTAATTTGAATGTATTATTAATATAAAAGTTTTTATGTTGTCAATGAATTATATATTATTATGTTATTAAAAATATTTGATTTTTATAATAATTATATTAAAAATCACATATATGATAGTGTATAATTGATTGATGGTACAAAAAAACTTTTTATATTGATGGTGTATTAAAATTAAACTCTTAAAAAATTACGTAAGCAAATATGAAAATTGAAAATATTCATTAAGAGTGTTCACAAGTTAGATTAGTTCAAATTTAAAGAGAAAAAAATCTAAACCAATCAAATTTAGTTAGTTTAGTTGGTTCGGTTCGGATTTATAAAATTTTTACTAACTAACTCGAATCAAAGCAACCGATTGAAATTGAATTAGTTCGGTTTGAACCTTTGAGTCAAACATCTTTTCTTAAAAAAATATTTAGTAAATTCCAATATTTCATAATTGTATTGTCAATATAATTATTATTGTGTTTGGAGTTTTGGCCTTCTGATTTTAGGGTTGGTTTTCCAAACAAGGAATTAGGAAAGGACAAAGTCTCTTAAGACAAGAAAATACACAACATAGGAAATTAAAGATAATTTTTTTAAAAAATGGTTTAATTGAGTCATCAAGTTCAAAATTACAAATTCAAAAGCCAAACTAATAAAAATTGATTTTCTATCAAATTCGACCTAATATAACTTGATTACCCAAATTAACTCAAACTAATTTAATTAGTTTGGTTTAGATTCTTGAGTTCTTCAGATCGATAAAAACCAATAAGGAATAAACACCCCTAATTCAGTTAGTAGAAGCCAAATTGAGTACTATTTTTTTTATACTTTCTTCATTTTTTTATCTATCTTTTAAGGTTTTTGCACAAAAATTAATGACACTATTAAATAATTTCAAATTAAGTGAAATATAATTTGACATGACTAAATTATCATTTCTCATTTCATTAAATATGTGTATAAAATTATAAAATTAATTAATATGTGTAATTATTAAGTTTAATAGAGATAATAAATGATAAAGTAAAATTAAAAAAATTAATTAATATATTTTTAAAATTCTCAAATTACAAATAAATTAAAACAAAACAAATATTTTAAAAAGATAAATAAAAAGAAACGAGATGGAGTAATATAGTCCGGAATATTCAACTCTCCCCCCAAATAGAATTCAAGTTCCCAAGCTTCTATGTTTTCAAAATGTTCACGACTCACAAGTGACGAAATTTTGGTAAAAGGAAATCTCCAATTCTTAAGCTGTAGAGAAAAGAATCAAGAGTCTGCTAAGAAAAGAAAAAAGGAATCAAAATGGTAACGAAACTAAAGCATGGGTTTCCATCATTTGAAGCTTAAACACCTGACTTTTTCAACATACAAGACTGGGATTGAAACAATCAGAAAGCCTTTACAAACCAAAAAGGAATTATTCTCAACCAAGGGGAGAATTAAAACGAGAAACCTCATTATAAATCTGCACCACAAATTCAGGGCTGCTAGTATTTGTATAGAAATTGATTGAAATTAGCCCCTTCATTCATTCAATTCATTTTCCATTACTAGCAACACGAAAAAAATTGGACTTTTTTTACCAAATTGTCATTAGTGATAAAATTAATTATTAAAGTATCATTTTTTTAAATAATTCACTAAATTATCACTCTTTTGGAATTAATTATCTAACTGCTACACTTTGGCCCAACGTGATATTTTTTAATAATTTTTAGGTCACGTAGGATGCGTCAAAGAGGGTGACGCATCCTATGTGGCTCAGAACACAGAATACGCCAAAGGGTTTGACTTAACCTGTTCAATTATGCCAACAAGATTGGTGTAACCTAGCTATATAATTAATTAATATACATTATTAACCATATTTTTGACACATCATTAAATATGTAACAATTAATGATATGAGGGTAATAGCTAACTAGGTGTCCCTTTTAGCATTAGATGACCATCAAATACGGGCCAAATATTATAAAATTGTTATTTTCTTAAGATGATGACTTTTTGGCATCCATTCTTTGCCATATATTTGTTTTTTAAATTTCCTATGAGTGTCGTGCTATACATTATTAGATTTTGTTAATGTAAGCTCGAGTGTTATAACATTTGGATGATTTAAATTATGATGGGATTTGTGCTTAGTAACTAAATAAAAGAAATTTAAAAAAAATTGTGAGCGTTAAAATCCAAATGCTTATGCGTTCAGGCATTCAAATTCTATGAAAACTTTGACAGCATTTCTCTTAAATATTGACCTCCCCAAAAGCACACAAACCTGTTTAATTCAATTATAGTACCAAGATTAGCAATAAAACTGAAACGAAAAATATGTTTAATCCAACAAGGGTACCAAAATCATAATTGAAAATCGTTAACAGTAATTTAATCAAAACAACTAAATATAGCATTCTCATATACACCAATGACATATAATTACACGTCAGTAAGATGGACCAGCATCGGAATGCAGTAGTCTGTGAGAGGGATCAGATGAAAGACCTGACTGTGTTGGATATGGTGGGTAACTCAGTGGCGGGTAAGGATATGATGGGTAAGGGTGCGGTGGGTGATGGGATAATTAAAAGTTTCAAACTCAATTGCAGGTTGTTTCAAGTAGTATATTCTCAGGAGTCCGAGGTCGATCCACAGGGAATTGATGGAGAAAAATTATTTGAGGTAAGGAGCAAATTTGTCACAATACCAAAGGTGATAAAAGTTGTTCACAGATGAAAAGGATTCACTTGGGTTAGGAGATCCACTCTTGGTAATAAATTAAAGACAATATTATTTCTTTTTATAACTCAATTGAAATCATACATAATGAAGGTTCCAGTCGAAAGATTTAGTATTCAAAGTTCAATTAAGATTATATATGTAATCATATTACGATTCCATTAATTATCTACCAATACTGGTAAATGATCTCAAGCATCCACTGTGCCAACATCTTGTCTAGAATGAATCAAGATATTCATTATACTAGAAGAGTTTCTAAATTGATCGGAAATAACATACAACACATATAAAGATCACATAAAAATATATCATTCAAGCACAAGAAGAAAATTAATCTAACCTCAACATATTACCAAGAGCTTCACCATTTCACCCAAACAAAATGAAAATTAGTTACTCATGAATTAAGAAGAAAGAAAGAAAGAAAGAAGAAGATGATGAACATAACTTCAATTAAGAATAATAGAAAACTACACAAAGGAAACAATTAACATACAAACGTGAAAGTAAACTCTAAGCTAACACCCTGAAATGATTAGTCATTGCCTCCTTTTATAGAGTTAAAAGAGTACAAATGCCAAAGGAGTTGATGGATGATGAGAACAAAATGCAAAAATAGTTGTTTGATGATGATGAATGGGTGGATTCTTGTCTCCAAAATGTTTCACTTCTGAACTCATGGCATGCTTCATTTGATGATCTTGAGGCCTTCATAAAAGTTGTAGAAATTTGTCTTAACTTTAAAACAAGACCAAAATCACATTCATCGGATATTTGTAACTCAAATTATAGCCAGTTTACTAAAAAAGCAAAGTGAGAAGATTATACAATAAATGAAATATATTGCTATCAATGTGGCTCTTACTATTAAGTGAATAATTATTAGAGAATTATCTTAACTTTCCAACAAGACCAGAATCACATTAATCAGATAATTACAACTCAAATTGTGGCCACTTTACTTAAGAATGCAATCACCTAAATTAATGATAATTCAAGCAATAATTTCTTCAATGATCCAATTAAGCTTAATTTCACAAAATGTGACAAAATTAACTTAATTAAGTCAAATTAAACCTTAAGAAGCCTAGTGAGATGATTATAAAATGAATAAAATACATTATTATCAAATTCTCACATACTAAACTTTTGTACTCCTGGGCAAAACACATAAGAAAAAACTAGGGAATAAAGAAAAATGACGCAGACTCAAAAGCTAAAAACTCTAAAAGATTTAATAAAAGAAGACGAGCAACCAGTCATTCAAGGGATCAAAGCATTAATGAGGTAATATTTCTTCACATCTCAAACTATCAAGTAAGGAAACTTCAGATAAAAAGAATGAATCAAGAATGAAAGATCCTCACAGGATTTACTCTTAATCTTTCAAGCATTAAAAAGGTAAGTATTTCACTCAATTCAACCCATGAAAAATTGTACTCCCATAAGCTTGCTTATCTTCTACTTCTCCACTACTCAGAACATATGCACACAAAAATCATGAAGATTTATTCAAGGTTGTAATTGGGTCATTGTAAAGAAGGGTGGTAATATGGATTTGACAAGTTAAAAACCAAAGAGAATAAAAGAGCATGAGAGTTGAGTTCAATTAACAAGCATGAAAGTTCATCCCAACTCCACCTAATACAAATTCCCTTTACATATTCTTTTCCCTTCTCTTATTGCCTTGTTGATCCTTATTTACACATTTGTTTTTTTTTTTTATAATATACACACACATTTTTTTAATTATCCACTCTTTCCTTTTTCACCAACTATTTTGTGCACACACCCCTATACTTGTTCAAGAACTCATCCATTAACAAAACTAATTCTTTCTTATTCTCTATGGTCAGGTAAGAACATAGTTTTTCATTTAAGGCACATAATGAGCTAGAAATAAGGAATTTTCAAATAAGTTCAAAGGGATTAAATAAAGGGAAATAAGTCATTTCCAATGCCTTACGTTAGCAGGAATCAGAGAATTTCCAAGAAGTCATAAGAGTGCTTGATATCATATTGAGACAATATGCTGCTGAGCAAGGCTACCTATTTGTTCACCAATCATTCTTGACTATTTGGTTAAAGTAACTATTTCAAGAAAAATGTCTCAATCATGTTTATGTATGCATGTGAAAATGTAGCCTAAAAAAGAATCAAAGCAAGTTCTAGAGTAACAATTTCATGAGTGAAAAACACACAAGAAAGAAGAGAATGATACAAATGTTCAATCAATTCATCAATAGGCTCAAAATCTCACAAGGCATATTTATATCATTCTCAATCCATTAATTCAATATTCATATCTAAGCATGTGATTTTTAAGAAAGAAGAAAATTTTTTCTATGACCCAAGATATGCTTTTTGCTACTTCTAAAATAATTATTTCCTCAACTAAGATGCGTCTCAAGAGTAAAATTACCTCTAGGACAAAATTTACTCCTTACTCTGTCATCCTTAATTGGTTTTGTTGTAGGTTTCTGACAGTCATCTCACTAAACATACTTTCCAATTTAAATGCGTCTCAGGAGTAAAATTACTCCTTACTCTGTCAATATTCATTAGTTTAGTAAGTTCATAACAATAATATTATACTTCCATACTTTTTTTTTAAACTAACCTTCCCCCCAACCAGATCACAACATTGTCTACAATGTTAAAATATAGATGAGAAAAAGATAGAAGATAGTACTTGTTGGAGAAATCTGATACAAATTTAAATAGAAATAAAGTATAATAAATAAAACCAAATGCAAAAGAAAATTAAAGATTAAGTGTCAGATTTGGCTTTCTTTGCATGCTGCTTCCCTCACTGCTTCCTGCAGACCAATCTATCTGAGCTATTGCTTTATCAGGTTCATAAACAAAAGCTTCTAATTTATCAATCAACTCATCAATAGTGGAGGCAGAGATAAGAAGTTGTCTTGCCGAATGTGTGATAAATTTCTATTTTATAACTTTGTCAAGAAAAAATAACAAAAAATCAAAGAATTTATTAACATTCAATAAACCAATGAGTTTATGGTGGATGTTCAGTTGGGCCCAAGAGACAATTTCAAAAATTTCTTCCAAAGTACCAAAACCACCTGGTAAGGCAATGAATGCATCAGAGTTGTCAAGCATTGTTTTCATTCGTCCATGTATCGATGATACCTTAATTTCTTCTCCAACTGTCTTTCCAGTGATGTTCTTTTGAGTTAAAAGTCCAGGAATGACACCTAAAACCTGACTGCTTCCTATAAAAGCAGCAAGTGATACAGCTCCCATTAACCCAAGGCAACCTCCCCCATATACAACATGAATATTTCTCGCAGTAAGTGTTCAACCATGAGCGCTTGTAGCATTTACAAACTCTAAACTCTTCCCATAACTTAACCTACAAAAGACACAAATATTTTTAAGGTTACGAACAGGAGGTCCTATAATTTCACCTTCCCTCTAAATGATGATGAGTTGGAGGAAAGTGAAGAAAATAAAGTGTTTAAATAGGGAAAAGAATGGAAAAGGTAATGATAACACCTATAAGAGTGGATTGACTGTTGTCACAAAAATTTGAAATTAAGAAACACAGAATTTTTTGTTTTTTTTTGTTTTTGTTTGTTTTTTTCTTCTTTTTTTTTTAACTTCAAGAAAACCATCAGGATAAAGAAGTCTAGAAACCCCTGAAGGACCCTGCTCAAAGGATCGTCTGTTCAAAACCAAAATATAACAAAATTGTACAAAGATAAAAGAAATATAATAACAAATGAGAACATAACTATATGTATAATTTTCATGGCATATCTTCATACTGCGCGTCATGAGTGCAGTAGTGGCATATCTTTGAATTACGTGTCACCAGTGCAACATAAGAACTCCACAAGGATTGCCGAACCAACACTAAGAACCTTTGAATCCTTTCCGTCCTCCTTACGAAATAACAATTCTCTATATTCTTGCAAACCTAATTGAAGGCCTGTATTCTAAGAAGATAGTACCTAACCGCAGCCAGTCAGAACTCGCCATAGAGGCCTACTAATTAAAGCAAGTATACATCTCAGTTAACCATTTTCGTTCACCGTAAAGACGGGACGCTTCTTTCTGTCCATCGGCGCTACAGAGCCTTGGTTCCAAGAATTGAGAATGTAGCACGCGACTCTCAACAGAGCATAGAACACGAACCTTACTTATATAGTGGTGTGTGAAGATCTTCTCTTGAGTTTATGACAGGATGGGTCATCTGCCTGGGGCTCCTAATCTAATTAAAGACTAAGTACAACTGTAGTTTCGCCCTCTTTTTTTCTCTTTTTTTTAAAAGTTGTTAGAAACCTGATGAAAGGTGAGTGTATACTCACTTGAGATTGGGATAGAGGTAGTTTGCTCTTTTATCTTTGTGCCAAAGCATTGTTGACCAGTATTAGACTCATTCAAGACGAACGCAACATACGGCTCCGGAAAGGGACAAGTGGCCATAATGCGACTAGCTACCTCACATGTGATATACAATCTACCTACTTTTTTTTTTCAATTAAGAAGGTTGGATCAGGATGCGTGCATTTTCCCATTCATGTTTTGTGTCACCAAGGCTAAATCCAAGATGTATACATACTTTTTTTTTCTTTTTTTCTATTTTTTTTCTTTTCAAAAGATGAAGATGAAAAAGAAAAAAATATGTACATGTTGTTGTGGATGTAGCTCACATCTGTCTCTGGTTTCACGTCCAGAAACGGCTTAAACTCCTTCTATGAGTCGAGGATAAGGTTCCCATCCAATTTTCTTATAAATTGGCAAACAAGGTCTTTTAGAGTCAGATTCCCAAGACTGTAATGCTTTTGTTCCTCCTTGAAGAGATTCTACAAGTTAAGAAGTTCACGAAGTACAAAACCATAAGAATACGTATCAAGAGTCAATAAGATATCATCTAATAACTCCTTACTCAGTCCATTCTTAATGAAGAAAATTTTATCTTCTCTGTTTGTGAAAACCATCCCCAAAGAATGACATCGCTTGTTACAATTCCATCGTGCACATTTGTGACAGACTTGTAATCTTTTTGCTTTTCTCCTTTTAGAATATGAACTTCTACCAAGACCTGGCATGTATGAGTCAAATGAAATTGAAGACTCACCTGCTAGTTGGACCTTTGCTTCGATTATTATTAGACCATTTGTGTACCGTAAGTGCACGATTCATTCATGTAATACAGATACGGAGTAAAAGTTCGTTCCCATGAGAATATATGGCTTCCATTACTAAATAACAACTAATAGCTTAGCTAAATTCTATTCAAGAACATATAAAATAAAGAAATGCAAATAAACAAAATCTAAACTACAAAAGCAATAAAGATAATGGTGTAGAGATCTAGGGAATCTTTCTTTACTTCCTATTTCATACTGATGATATGCAATCCTTATAAGCAATATCAATGAATTTTTAAGTTAGCTTGAGAATCTGATTTAGTCAAAAGCCTATGTCTAGGTCAACCAACTCTGGTGTCATTTACCTAATTCACTATGTTTCTTATGTTTTCATGAGGATTAGTATAAACTCTACTAATGAACGATCTATTCTCAAACACCCGCTAATACATGGCTAAAAGGTATATTTCTATCCAGTTAGCGAATAAACTCATCCAAGCCAGTTGAACTCGTCGAACATGTATCTACCATACCATATCCATATCCACAAATCCCTATGTCTAGTTCATTTGCATCAATCAAGATCATGCAATTATTGGCTAAACAAGAGCAAACATTAAGCATAGACATGGATGAACATAATCAAACATCAATAGATACTCAAAAGATAACATAAACATTAATATTCATATAAAGATCTAAAGTATTTCCTAAATACAACTTGGCTAATCCATGAACACAAAATTACACATCAAACAGTGCTCAAGAGATAAGGAAGAGAAGAGAAATAAAGGGAGAAGAGGAAGGAATCCATAGATGTGATCCTTGAACCTTCAATCTCCTTCCAAGAAGAAGATGACATCCAACCTAACTTCCCTAAGCCTCTAATCAGCCTAGAAATGAATAACAGGTCGCAACCTCTCTAAACCTAAAAAGCTCTAAAAACTCTCTCTTTACAAAATCTATTAAAAACATATATATAGACTCAGAAAAACAGAGTCACACCGTGACATTAACATGCCTACGTCGCTGCGCATGTCAAATTAGGTTAGGGACGCCGCGACATTGATTTCCTTGCACCGCAGTGCTCCATTTGCACAGCTCTTTGACTTATCAGGGAATGCTCCACCGTCGCGACATTCATATGTCTGCGCTGCGGCATTTCCTACTGAGATGTAGATTTGGCTTTCTCTTCCCATTCTGGCTCAAATGCTCTATATATCATCTTATTTGGAGCTCTTTCTATGATAGAGAAAATACCAAATCAGTAATAGATACAAATTTACTTAATCACATATCAAATATGCACAGTTTGCTCAAAATCATATAGGAAAGGTATCAAAATTAGATATAACAAATACAAGCAAAAAACCTTCCAAATATGCATATATACAAGGACTTTAGCAATCAGTAAAGTATAGGTATAGGGCACAGATAACTACACATTGTGGAGTTATCACACCCCCAAGCTTAACATTTTGCTTGTCCTCGAGCAAAACAAAGTATGATTAAGCAAACTTAACCTTAACAATTCAAATAACTTTTCATTCAGCAATTAGCGAATTTCAATCTTTCTTTTCTTCAATTAAACCACAATGCTTAGTATATAATGATTACTTCAATCCATAAAAAGCGCAAATGCCCTAAAACTAGCTTCACACATACATAATCCTTCACATGCTAACAATCCAACTTCCTTCCATGCAATTCACATTATCCACAAACATGCATGATAAACTTCTTCTATTCAAATCATACACATCCGGATAAGTTTATAACATACATACATATACATCTTATGATCCACAAAAATTTATCCTAAACTCTCCCTCCACTAATGTAAATCACATACAACTGAGGATCAAGAGCGTCTTTTCAGCTTATAATGTCAGGCAAATGGTAATGGGTGTAAGAAAAGAAGGGAAAGGATACATACAAACATTGAGAAACATAAACATGTTATTTCAAGACTTAAGCCACCAACTGAGATTAGAAGGGTATTCAACCGTGAAGGATCACAACTTGCCAGAACCATGCAATGCTTTTCATTTTTAAATTTTCTTCCTTCATTGTTTACTTTGTTTTTCTCTCTTCTTAATTTCTTTTTTTTTCTTTTTACTTTTACAAAGCAATTTTTTTTTCTTTTGATTGCATTTGGTTCCTACTCACTGGACTCAATTCAAGAAATAATACATCACGTACTCAACAGACTTTGAAGGTAGAAAGAAAATGCAATGCTTTCACATGCATTAGAACGGTTAACAGGGTAACGAACACAATTGGTAAATGAAAAACATATAAGGCCAAACAATTATGAGGCTTCAAAATGGGACCTAGAGATATCATTATATCAGGGTAGGCTTAAAAAGCTTAATCGATCCAAAGAATGCCTTAATCATTTCCTCAGTCATGCCCAATCTAGGATTTCTACATATATATCTATAAACTTTCTCTAAACATGCACTCTTATCATTTTCAAAGTTACACTTGCATCTAAGTGGAATATAAATCATGCATAAAAAATGACTGAACTGTTTCACATGCTTCAAGATCACATAAGGTTTCACTCAAAAGGGGGCAAATAGCAACCTTTCATATCATGAACAACCAAAACAACACTAGCATTCTTTTGCAACAAAGCATGCATTCAAATAGATTAAACTTTTCAATTTGACATGCATAACATCATTTGCATAATAGTAAAAATTGAAACTAGCATGCGATGACACTCCCCTAAACCAAAGTAAGACAAAGTCCTCACTTTGCATTGGCATTTTGGGACCTAAGAAGAGCACACTATTAATCTGAGCATACTACAATATAAAATAACATGAAAAATGAAATAAATATGTACAAAACAGAGCACAATACCGCGACATTAAACTTCCCATGCCGCGGCGTCATACCTCGTCTGCAGAATTCTGCAGAAAACACTCATTGGCGTCGCAGCGTGAAACATGGCAACGCCGCAGCGTGAGAAGCCTAACTGCAAAATTTAGCAGAAAACACATTTTTACTGCTGGAATTGGTTCAAAGTGGCCTCTAGCAGTAGCAAAACTTGTCCAAAAAGATATTTTACAAAATGTACAACAAAAACATAGCAAAATAACAAAATCAACATATAAACCTATATAAGACTAAAAACTTAACTAAAGCATACAAACAATCAAACTCATAAAACTACTAAATTAACATACCAACACTATTAACATAAACATACTAACATGTACATATTAACATATAAAATTCAATATACTACCTAGTTATGCACAAAGTAAAAAACACAACTGAACATTAACTTAGGATTTCCTCCCCAAGAAGGACCTAGTTTAAAGTCATGGTCGGATTTTGTCACCAAAATGAATTGTGCAGATGAGTAGTCTTCTTAAACTTGATCCAAGGCTTATCCTTTTGAGGAGTCGCGAATTCCCTGAAAGACCTCATATGATTAGGATCATCCGACTTCTTTATTGAACCTAAAACAATAACATAAAAAGACCTAAATTAACATAGATTATATACAACTTGAATTAGAACTAACCAAACTCATTGTTGATATTAGTCATATAAAATTAAACCGTTTTCCCTGGTAATTGTCAAGGAATAAGGCTAAACTCTTTGGAAATACAACCTTATCCCCGGCAACGACGCCAAAAACTTGTTAGACTATTTGTGTACCGCAAGTGCACAGGTCATTCAAGTAATACAAATACGAAGTAAAAGTTCGTTCCCACGAAGATATATGGCTTCTATTACTAAGTAACAGATAGCTTAGCTAAATTCTATTCAAGAACATATAAAATAAAGAAATGCAAATAAACGAAATCTAAACTACAGAAGCAATAAAGATAATGGTTTAGAGATCTAGGGAGTCCTTCTTTACCTCCTATTTCATACTAATGATATGCAATCCTTATAAGCAACATCAATGAATTGTTAAGTTAGCTTGAGAATCTAATTTAGTCAAAAGATTATGTCTAAGTCAATCAACCCTAGTGTCATTTACTTAATTCACTATGTTTCTTATGTTTTCATGAGGACTAGTATAAACTCCACTAATGAACGATCTATTCTCAAACACCCGCTAATACATGGCTAAAAAGTATATTTCTATCCAGTTAGCGAATCAACTCATCCAAGCCAATTGAACTCGTCGAACATGCATCTACTATATCATATCCATATCCACAAATCCCTATATCTAGTTTATTTGCATCAATCAAGATCATGCAATTATTGGCCAAACAAGAGCAAGCATTAAGTGTAGGCATAGATGAACATAACCAAACATCAATAGATACTCAAAAAATAACATAAACATTAATATTCACATAAAGATACAAAGTATTTTCTAAATACAGCTTGGCTAATCCATGAACACGAAATTACACATCAAAACAGTGCTCAAGAGATAGGGAAGAGAAGAGAAACAAAATGAGAAGAGGAAAGAATCCATAGATGTGATCCTTGAAGCTTCAATCTCCTTTCATGAAGAAGATGGCATCCAACCTAGCCTCCCTAGGCCTCCAATCAGCCCAGAAATGAAGAACAGACTGCAACCTCTCTAAACCTAAAAAGCTCTAAAAACTCTCTCTTTACAAAATCATTTAAAAAAGTATATATAGACTCAGAAAAATAGAGTCATGCCGCGACATTCACATGCCTACGCCGTGGCACGTGTCAAATTAGGTCAGGGACGTCGTAGCATTGATTTCCTTGTGTCGCGACACTTCATTTGCGCAGCTCTAACTTATCAGGGAATGCTCCACCGCCGCGGCATTGATATGCCTGCACCGCGGCATTTCCTGCTGAGATGCAGATTTGAATTTCTCTTCCCATTCTGGCTCAAATGCTCTATATATCATCTTGTTTGGAGCCCTTCCTATGATAGAGAAAACACCAAATAAGTAATAGATAAAAATTCACTTAATCACATATCAAATATGCACAGTTTTCTCAGAATCACATAGGAAATATATCAGAATTGGATATAACAAATACAATCATAAAATCTTCCAAATATGCATATATACAAAGACTTTAGCAATCAGTAAAGTACAGGTATGAGACACAAATAACTACACATTATGGAGTTATCAATTATCCAACGTACATCTTTCGCTATACCCTTGTGCATTAACAATCTCAATCTTTCACATCTAGCTTCGTAAATTTTTGTTAGAGCATTTTGAGAGAATGATATCCATTTTAAAGGAGAAGGAATCAGTCATTTTGGGAAACTGAAAAAAAAATAAACCGACTTGAGAGTCACGGAGTACCGTCATCCACCATTTAACCAGGAACACAACTACAAAACAAAATAAAGCCACAAAATTAGAGTAAATTTTTCTCATAACAAGAATCAGAAAGGGAAATGAATTCTACCTCAGCAGCTTGATTTCCAGAAATGGTTTAAGTCTTTGTCCATTGACCTTAAACACATTACCATTTCTAGGATTCTCAATGTCTATGGCCCCATAAGGATACACATGTTTGACAATAAAAGGGTCAGTCCACCTAGATCTCAATTTTTTAGGGAATAAGTGAAGACGAGAATTATAAAGCAGAACTTTTTGACCAATTTCAAAAGATTTTCTCAAAATAGATTTGTCATGAAAAGCTTTTATTCTTTCTTTATAAATTTTTGAGTTTTCATATGCATTATTTTTTAACTCCTCAAGTTCATTTATTTACAATTTGTATATCCTGTAAGCATCATCAAGATTTAAATTGAAAGCTTTAATGGCCCAAAATGCTTTATACTCCAGTTCTACATGCAAGCTTTAAGGTGACATCCCTAAAGATGTTTTAAAAGCAGTACGGTAAGCCCAAAGTGCATCGTTTAGTCTTAAAGACTAATCTTTATGATTTGGGTTAATCATTTTTTCCAAAATTTGTTTAATTTTCTTATTTGCTAATTCTACTTGTCCACTTGTCTGAGGGTGATAATGAGTGGCAACTTTATGGGTAATACCATATTTCTTCATTAAAGATTCAAATGGTTTATTACAAAAATATGTTCTCCCATCACTAATGATAGCTCGAGGGAGTCCAAATCGACTTAAGAAATTTTCTTTTAAAAATTTGAGAACATTTTTATAATCATTTTGTCGACATTGAATCATTTCAATCCATTTTAAGACATAATCAACTGCAACCAAAATATACACAAATCCAAATGAGGATGGAAATGGACCCATGAAATCAATTCTCCAACAATAAAAAATTTTAATGACAAGGATAGGGTTCAGAGGCATTATATTTCTTTTAGAAATAGAACCTAATTTCTGACAATTTTCGTAAATTTTGCAAAAGGTATAGTTGTCCTTAAATAAAGTGGGCTAATAAAATCCATACTGCAAGATTTTTATAGCTATTTTCTTTGGAAAAAAATGACCTCCACATACTTCTGAGTGACAAAATTTAATGACACTACCTACCTTATTGTCGGGTAAACATCTGCAAAAGATTTGATCAGGACAATATTTGAACAAATATGAGTCATCCCAATAAAAAATTTTCACCTCAGTTAAAATTTTTTTTTTGTTTTGATATGACCACTAAAGCAACATCTTTCCTGTCACAAGAAAATTGACTATATTAGCAAACTAAGGCATGGAATTGACAAAAAATAAAAACTCATCAGGAAAAGAATCATTTATAGGTGTGATATCAAAAGGTGAGCCTGTTGTAAGTCTAAACAAATGATCTACAATAACATTTTCGCCTCCTTTCTTATCTTTTATTGTAATGTTGAATTCTTGAAGCAACAAGATCCACCGTATCAACCTTGGTTTGGCATCCTGCTTAGACATTAAATATCTAATAGCGGCATGATCAGTGAAAACAATAGCAGAAGAACCAATTAAATGAGCTCGAAATTTATCCAATGTAAAAATTACAGCAAGTAGTTCTTTTTCAGTAGTGGTGTAATTTATTTGTGCACTATTTAAAGTTCTACTTGCGTAACAAATCACATGAGGCTTACCTTCCTTTTTTTGGCCTAAAACAATGCTAACAACAAAATCACTTGCATCACACATTAATTCAAAAGGCAAAGATCAGTCAGAGGATTGCATGATAGGAGCCGATATCAGAAGACCAATTAATTTTTCAAAAGATTTTTGGCATCCTTGAGTCCAATCAAATGGTGCATCTTTTATCAGAAGATTACATAATGGTCTAGATATGACACTAAAGTCCTTAATGAATCTTCGATAGAATCCTACATGTACTAAAAAGGAACGAACTTCTCTGACTGTTTTTTGGGAAGACAAATGAACAATTAATTCAACCTTGGCCTTACCAACTTCAATTCCTTCAGAGGATATCACATGACTTAACATGATTCCTGAAGTAACAATGTAATGACATTTTTTTCAATTTAAAACAAATCTTTTTTCTTCACATCTTTTAAGAACTTTATCCAAATTATCAAGACAATTTTTAAAAGAATTTTCAAAAACTGTCAAATCATCTATGAAAACCTCTAAATAATGTTCAATTATATCACTAAAAATACTTAGCATGCATCTTTGAAAAGTTTTCGGAGCATTACAAAGGCCGAAAGGCATTCTTCTATGTGCAAAAGTACCAAAGGGGCACGTAAAAGTGGTCTTTTCTTTATCCTCTAATGCAATTGGTATTTGATTATACCTTGAATAATCATAAAGAAAACAATAGTAGGGATGTCCTGCCACTCCTTCTAGAATTTAATCAAGAAATGGTAAGGGGAAATTATCTTTCCTCGTGGCTGCATTCAATTTTCTAAAATCAATACACATACGCCAACTGCATGAAACTCGCGTAGGTATTAACTCACCTTTTTCATTTTCAACTACTGTTATTCCAGATTTCTTAGACACAACTTGTGTAGGGCTTACCCAGTGGCTATCGGAAATAGGGTAAATAATTCTAACATCAAGTAATTTAAGAACTTCAGCCCTAACTACCTTTTTCATATATTGATTTAATCTTCTTTGAGGCTGTTGTGATGTTTTAGCATTATCCTCTAAATGTATTCTATGTATACAAATTAATGGATTAATGCCTTTTATATCTGTTAATGTCCATCCAATTGCACTTTTATGCTTTTTAAGTACTTCTATCAACATACCTTCTTATTCTTCAGTAAGGATTGAAGAAATTATTACTGGAAAGCTTTGTTCGTCTCTAAAAAATGTGTACTTCAACCCAGCAGGTAATGACTTTAGTTCCAATGTGGGTACTTCTTCATGGATATTATCATTCATAGGTTGTACCTCTTTAAATCTGGGCTTTCATCCGTTGTATTCAATTGCCTGTGTACAATTAAGCAAAGAGCATATTTTAGAAATATCACCATCTACTTGTATGCCTGAATTAAATGAATCAATTAAACAAACTTTTAATGGATCGAAAGAACTCCCTTTTAGAAGATGATCATCTGCAATGGTCTTAATCCCGTCAGCTTCCTCATTTTCATCAATGACTTCATGTGGTTGCTTACATATGTTGAAAACATTAAGCTCAAGTGTCATATTTCTGAATGTTAGCTTCATCACTCTATTTCTGCAATTTATCAAAGCATTAGATATTGCTAAAAATGGACGACCTAAAATAACAGGAATTGACTTGTAACTATTAACCATAGGTTCAGTTTCCAAGACAATAAAATTCACAGGATAAATGAATTTATCAATTTGTACTAACACATCTTCTACTATTCCTTTTGGAATTTTAATTGATCTATCAGCAACTAGAAGAGCTACAGAAGTTGGTTTTACCTCACCTAGATTAAGTTGTTGATAAACTAAATATGGAAATAAATTAACACTAGCACCAAGATCAAGTAAAGCTTGATCAATTTTATGTTCTCCAATAATGCATGAAACTGTAGGACAATTAGGGTCTTTAGTTTCAAAACATTATTGCTTTGAATAATGGAACTTACCAGTTCGATCAAAAAGGCATTCTTTTTCATATTTAATTTCTTTTTAACAGTGCATAAGTCCTTAAAAAATTTGGCATAAGAAGGAACATGTTTGATAGCATCTAACAACAGAATATTGACATTCACTTGTTTAAAATTTCAAAAATTTGAGTTTGGTAGTCCAATTTCCTTGGTTTGCTTAATGCTTAAGGAAATGAGACTGGAAGAGACAAGAGTTTAGTCTCATTTTGGCCAGATGGCTTATCAACCTCTTCCTTATCTTGGAGAATTGATTCACCATCTTTCTCATAAGGTTCAGAAATTTCTTTTTCAACAACTTTTCCACTGCTAAGAGTTATCACAGAATTGACTTGATTTATTTGTTGATTTTCTAAACTACCCTCATTTAGACTATATTGACCTTTGGGATTCAGTTGAGGTTGAGAAGGAAATTTTCCTTTCTCGTGAATGGTGAGTGCAGAAGTAAGTTTGGAAAGAGTGTCTTTTATGTCAATCATGATTTGAGTGTTTTGTTTATTGATGGCCTCTTGCTTTTCTATGAATGTATTCAATGTTCCTTCAAGGTTTTTCCTATATGGTGGGACATAAGGTGCATATCCTTGAGAATTTTAAGAATCCTGTTGTTCCTGATGAGGTGGTGGTTGCATAAATTGTGCTTGATTATTATTACTCCCACTGAAGTTCGAGTGATTTCTCTATCCCGGATTGTAAGAATTTGAAAAAGAAGAGGTGAATGACTTTTTAAAATTGTTCATTGCATTTACTTGCTCATGCACAACTTCTTTAAAAATAGCAATATTATGACATTCATTTGTCGAGTGACTTAATTTATTACAAATGCCACAAATTTCTTCATTTTGCACAGATTTGACTTCTTTTACTTTCCTTAATTTCATGGATTCAACCTTTCTAACCAAACTAGTGTACCTTGCATTTAGATCTTTTTCTTGACTAAGATGATATTTTCCTTTACTAGTATTTGCAAGGTTATATCTAATTGAATTTTCAAAAGGATTAGTACCATGCCGAGATTGAGAATTTTCGGCTAAATGATTTAAATAATCTAAAGTTTCTTCGGCTTCTTTATCAAGAAACTCACCATTATACATCGTTTTTACAAATTGTTTGATTTCTGGTGTTAAACCTTCATAAAAAAAGCTAATAGTCTGTCATTTTTCTTTTTCTTTTTTTAAGCAAAAAGGCATGCAAAGGCATCACAATAGAGAAAGGCATCCCAACTAGGTTGGCACCCCAAACCCTACCAATCAACTGTAGCACACCTCAATTTATTAAAAAAATGAAAAAAAAAGGTACAAAGAAACATGGGGGACATGAACCTTACCCATGAAGAATTAAAGAAATCTATAATTTAGTAAACGAAACCTATTCCTGAAGAAATCCTCCCTAATAAAGTCAGGAATAAAATTCCACCAGGTAAAACATGTACTCCTAATACCAAAATTAGCTAACTTATCTGCACAATGATTTCCTTCTCTATAAACATGAGACACAAAAAACTGCATTTGCTTGGTGAGTAAGACACAATTATTCCACCTATTTCTTAGCTTCCAAGGCACAATGCTACTATTTGTAAAAGTTGAAACTACAATTTGAGAGTCACATTCCAACCAAAGATTAAACCAACCCTTTTTAAAAGCAATCTCTATATCATACATTGCGCCAAGAAGTTCTGCTTGAAGAGAAAATTGAGAACCAAGATTCATTGAAAAACACCTTAAAGTGGCTGCATTGCTATCCCTAAAAAGGCCACCACATGCAAGATACTGATCATGTGGGCAAGAATTTTTCAAAATCATGATGTGGGCAAGAATTTAACAAATCTTTAAAACACTCCCAACTTTGAAAAAATGCTTCATTTGAATTTTGAGAAAAATTTTGAATTTGCCTTTTCAAAGCATTGGTTTTATGTGTTGAAAAAAATTTCTTTAAAAACTCACCATGCATTTCTTATCATGTGCTAATTGATCTTAGTTTCAAAGCATTAAGCCAAGTTTTTGCTTTATCTTTCAAAGAAAAAGGAAACAATTTAAACTTAACAATCTCTTCAGTACAATTTTGATCATTAAAAGCAATACAAACTTCCTCAAATTCTTTTAAATGTAAATATGAGCTTTCAGATTCTTAACCATGGAAATTAGGTGTCGTGACTGTGATGGCGGCGGGAGCGGCGAACAAAAATAAATATGTTAAGAGTCGCCATCAATTTTATTTAAAATAGGAAAAATTAGAAAATCCTTTTAGAAAATGATCTTTGCAACCAGATTGGATTTGGGAGTCGGTTATGCATAGGGAAAGGTAGAGACTTAACCCAACAGCACCCCTAACACATCCGTTTTAAAGCGATTACCTTAAATTAGTTATGCAAAACTTAATAATCTCATAATATATTTATGTTATAAGCCCTCTTCTCCCAAAAACACAAAAAAAGAAAACTAAACTAAACTAAAACTAATCAGAAAAAAAAAAAAAAAAGAAAAGCACTACAGGCCTTACGAAAGCAAAATGCAAAAAGCCCCTTCTTTTTTTTCTTTCTTTTGAATATGTTGCAGAGGGAAGATGAAGACCGGTGGTGGCGGCTAAATCAGTGAGACGGGTCGGGTCGCAACTCCGGTACGGTGGGTCGCGCTGTAGGGATCGGAACGAGCGGCGGCTTGGTTCGCAGGGATGGCGGTTCGCCGAATCAGGTCTGGTTCAAACGGCAATGACGTGCGATCGGCGGCGTCTGGTGCGAACGGTGGTCTTGGATCGGGTTCAAGTGGCTTTGGTAAGCGCAGCTGGGCACGATATGGAGGATGCGTGGTGGCTCGAATGGGATCCGCAGGTCTGGTGCGTGGTTTTCGGGTTGTGCGGGTTGTGTGGGTCATGTGGGACAGCGGCTTCAAGCACCGAGACAGGTTATGCTGATGGAGAGGAAAGAACGTCGTGAGGCGCAGGTCAGTTCGTCGGTGACGGCGGTGAGGCTGAAGGCTCCAGGGTTGTAAGTTTTATGGGTTATGGTTGTTGTTTGGTGGATGAGATAATGATTCTGGTTTGGGTGGTTTAAAGGGTGATTTTTTTTTTTTTGAAGAAGAAGATGATGGGGTTTTGGTGGTGGTGGGTTGAAGGTTAGGTGTTGTGCTTGATAGAAATGGTGATAATGGTTGGGTGACAATTGGAGGTGAAATAGGAGATGAAGGTGGGATATGGGTTATGCAGATTGTGTTGTAGTGGGATGGTGATCACGGTTGGTAGAGAAGAAAAATAGAGGATGGTTATGGTGTTTTCAAAAAATAATATGGCTAAAAAATGTGTAAGCTGAACGTGTTAAGCCAGAATGATCCCTTGTGTGTGGGTTATAGTGGTTTTTTATAGGAAGAGATTAGGGTGAAGAGTTTAAGTTAAAGTGAGATTAGGATTGGTTTAGGATAATGAGTTAGGATCTGTTTAGGATGAGTGTTAGTTGATTTAGGATGAGTTTGAGTTATAGTTTGTTTAGGAGGAATGATGTAGTTTGTTTTGGATAAGTTATAGAGTTAATATAGGATGGGTAAACGGGTCAAGTTATGGGTTGATTGGTCAATTAGGTTAGATAACAGGTTATGGTTCAATAGGTAGGAAAATGGGCCAAAGATGAGTCTTTTCTTTTTCTTCTTTTTCTTCTTTTTTTTATTTTTTTTATTTACAAAATGCCCCGGACAAAATTGGGTGTTCACAGTTGTCCCTCTTTACTTGTTTCTTACTAGATAGAAAGAATAAATGCAGCATTTTATTTTATCATAGTGAGGAACGAGTAAAGAAATGAACTCAAATTTTGTTCGGGAGAAGCAGAAAATAATGTGAGAACAAAATATAATGAGCCAATGCGCTCAAAACTTAAAATGCAATGAGCCGATGCTCTCAAAACTTAAAATGCAAATGCAATGAGCCAATGCGCTCAAAATGCAACGAGCCGATGTGCTCAAAACTTTAAGTGCAATGAGCCGATGCGCTCAAATTAAACATGTAATGCAATGACCCAATGAACTCGAAATGCAACGAGCCGATGCGCTCAAAACTTAAAATGCAATGAGCCAATGCGCTCAAAACTTAAAAAGGCAAATGCAACGAGCCGATACGCTCAAAACTTAAAATGCAAGGAGCCGATGCACTCAAAACTTAAAGTACAATGCAATGAGCCGATGCGCTCGAAACTTAAAATGCAAGGAGCCGATGCACTCAAATTAAACATGCAATGCAATGAGCTAATGAGCTCAAAATACAACGAGTTGATGCGCTTAAAACTTAAAATACAAGAAGCCGATGCGCCCAAAACTTAAAATGCAAGGAGCCGATCCGCTCAAATTAAACATGCAATAAGTCGATGCGCTCAAAACTTAAAATGCAAAACATTTATACCAGTCAAACAGTGTCTTAAAATTTTTTTCTTCTTCTTTTTTGCTCTCTTTTTTTTAAATCATTCGAGCCAGTGACGACTTTGGCAATCTTTGACCAATCAAATCCTTATTCACACGTTTTTCTTCATCATACCCTTTGGTTGACTTGGAATCCTCTTGACCCTTTTTCTTCTTCATTTTTTCATTTTTGTTTTTTTTATTGATTTGACTCTTCCTTTCCTTCTTGACAACAAATCACTTCAACCAAATGTCGCATTGCAATCTATATTTTGAGTTACTGAAGTCTTTTAATCTGACTCAATCATTGAAGCATTGCTATAGAATTGTCAAAATCAAACTGTTGACCTTAAATTTATGTTATTTGAGACATAACTTAATGAGTTAAACATGCATTCATGAATGGATAGGAATTCGTTGAATGAACAAACTTTCTTTTATTTCTCTGGTAATCAATTGTAGATGAATATCAAGTAAGACACATGCTTGAAAGATGAAAGCATAGAAACAAAAGAAAATTGCAAGGAAAAGAAAATTTGCCCTAGTATTGGTTCCTTGTTCCTCATTCAATTGATTCCCTGCAATCGCTTGATAATTCAACCATTGTCTCTGTTGCTATTTTCTTTAACACATCTTTCCCTTAATCTTTCAGCAATTTTACCCCAGTATAGCCAATTGAATGTAGATAAAAATTGCCCCAGTTTGGTGACTATTTCAAGGAGCTTCAAACCTTCTTTCTTTGAGATTTTACTTATTTATTTGCCTTAACTTTTGCTTAGGCTGCTCTTTTGGGTTTTCAAGCTAACAGGTTTTATATATATATATATATATTGCTCTAACTTTTGCTTAGGCCGCCCTTTCGGGTTTTCAACCTAACGAGCCCTTTTTTTCTTTTTTTCTTTTTTTTTAGGCATAAAATCTCTTAACGGTATTAGTGTTTATTGGCCTTGGCAATTCTTCTTCGTCCATATTCTGCAAAATTAAGGCCCTTCCTGAAAATGCATGCTTGACTATGTAAGGGCCTTCATAACTCGGAGCTCACTTTCCTCTGACATCTTCTTGATTAGGGAGAATCTTCTTCAAAACTAAATCTCCTGAACAGAATTCTCAAGGATGAATTTTTTTGTTAAATGCTCTGGCCATTCTGCTTTGATACAACTGTCCATGACAAATAGCTGCCAGTCTTTTCTCTTCTATCATATTCAACTGTTCATACCGAGTCTTTACCCATTTAGATTCCTCTAACTCTGCATCTATCAAAACCCTCAAAGAAGGTATCTCAATTTCTATAGGAAAGACAACTTCCTTTCCATATACCAAAGAGAAAGATGTTGCCCCAGTACTTGATCGTATATTGGTACAATATGCGTACAAAGCATAGGGTAATATTTCCTGCCAGTCCTTATAGTTCACCACCATCTTAGCCACAATTTTCTTGACATTCTTATTTGCTGCCTTGACTGCACCATTCATCTGAGGCCTATAGGGAGCTGAGTTATAATGCTTGATTTTGAAACTTTCACAAAACTTATGAATCTCAGCACCATTGAGATTAGCAGCATGATCTGTAATTATCCTCTCTGGGATTCCATATCTACAGACAATGTCCCTCTTGAGGAATTTCAAAAATTCCTTTTGAGTGATAGTGGCATATGAGGACGCTTCTACCCACTTGGTAAAATAGTCAATTGCCACCAAAATGAAGCAATGATCGTTAGAAGCTTTGGGATTAATTAGTCCAATAACATCTATTCCCCACATCGAGAAAGGCCATGGATATACCACATTATGCAGGGGGAATAGAGGTGCATAGACTCGATCTGCATATATCTGGCATTTATGGCACTTTCGAACATATTCTATGCAGTTCGTTTCCATGGTGGACCAATAATAACCACTCCTTAGAATTTTTCGCGCCATCATGTGACCATTAGCGTGAGTCCCACAGATTCCTTCATGGATTTCAGTCATGATTAAATGAGCTTCACAAGCATCCACACATCTGAGTAAGGTGTCATCATTGCTTCTCTTGTATAAAACCTCCCTGTTCAGGAAAAACGTCATTGCCAACCGGCGGATAGTCTTTTTATTCGCCTCACTTGCTCCAGTTGGGTATTCTCTATGCTGGATATACTGCTTGATATCATGATACCAAGGTTTACCTTCTGGCTTGCCCTCCACATTGGCACAATATGCGAGCTCACTATGTATCTTTACTTGGATGGGTTAGACATTATTGTGGATATCCAACTTAGTCATTACAGCCAAAGTGGCCAAAGCATCTGCAAATTGATTCATGTCTCGAGCCAGATGGGAGAAGGTCACATTTTCAAACTTCTCAGTCAACTTAGTCAAACACTTTTGATAAGGCACTAACTTTGGGTCTTTAGTTTGTCATTCATCGTTCACTTGATAAATGATAAGTGCTGAATCTCCGAATACTTTTAACTGCTTGATCCCCAAGTCAATTGCCATTTGTAAACCACTAGCACAGGCCTCGTATTCTGCAACATTATTAGTGCATTCAAAATCCAGCTTGATAATGACTGGGTATTGTTTTCCGGTTAGCGAAACAACAACGACTCCTATGCCACTACCATACATATTGACTGCCCCATCAAAATACATCTTCCACACAGACTCCTCTCCTTCTTCTTCTCCTTTTGCCATCAATATTTCTTCATCCGAGAACTCAGACGTTATTAGTTGTCCACCCTCAAGAGGGTTTTTAGCTAAATGGTCTGCGATTGCACTTCCTTTGATGGATTTTTGAGTCATGTACTTGATATCAAACTCCGATAATATCACTTGCCATTTTGAGACTCTTAACGAGACATAAGGGTATTCAAATATGTACTTCAGAGGATCCATTCGGGAGATCAGCCAAGTAGTGTAATAGAGTATATACTGTCTTAGCCGTTTTAAGGTCCATACTAGAGCACAACATGTTTTTTCCATCGCCGTGTATCGGGCTTCACAGTCATTAAACTTCTTGCTCGGATAATAAATTGCCTACTCCTTCTTTCCTGATTCATCATGTTGTCCCAGCATTGCCCCCATCGCAGTTGGCAGTACGGTTAGGTACAATATCAACGGGCGACCCGATGTAGGCGGTACTAACATCGGAGGATTCATTAAATAAGCCTTTATCTTGTCAAAAGCTCCTTGACATTCGTCATCCCACTTTCCCGGTTGATGCTTCTTTAACAACTTGAATATGGGATCGCATGTACTGGTGAGGTTAGCAATGAATCTAGCAATGTAATTGAGTATCCCGAGAAAACTTCTCACTTCACGCTCAGTCTTAGGAGGAGGCATCTCCTATATTGCTTTCGCCTTATCCGAGTCCACTTTTATTCCTTCTCTACTAACGACGACCCCGAGTAATTTTTCATTAAATGCTCCAAAGACACATTTAGTAGGATTGAGTCTCAACTTATACTTTCTGAGCCTTTCAAACAACCTCCGCAAGACCTCCACATGACTTTCCCCTTCTTTAGATTTGACCACCATATCATTCACATAAACCTCAATTTCTTTGTGCATCATATCATGAAATAATGCAACCATAGCACGTTGATATGTAGCTACAACATTCTTCAATCCAAAAGACATTACTGTGTAATAAAAAGTTCCCCAAGGGGTAATAAAAGTCGTCTTTTCTTTGTCATCGACATCCATGGGAATCCGATTGTACCCAGAATAATCATCCATAAACAAGAACCTATGATTTCCTGTTGTATTGTCTACAAGAACATCAATATGAGGGAGCGAGAAATCATCTTTCGGACTGGCCTTATTTAGATCCCTATAATCCACACACATCTTGTCCTTCCCATCCTTTTTGGGTACTGGCACAATAATTGCTACCCATTCTGGGTGCCTCGACACCTCTATGAATCTGGCTTCTAATTGCTTAGTCACTTCTTCCTTGATCTTTGGTGACATGTCAGGATGCATCTTTCTCAGCTTTTGCCTTTTCACTTCTGCATCTAGATATAATGGGATTTTATGCGATGCTATCTCAGGGTCTAATCCAGGCATATCTCTATAAGACCATGCAAACACGTCCAAGTAATCCCTAAGTAGCGCCATTATTTCTATATGCTCAGGATTATCTACTATTTTCAACTCCTTCTTGTCTTCTTCGGTTCCCATGTTGATCACTTCCACTACCTCATTATCCACATCAAATTTTCTTTTTGAATATTCTAGTATCTTTTCAAATTTTCCAACAATCTCTTCCTCTTCCTCAAATCCAGGGTTTTCCTCATCAAACGTCGCAGGGGAATCAATTGACAAGTTTTCAAGGTCCCTTTCATGAGGCAGACCTTCTTCAAGACTCAAATCCCTGTAAAGCAATTTATGTGGAGTTGGAAAAGGCAAAAATAATAGGAATAACAAAATAAAAGCGAGAGATTTTTTTTTAACAAAAATGTAAAAAAAAACTTATAAATGCAAAGAAGATAAGTCAAAAGTGTGACAAGGAAGAATGCTGAATAAATATGCAACTTTATTTAGTTAATGTCACAAATAACATAAATATAAGCTCAAAATATAGTTAGACTCAAATATCTTCCCATTACAGTATGACTAGATAATTACTTGGCAACAATAACATCAATTATTAGTTCAGATTATCAGTTCTTCAGTGGCTCCTCATCAACAAAAGGACGGATTGCTTTGCACTCTTCTAGGCTTTCTTCATGCAGTGCATTCATAGTGAGACAGTATTGGGGATGAAGGACTTTTTCGGGCATGATTACCTCGGCAGGTGTCGGAAACGTTTCCCTCAGATGAGGAATGTGCTTCATTTTGCCCTTATCACTCATTTTTTCCAAAGTCATATTCTCTATTCTCTCCTCTAGAGATGCTTTATACCACAGCCCAAACTTGTCTAATTTTTCTGGAAATGAGACCGGTGTCCGAATACCTTGTAATTTTGAGCCCAAGCCTTTTCTTTTTTGGTACCCATTATTGGCTATAATTCGGGCCACCACCTAATTCACAGTTTGCATTGAAGTTCATTCTCGCTGAGTCCAGCCTCAATTACCTCAAAGTTATGCCATAAATTCTCCTCATCTTTCTCTGCACTTTCCACATACAGCACTGAAATTGGTTTTGTCAACATGATTTCTTCTTCTCCGTGTATGGTAATGACCGACCCATTTTCAATGTATTTTATACTCTGGTGCAGCGTAGAAGGAACAGCACCAGCAACGTGGATCCATGGTCTTCCCAGGAGCATAATGTAGCCAGACTCAATATCCATGACTTAGAATAGCACTTGAAAATTACTCGGGCCAATCTCTGATGGTAATGTTATCTCTCCTAAAATGTCTCTCCTATTTCCGTCAAAGGCTCGCACCACCATTTCTCGAGAGGAGAGATCTTCCTCACTAATTGACAATGAGGTTAGAGTTAACTTCGGTAGGATATTCAGCGCAGATCCCCCATCAATCAGGACCTTTACGACTATATACCCATTACATTTGAGGGTTACCCATGTAAGGCATCGTGGATTGTCTTCTTAGACCGGTAATTTCTTCATCCATAAATACAATCATGTTGGCCTTCTTAGATCTTCACTTAAGGTCTTATGTATGAGGCCCTGGATTTTTTCTTAGACCAAGAGGTAATTTCTTCATCCATAAATACAATCATGTTGACGCGCTTCACTGGATCTACCATACTGACAACATTCTCAGAGGTAACATCGGGTTTGACATAAGCTTCACTTAGTATTCTTAGCAATGTTTTTTAATGCAACTCAAATGTCAAAATGAGTGACAAAAGAGATATCCTTACTGGAGTCTTCTTCAACTGTTCCATCACATCGTATTCACTTTGTTTCATGATCTTTAAGAATTCTTCCTCCTCTTCTTTTGAACTTTCCTCCTCACTCCATTCTTTAATGTTCTTCTTCTTCTCTACTTCTACTGGGCCATAGCATCGCCCACTCCTTTTAACTATATTGGTCACATACCTTTCATCCTTGAATATTTCAGCAACTTGGGCCTTTGAAGTCTCTTCCCTGATTCCCTTCGTTTCTATCTTAGCTTCATAATTCTATGGCATTGAATGAGTATCATTATAAGCAAATGGCGTTGGCTTCTTGACTGCCATAATTACTTTCCAATGTGAACTCGGTGTTACCATGAATCTCATTTCGAGTATCCTCCAATGAATAATACCCTTCTCCGATAGGAATCACTAACGATGCAGTATTTGAGGTTGCTCCCACAAAAGGTATTTCAGTGGTGACCCCAAGATTTGTTCCTATGACAGTAATATTTTGAGGGTATAAATGTGCTCCAGTTACTCCTATACCTCTGGCTGCCCCAATCAAGGATAGGGTCTCCCTTATAGCTGACAACAATTCCTCCATTCTTCTTTGAGACTCTTTCATCTCATCTACTTTCATAGTCAGATTTCTTCTTTCATTCTCAGCTGTCATTGCTGCAAGCTTTATTCGAGCCCTTGTGTTGTGAACTCGGGTTTGATTGGTCTCTTCTTTCTTTGGTCGCGCAATGATTCCAAGTTTCTAATGAACAGTCAAAATACAATTTGTTAAAAACAACCATGATTACTATTGATTTGTTAGAGAACCATTATTTGTTTGTGTCAAACAGACTTGAGCAAGTATCTTTGATCTTTTCTTTGGTCATGACTATTTCTTAGAACGTCTCGTTCAAAAGTTGTTTGTCATGAACATTTCTTAGAACGTCTCATTCAAAAGAAATGGGACTCCAGTAAAACATAGGATCAGAGTAATAATAATGCATACTTTATTTATTCGAAAGAGTTATCAACATCATTTGAGAGGAGTACATCATTTTTACTCTATTCGAAATACATCATTATCTAATCTAATTCATCATTTTCAACTGAGTGGGCCTTGATCATCTGCTTCATTTGTCCAACAAGACTCTTGCAATACTCGATGAAGTCAATAATCTCTGCCAATGTCTTAAGAGGATTGACCATCTTATAAGCCACCCTTAAATAATATAGAATGTCTGCAATTGTCATGTTGGCTAGGTATACTAGTTTCGTAAAGCGATCCATCCAAAATTGGGTTTTCTCTTTCCATTCATTGATGTCTCTACCTTATTGTTTCACCTGATCTATCAGATTCTGCAAGTCTTCTTGTCCCTGTTGTAACGCTGCTTTAAACCATGTAATCGTCTTGTCAGTGTGTAACCTTTCAATTTTGATTGTGTCTTCATATCTTGCTGACACCTCTTTCATATGTTGCTTCATCCTATCCACTTACTGAAGAGCATCATTCTGTGCTGTTTTGGCATTCACGAGCAACTCTTTAAGTTGTTGATTTTTGGCTAGTACCCAATCTCTTTCCTGCCCTTGGAGTCCTAGTTCCTTGTTTGCAGCTTGCAAGCATCTTCTGGTCCTTGACATCTATTCTTGCTCTGTCTTTAGCCTCTTGTTAGCACTTTTAAGAGCATGACTTTTTTCTGAATTTTCACGTTTTAAGACTACATATGCTTGATGAGCCTTTTCTAATTCTACCTCTAATTTCCTTTTTTGTTCATTGGCCTCTACTAGCTTTTCCTTTACTTCTTCATCTTCTATCTGAGCCAGAGGCAAAGATCGACTAGCTGAAATTTTGAGGGGTAACTTGACTTCTTGAGCCCAGTCTTTGACCCACTGCTTGTAGCTTTCTTTGACTCCACAGCTTCTAACTCCCAGTTCTCTACCCTTTCCGATGACTTTCCTCCAAGCGTCTCGCACTCTCCTAAGTGTCTACACCCCGTCTGCATATCATAAATAAAAGGAGCGGTCTCCAATTTCGAGGGTGGTCCCATTATGGGATAGCCAAGTTGTCGCAATGCCAAAGTGGGATTGTAGTTAATGCACCCCTGAGTACCCATTAGAGGAATGTTAGGAAAACCCTCATATTGTTAAATCACAGTTTGTCCCTCTTTGCGCCATGGGTACTATACGATCTTTCCATCTTCAAGCTTGGTCAATTCCTCAACCTATTCATGGCCATTCTTGGCCTTCAATTGGAGCATCTTGAGACCTGTAATAGGATATGAATCCTCATACCCCCTCTTGAACATGTGAGACGTTAGCCATACAAACAGCATCAGTAGACAACATAAAATTCGTTTACCCTTCTTTTCATGGCATAAATTCAAGGTGTAGTAACATCAGCAAGAATGGCCAGGACAGGATTAGCGGTATCATTTCATCGAGCGAGGAACACATCGATTATTGCAAAACCTACCAAGTGTTCACTATTTGGAAATATGATACTACCATAAATGGTGAGGGCTAGCACATTCATAAAGGTATTCCAGTCTTCAACCTTGGCTAGGTGGCGCATGTGCTCTTCCAAGTATCTACTTGGGAATCCCTCTATTCCTTTCCTATTTTGCATTGCTTTTTGTAAGTCCTTTATATGAACTTTCAAGACCTCTGCTATGGTTGGCAACAATGTATAGTGACCCTTATATTGGTATGGCTTTTCCTTTTCCAATGATAAGCCCAAGATCTGCTCAAACTCCTCTAATGTAGGGGCTAATTGAAAATCTTGAAATGTGAAACAACGTAATAATGGATCATAATATTGGGCTAACACAATGATAGCTTCTGTTTGCACGTCCACTTCTAGTAGATTCAAAATTTTTCAATATCATGCGGTGAAGGTCAAACGCTGTGTCTTTTTTAGCATTCCACACAAACCCACTAGGCTCTCTGTATCCACTTTCTTAGCCTTAAGTTACAGGGTCTTTTTCAAAATTGCCTCGTTGTCATCTGATCCTATGTCACTTTCCATTTTTAATCAAAGATACTTACTGCTAATCCTTAGGAACTGAATTTCAAATGGTTCTCCAACAAGCCTAGGGATGAAGAATTATCAATGCAAAGTTTTAAAAAAATGATTTTATAATTTAATAATGAGTGAGTTGTTGGTCTTTTAAAAGTGATTCGCCTCTTTTTTTTGGGAAAAACTTTTTTTTTTATCAAGAGGGACACTAGTATGGTTCATCACCTCAGGGGACTAAACAACTCACAAGGCATATAGATAAGTCAAAAGATAACGAAATGTACGCTCCCTTTGTGTCATAATGGGATTTCCTTAACTTGGAAATTTCTATCTTGAGGATCTACAAGTCTTTACTGAAATTGTGAAAACTTTCATTGGGTGGCTCTTCTATTTTAAAGGTCTCTAGAGCCAAGTCCAATTTCAAAATGTTAACCACGAAATAGTGGGTAAACCATTAGGTGTGGGACACTCGTGAAAAAGGCGCACTCTAGATAAGGTTTTCACAATAACCAAACATGATATACATCCAAAATGACTATCACTACACAACCTCTTCTTAACTTAGGCTTCACTCAGACTCGGGTATAGGGCCCCACTCGAATGTGTGTGATAAATGTATAGGTATAGTGGGTATAGGGAGCATACAAACTTTCATTATCCTAAAGACTACCTGCATCCTGCAAAACAAAAACAAAAACAAAAACAAACAAACAAAATTTCAAGAGAAATTCTCTATCCTAAGGTTTTAATAACAACAAAAAAATAATTAAAATAATTAAAAAAGAAAAAAAGGTAAAACAAATATACGAAGATTACAAAATTTTACACAATAAACTTATATGGGCTTGACTCTCAAGTATCTCCAGCGGAGTCACCATCTGTCACGACCGTGATCGCGGCGAACAAAAATAAATATGTTAGGAGTCGCCACCAATTTTATTTAAATTAGAAAAAATTAGAAAACCTTTTTAGAAAATAGTCTTTGGTACCAGATTAGATTCAGGAGTAGGTTATGCATAGGGAAGGGTGGAGACTTAACCCCACAGCACTCCTAACACATCTGTTTTAAAACGATTACCTTAAATTAGTTATGCAAAACTTAATAATCTCATAATATATTTATTTTATCTCTTTTATTAAAAAATAAATAAAAAAACAAAGAATTTAAGAAAATTTAAAATTTGGCTTGACGAAATAAAAATTCCGCTCCTACGTATCTTCAGGTGCAATGAGGAACTCAAAGTCATGTAGTTCTATAGAAAATAAGTGTAGGTTGGTTGATTTTATTTTAAAATTTGATTTTTTATTTTTATAAAAATTTAAATTAACAGGTCGTCGCGACTCTATTAATCAAATTAAGGTTTGAATAGGTGAAGCTCGCGTCACGCTAGAGACGTCACCCACTGATTATTGAATTTATCGTTATTAAATAATATTTTTATAAAAAAATGAATTTTGAGTATTTATTAAATAGTGATTTATTTTTAAAATAATTTGAATCATTAGGTTGTCACAACTTAGATGATCCAAAATAGTTACAAGATTAACAAACTATCACAACTCGTTTAATCCTGTTTTTTAAAAGAAAAATATTTAATTATTGTTTTTAATTATTACCTTTTTTTAATTTTATCATCATTTTTTATCATTGTTTTGGTTTTCCTTTTTTTATCCTTTTTTAGCTTAGCCCAATAAATTATAAGTCCACTTCTCCCAAAAACACACAAAAAAAAAACTAAACTAAACTAAAACTAATCAGAAAAAAAAAATACTACAGGCCTTATGAAAGCAAAACGTGAAAGGCCCCTTCTTTTTTTTCTTTTTTTTTGAATATGTTGCAGAGGGAAGATGAAGATCGGTGGTGACGGCTAAATCAGTGGGCGGCGACGGCGATGGCGCGGGTTGCGTTGGATGAGACGAGTCTGGTAGCGGCTCCTGTACGGTCGGTCGCGCGGCAGGGATTGGAACGAGCGGCGGCTTGGTTCGTAGGGATGGCGATTCGCCGAATCAGGTCTAGTTCAAACGGCAATGGCGTGCAGTTGACGGCGCCTGGTGCGAACGGCAGTCCTGGATCGGGTTCGACTGGCTTTGGTGATCGCGGCTGGGCATGGTATGAAGGATGTGTGGTGGCTTAAATGGGATCCGCAGGTCTGGTGCGTGGTTTCGGGTTGTGCTGGTTGTGCTGCTCGTGTGGGACAACGGGTTCAAGCGGCGAGATGGGTTGTGCTGACGAAGAGGAGAGAACGTCGCAAGGCGCAGGTCAATTCGTCGGTGACTACAGCGAGGCTGAAAGGCTCCGGGGTTGTGACTTTTATGGGTTATGGTTGTTGTTTGGTGGATGAGATAGTGATTCTGGTTTGGGTGGTTTAAAGGGTGATTTTTTTTTTTTTGAAGAAGAAGAAGATAATGGGGTTTTGGTGGTGGTAGGTTGAAGATTAGGTGTTGTGCTTGATAGAAATGGTGATAATGGTTGGGTGACGGTTGGAGGTGAAATAGGAGATGAAGGTGGGATATGGGTTATGCGGGATTGTGTTGTAGTGGGATGGTGATCACGGTTGGTAGAGAAGAAAAATAGAGGATGGTTATGGTGTTTTTAGAAAATAATATGGCTAAAAAATGTGTAAGCTGAACGTGTTAAGCCAGAATGATCCTTTGTGTGTGGGTTATGGTGGTTTTTTATAAGAAGGGATTAGGGTGAAGAGTTTAAGTTAAAGTGAGATTAGGATTAGTTTAGGATGATGAGTTAGGATCTGTTTAGGATGAGTATTAGTTGATTTAGGATGAGTTTGAGTTATAGTTTGTTTAGGAGGAATGATGTAGTTTGTTTTGGATAAGTTATAGAGTTAGTATATGATGAGTAAATAGGTCAAGTTATGGGTTGATGGGTCAATTGGATTGGATAATGGGTTAATGGGTAGGATAATGAGTTGATGGGTCAATTGGATTAGATAACGGGTTATGGTTCAATGGGTAGGAAAATAGGCCAAAGATGAGTCTTTTCTTTTTTTTTATTTTTTTTATTTACAATATGCCCCGGACCAAATTGGATGTTCACATTAAGAAGTAAAAAAATCATATCCGGCTTAAATATAAAATTATTAGCAGTGAGTGGAAAGATAAAACATGATGGACTAGAATTTCGAGGTGATTGCAAATATACACGTATAATTCGCAACGGTTGATTTTTCTGTTCCTCATGTACACTTTCATTTTCAGCTCGTTGTGTTTGATTTTCATGTTCAACATGTGCACCTTCAATTTCAGCCATTGTGTTAATTGTGTGTGATTGTGATTCAAATAAATCAATAAATAAAGTACCAGGATTAATTTTAACCAAACGACCAGAATTTGAATCATGATACCAGTTAAGCATAAATAAGTGACGTACAATAAAAATAATGTACAAGTTAGTAAGTCAAAAAGCGAAAATAAATGACATAAATTAAAAAATTAGATAGCGTAAATAAATGACTTAATTAAAAGGTTAGATAGCGTAAATAAATGACATAAATATAAAGTTAGGAAGTTAATAAGCATAAAGCATAAATTAAAAAAAAAAAAGCGGAAAGCGTAAATAAATAAATAAATAATTAAAAAAACAAAAATAAAAAATATTAAAAAATATATAAATAAATGAAGTAAATAAATAAAAAAATTAAAAAGCATAAATAAATGACATAAATATAAAAGTTAGTTAAAAAGTTAGTAAGTTAATAAGTTAATTAGTTAGTAAATTAGTAAATTAAAAAAAATTAAAAGAGTAGAGGAAGAATATACCTAAGAGTGAAGTTTACTTACAAAAAGAGAACCTCAATAAATTAGAACTTCAAATCAAGTCTCCGGCAACGGTGCAAAAAACTTGATAGAATAATTAAAAGTTTCAAACCAAAGTGTAGGTTGTTTTAAGTAGTATATTCTCGGGAGTCTGATGTCAATCATCAGAGAATTGATGGAGAAAAATTATTTGAGGCAAGGAACAGATTTGTCACAATACTAAAGGTGATAAAAGTTATTCACAGATGAAAATGATTCACTTGGGTTAGGAGATCCACTATTGGTAATAAATTAAATACAAGATTATTTCTTTTTATAACTCAATTGAAATCATATATAATGAAAGTTCCAATCGGAAGATTTAGCATTCAAAGTTCAATTAAGATTATATATGTAATCATATTATGGTTCCATTAATTATCTACTAATACTTGTAAATGATCTCAAGCAT
Organism: Ormosia emarginata; assembly: GCA_029884605.1. NCBI lineage: Eukaryota > Viridiplantae > Streptophyta > Magnoliopsida > Fabales > Fabaceae > Ormosia > Ormosia emarginata. The sequence goes on along the minus strand of JAQQTP010000021.1, from coordinate 5,528,590 downwards.
CCATTGTGTTAACGTCTTGTCTACAATGAATCAAAATATTCATTGTACAAGAAGAGTTTCTAAATTGATCAGAAACAACATACAACACATATAAAGATCACATAAAAATATATTATTCAAGTACAAGAAGAAAATTAATCTAACCTCAACATATTACCAAGAGCTTCACCCTTTCACCCAAGTAAAATGAAAATTAGTTACTCATGAATTAAGAAGAAATAAATAAAGAAGAAGAAGAAGATGAACATAACTTCAATTAAGAACAATAAAAAACTATACAAAGGAAACAATTAACATACAAGCATGAAAGTAAACTCTAAGCTAACACCCTGAAATGATCAGCCCTTGCCTCCTTTTATAGAGTTGGAAGAGTACAAAATACCAAAGGAGTTGATAGACGATGAGAACAAAATGCCAAAATAGTAGTTTGATGATGATGAATGGGTGGATTCTTGTCTCCGAAATGTTTCACTTTTGAACTCATGGCATGCGCCATTTGATGGCCAGGTGTTTTTCATGAAAGTTATAGATATGTGTCTTAACCTTCCACTATCAAAATTTCAGAATTGTTGAACTTTTATAGCCCGAGATATAGCCTAATGAGTGCATAGAGGTCAAGCTGCCAGGTTCAAAACTCTAGATTTTGCTTCAACTCCAATTTGAGTTATCCAAACGTATTATTGCGGTCTTGAGGCCTTCATGAAAGTTGTAGAAATTTGTCTTAACTTTAAAACAAGACCAAAATCACATCCATCAGATATTGTAACTCAAATTATAGTCAGTTTACTAAAAAAGCCAAGTGATAAAATTATACAATGAATGAAATATATTGCTATCAATGTAGCTCTTGCTATCAAGTGAATAGTTATTAAAGAATTATGTTAACTTTTCAACAAGACCGGAATCATATTAATTAGATAATTGCAACTCAAATTGTGACCACTTTATTTAATAATGCAATCACCCAAATTAATGATAATTCAAACAATAATTTCTTCAATAATCTAATTAAGCTTAATTTCATAAAATGTGATAAAATTAACTTAATTAAGTCAAATTGAACCTTAAGAAGCCTAGTGAAAGAATTATAAAATGAATAAAATACATTGTTATTAGTGAGTATGGGTGTGGTGGGTAAGAATATAATGGGTAACCCAATGACAAGTAAGGATGCGGTGGGTATGGGTGTGGTGGGTATGGTGGATATGGTGGGTAATATGTAGGTGGTAGCTGACTGGCCGGGTATGTAGCAGTTACATTCAGAGTGGTAGCAATGGTAACAGTGGTATGAGACTGAGTCATGTGCTGACTCGTAGAAACGGAGTCCTTGGGATGTCGAAGTCGCGTCCGAGTTCTCGCTAACCTTCTCCTCCTTCTACGTTGCTTCCCCTGTGCACTAGACTCCTCAGGTGGCCCTACAATGTCATCTGCTGCTGGAGCTAAATGAAGTTGTTCCATGGTAATACGATCATGCTCCTGCAATGAACGTAAGATCTGTACAGCAGCTTCTTGAGCGGCATCGTCACTCGTCGAACTGAATAAATACTCTACAATATTCGCCTAAGAAACAAATATAAAATATTTCATTATAATCAGTACAAAATGCATATAGTAATTGGTGAATTGGTAAAGAGCTTATCGCATTTCCAATAGATGCACCAGTGGTAGACATCCAGCATCTGATAATTCTTTTATATCAAGACATGTACACAGAATGTGAGGTGAGCGGTGCTTGCAATGAGGTTCCCCTAACAAGCTTCTCCATTCGACTATCCCATGCGTGTAAGGGGGTCCATATGTTTTGTTTTCTGAGTATGTCTGACACTCAAATGTTGGTGCCAATGTCCCTGCCAAACATGCTGAGACACATGGTACTCCTGCAACTCCAAAACTGATCCATCCTTTGGGCCTGGGTTTACACAAAAAGCCATTTGTCACGCTGTATGCCAAAAAAACATTAACAATTAGTGTGACAATATGAAAAATAACATATAATATTTGTTACCGACTGTAGAAAATAAAACACAAATAAAAGTAACAAAGAATCATATTATATGGAAGTAATAAAGTCACACTCATAATCAACTAACATATATTAATAGTATTCGTATACAACATTATAATGGAGTAGTACACAAATTATATTTAACCAAAATACACATTGATGGTTGGCTAATACAAGAATCTGACAATGAAAATATGTCCTAGATCAACTAGATGACCCTTCTCCATCATCCCTAAAGGAACTTGATTCACTGAAATGACATGTGCGAGAATTATGTCCAGGTTGATGACATCTTCTACACGTTTGCCCCGACCCTACTTCGCGCTAATTCATCTCATTCCTGAGTCGAGTTGATTTTGGTCGACCTTTATATCTAAGCAATGCACAATCAGGCACCAAAGTTATGTTAAGTCTTGCAGGCCACCATGGTTCAGCCCGAACTGGTTCAAATTCAAATTCGTAAGCTCTATAAATACTTGTCATCCTATAAACCCTATGCACATACTTGAATGAGTCAAGTGACACAGAAGCACACGCAACAATCACATGAGAGTATGAAAAATGCAATGCTTAAAACACCCCACAGTCACACCAGCCTTTTTGCAGGTTTAAAGTATAAGAAAGTCCACCCTGTTGTGTCATAGGGTTAAAAGCCTCTTCAACTATGAACTTGGTGTTCTGCATGTCATACAGATAAACTTGGTGTGAGCTCTCCTTTGCCATGTTCATTCTCCAGTACTTCAATATATCATCACTTCATTCTTGCCAATTAACGATTTTCTCATTCGGCTCATCTTTCCAGTTGACAAAGTATTCTACTAATTTGGTACATGTCAACTAAACTAATGCACTTATAGGTAGATTTATGCTACCCTTCAACACGCCATTGATGCACTCTGACAAATTAGTAGTCATATGACCGAATCTGCGGCCACTATGATATGCCAAACTCTATTTTTCTTTTGGAATCGCATTAATCTATTTTATCATCTTGGTAGTAGCTGTCAACTTCTCCAGCCTAGAGTCAAACTTCATTGCAATTGGTTCATACCCTGATACAAGGCATGAATTGAGTTGGTATTTGCTTGCTAACTATTAGTATAATAAATTAGAATACAAGTTGAAAATTTTGAATACCTGTATTAATCAAATATCTTTTTAGCACCTTATTCTAGAATCTAAAGTTAAAATTGGAAACCAATGTATCGTATGCATAAGACATGATACGCATTCGGCGGTTGTCATCCAAGATGTGGATTTTCCACTAAATGTAAGATGCCTTTATATCAATCAGATACCAAGCACAAGAACTCTTGTTGTGTGACATGTTCCCGAAGGTGGGCTAGGAATCAACTTCAGGCATCCTTTGTCTCCCTTTCCACATTGGAAAATGTAATTAGCAGAGGTTTTCTATCTCCATTTGGGGTTGTTGCAATCAATAACTTATGACGGTATTTGCCATACAAATGAGTAGCATCAATCTGAACAATGGGCTTGCAATATCGGAAGCCATCAACATATGGTCTAAATGTCTAGAATAACCGAGAAAACACTCTTTTCGAACGATCAAGTTGGTTATACACAAAACATTCCTCATCTTGCAACTCTGCCATTGTGCCTTCCATGTCTATTCTCATGGCCGCTAGCCATCTGGGCAACACTTCATAAGATTTATCCCAATCCCCAAAAACTATCACAATGACCAATTGTTTTGCCTTCCAAGCTTTTCAATATGAAATTTGGTAACCGAATTGACTTCGAATCCTCTCAACAATTAAGCATACATGTGCATTAGGTTTTGATCTAACTATCTCCAGAATGCAAGAGCAGATCATACAGGAGTCCAACTTGCGGTGAACTAATGACACAGCTGGGTTGACGCAGCTGTGAGGTCCATTATATTTTGTAATCTACCATACATTCGACCTCTTGCTTTGTATGGCCCTAACTCTATAATTACAACCTTCGTCAAATCTAGGGCACTTAGTAGTTAGTCTTCATGAATTAGAATCTTCAATCTTATACTCCTGATGTCTGCGAATCGTATAATGTTTGAGGGCTGACTTCACGACATCTTTTGATGGAAATTGTAAACCCTGATATAATTCATCATTTATGCTCCAATTCCCACGACGATCTAATTCAGGAAAGTTATCAGGATTCTCCAATGCATCCTAATTGATATGAGAGAATTAAGGGCATGGTGGCACAAACATAAATTCAGGGCCTGGAGGCACAACCATGGATTCAGGGGCAACCGACAATGGAGGGTCTTCTTCTTCTAAATTTTCTTCAACATCAAAGTTTTCTGCCTCTATGTCAGTATCCGAATCATCAGCCTCAGCTATCTGTTCTTTATCTTCACTTGTATCCCAAATTGCATCTCTGACAAGTGGATTATCAACTTCAATCGTTGCACCACCAATAACAATCATACTGCATAACTCAACTAGATTAGAAGGACTAACTTGAGATTCTGTTTTACCATGAGCTTCAACATGCTCTTCATGCCCACTTGTTTCTGTCTCAACATACAACTCCATCGAAGCCATGTTTGGAGTTTGAGAGAAACAATTTATCATGTATTTTACGTCATCATCATCTTTTAACCCTAAACCTATCCATCTCCATGGATTGTAGCACTGTGGACATCGATAAACAACCTTTGATATATATACATTTGCTTGGAACCTCAACTTTGAATGGATCTTATTTTTCAAGTCATCCAAAGTCATATCGACTGTGATCACAATAGGTCTAGGAGGAAGACCTTGATACATTAGACTCTCTTCACCATCATACATTATTTCATTGAAGTAAATGAGCACATTAAGGGACTTTGTCATTTCAATCTCACTTCTGAAGAATAACAATTCAACACATATGCAATCAATTTACACGTGTCAATTATTTTACGTACAAATAACTTCCTAAGCCCTACTAATTTGAATTAAACTACATTTATTGTAAGATGAGTGAATCTTGACCATACAATCATACATAAATGATAAAGATTAAAAGTTATTTAAAGGTCATGTGACTACTTAAAAAAGTCACATGTATTTATATTTTAATCTTGATCATTCATATAAGATCTAATGATCAAGATTTACTCATCTTATCTCTTACAATAAACCTTCTTCTCATTTGATACGCTCTCGTGTGTGTATATATATATATATATATATATATATATATATATATATATATATATATATAAGGGTGCTAATATTTGCACGTCAATATCAATTAATGCATCGTTTCTTTTTCTTTTTTTTTTTTACCCAATAATGCATAATTTCTATATCTTCTTTTTATTGAAAAAACAAAGATAGAAAGAGTGTTAAGAATGATGTAAAGAAAATCACATGCAAATAACATTATTGTATATCTTAATTCTTAATATTCCCATGTTAAAACTGGTCATGTATGACAAATACCTCCCATAGTTTTGCTTGATCCGAAGAATATAAATAACCCACAACGCAGGACTACCAGTTGCATGTTTTTTACTAAGAAGATTTGCAAAATCACCAATAAGGCAGCCAAGAATAACTGATCATGTATATAAAGAAGAACTTGCGATGCAATTCAATTCTGTTCATTGCTATCGATCTCAGTAATATATACAGAGTTTACAGAAATTGTTGCCTTAATTCTAGCTAATCATAGGCTAACTATTCCTAAACATAATGCATGTACAGATAGCTTACAATATTATAACAGTTATGACAAGATATTTATAGTAACTATGGAATATACTAAATCAATATTACAATAATAGAAGATCTCGTAGGATCTCAATAATAATAATAATAATCCTAATACCCCCCCTCAAGTTGGTGCAGAAGGATTACAAATGCCCAACTTGGACAATATGCAATCAAATTGGGTCTTTCCTAATGCTTTGGTGAAGATATCTGCCAGTTGAGCATGAGACGACACATGATGTGTACTAATAGTTCCGTGCAAAAGTTCATCACGTACGAAGTGACAGTCCACCTCGATGTGTTTGGTGCGCTCATGAAAAACAGGATTAGCAGCGATGTGCAGAGCAGCCTGATTATCACAATAAAGTTTCATAGGTCTAGGATGAGCACACCCAAGACATGACAAAAGTTCCTTCAGCCATTTTAATTCACAAGTGGTAGTAGCCATAGATCGATATTCTGCTTCAGCGGAAGAGCGAGAGACCGTGTGCTTTGTTTCTTAGTCTTCCAAGACACAGGAGAATTACCCGAAGAATGAACCAGCCAGTAAGAGATCTTCGAGTCAAGGGACAACGGCCCAATCCGAATCACACCAAGCATATAACTGCAAATCACAGTCAGCACGCAACAAAATTCCTTGTCCAGGATTACTTTTCAAATAGCGTACAACACGTAAGGCAGCATTCCAGTGTTCTTGTCTAGGATATTGCATGAATTGAGCAAGTGTATGCACACTATAAGAAAGTTCAGGACTCGTAACGGACAAGTAAATCAACCTACCCACCAACCTGCGATAACGTTCTGGTTCTGGAAGAAGAGTACCTTCGGCCAAAGGCAAGTGGTGATGTTGATCCATGGGAAAACCAACAGGCTTGGCTCCTAATAGTCCTACTTCAGATATGATATCCAACGCATATTTACGTTGACACAAGAAAATTCCAGTAGAGTTACGAGCGACCTCAATGCCTAAAAAATATTTCAACATTCCAAGATCTTTCATATGAAAGCAAGTATTCAAGTATAGTTTGAAGGTTTTGATGGCAGCATTATCATTCCCTGAAATCACGAGGTCATCCACATAGACCAACACATGAAGGTGCACATGTTCATGTTGGAGAGTAAAGAGTGAATGATCAGAGGAGGATTGAGCAAACCCATAGCGTTTCAAAGCACCAGCCAATTTGGCAAACCAACACCGGGGAGCTTGTTTTAATCCATACAATGACTTGCGAAGTCTACAAACCTTACCCGAAGCTTGTGATCGAAATCCTGGAAGAAGTTTCATATACACCTCTTCTTCAAGATCCCCATGTAGGAAGGCATTATGAACATCCATTTGATGAAGCTCCCATTTTCTAGCAGCTGCAACGGCAAGAAACGTCTGCACAGTCACCATCTTTGCCACTAGGGCAAAGGTTTCATTGTAATCAAGCCCTTCAACTTGGTTATTTCCCAATATCACGAGTCGGGCTTTAAATTGTTCAATGGAACCGTCAGAGTTATACTTGATTCGATAAACCCATTTGCAGCTAATAGCTTTCTTCCCAGGTGGGAGTGGTTCCAAAGTCCAGGTCCCATTATTCTCTAATGCTTGTATTTCAGCCTGCATGGCGTGTTGCCATTGCTCATCTTTTATGGCTTCAGCAAAAGACTGAGGTTCAGTTCCTGCACTAACCGCTGCCAAGAAATTTCGATGGTGCACAGAGAAGTTATTATAATTTACATAATGGGTTAAAGAATAAGGTGTACCTGAGGGGTGAGAAGCAGCAAGTGAGCTTGGAGAGGGGTTTACTTTACAGATGGTGTTTGTCACAAAATCTCTTAGTCGAGTGGAAGGCATCTTAGCACGGTGTCCACGACCCAAGGGATGCGAACTCACATCGCACTTGAGCCCCCCTTTCAGTCATACCAGTCTCAATATCATGAAAGTGATCCTGTGGAGTTGTTAGTTCTTGCAAAGAAACCGCACGCCATTGTCTTCAAGATCACCACCAGTGTATTTTCTCTATTAGGTTGCGCAATTTCCATTTCATTATCATCGGCACTGTTCCAAGCTGCCACATCATCTTGCTTTATGTTAATGTGTTCAGGTGCTGAGTTTTGTGATTCAGCGTAGGGAAATACACTTTCAGAAAACACCACATCTCTAGATGTTAAGAATACACCCAATTCCAAATCATAAACTCTCCAACCTTTCTTACCATAGGGATATCCCAAGAAAACACATCGTCGACTGCGACTTGCAAATTTGTCCCCTTTAGAATCTCGATTATGGACATAGCACAAGCTCCCAAACACGCGCAGATGATTGAGTGACGGTGGTTTGTTGTAGAGCATCTCATAGGGACTTTTCCCATTCAAAACAGTTGAGGGAGTACGATTGATTAAGTATCCTGCAGTTAGAACACATTCTCCCCAAAATTTAATAGGAAGATGAGCTTGAAAGCGTAGTGCACGAGCAACATTGAGAATATGCCTATGCTTTCGTTCTACCCGTCCATTTTGTTGAGGTGTTCCTACACAAGATGTTTCATGCACAATCCCGTGGTTTTGAAAGTAGTTATCCATGCATACAAATTCTGTACCATTATCGCTACGCACAACCTTCACTTGTTTTCCAAATTGACGCTCTACCATAGCAAAGAATTGGCACATGCGTGTGAAAACTTCTTTCTTTTCTTCCAACAAATAAATCCATATAGCTCGTGAATAATCATCCACAATGGTCAAAAAATACCGAGCACCACAATGAGATATAGTTCGATAGGGTCCCCAAAGATCACAATGAATTAACTGAAAATTGACCATGCTTTTATTGATACTAATGGGAAAACTGTCTCTACATTGTTTAGCTCTAAGGCAAACATCACAAGCTTTATTACACAATGCATTACTTCTACCAGAACCAATGTTCGGAACTAACTCCACAACCTTAGGAGACGCGTGTCCCAATCGCTTATGCCATAAGTCAAAAACATTTCCATCAGATTTTACAGCAGCAGCAACAGCCATTCCTTGAAGGTAGTAAAGCCCCTCTCTTTGTTCACCCGCTCCAATCACCGTCCTCGAGATACGGTCCTGTATTACACAAAATTTATCAGTGAACTGAACCACAATTCAATTCATCTATAAGCTGTGAGACTGAAATCAAATTGCATTTTAAGCTGGGCACATAGAGAACATGATTCAGTTTTAGAGTATCACTAAGGACCACGGTTCCTTCCCTAGTAGCAGAAATTTGCTTTCCATCAGGAAGCCCTACTGGGCATTGCAAGACATTTCTTACATCAGTCAAGTATTCTACCTTTCCTGTCATATGACGAGAAGCACCAGTATCTATAATCCATTGTACAAAATTGCGCTTACCAGTCAGTTTCTCAGCAGTTCCTAATTTGACATTATTCAAGAGATTCACCAATGTTTGCCACTGCTCATCGCTAAGTCCACTAACAGCAGACTTATCACCATCCGTTATCATGGTGTTAGATTCTGGTCCTGGTGTGGAAACTTGTGCTACATTGGCTTTAGTTACTGCACCACGTCCTCTGCCACTAGAGGTCTTTCCTTGTTGTCCAACTTTGCCGCGACCACTTCCTCTTCCAGTTTCTCGAGGCCTTTCTCCCCACCACTGGGTAACCAATTAATCGGAAACAATTCTCTCGAGTCATGCCCTGAACGATCGCAAATCTGCAGATTATATTTTTGTCCTTCACTTCAATTTTGGCACGAGATTTTCCTCCATGCATATCATTATCTCATTGCGTTCCTCCTTTCCCCCGGTGATACTTCTCATACGTTCTTCCCCGTACCAAGGTTGAATAGATTTTATTCAAGCTTGGCAAAGATCCTGAGCAAGCAAATTCGATCTCACAGTCCCATAAGTGGTCTCATCAAGTCCCATGAGAAACTGATGAATTTTCTCTTCTTCACGTTTCTTTTCTAGCTTGGACGCCAGGTTGCAAGTACACACACCACACGTACATGTAGGTATTTGCTCATGGTTCGCCAACTCCCCCATAGCTTCTTCAACCTACCATAATAAGCAACAATGGTCATACCTTTCTGTTTACATTCAGATAGCTCGGCTTTAAGGCTGCTGAATGCGTGGCCCATTCGCCACCGAGAAACGTTCCTTGATGTCCGTCCACAGATATGCGATATAGTTGAGCGGAGAGTGTAATGGTGTTCATTATCCATGACACCAGTAACGAGTTGTTGGTCCACCAATCTTCAAGATCTGGTGATTTCTCTGTTGGTTGTTTGATTGTTCCATCTATGAACCCAAACTTCTTTCTTGCTCTCAATGCGGTTCTCATAGAACGAGCCCATTCATCATAATTCTCTCCTTTCAATTGAACCTGCGTTAAGAGACTTCCTGGATTATCACTTGCAGTGATGTCATAAGGAGAGATCGTCTTCCTTGCCATCACTTCATGAGCTTTGTTCTTGCTTTCTTCCTCAGCCATGATGGTGGTGACGGCCCAGGCAAAGCTCTGGTACCATATAAAGAAGAACTTGCGATGCAATTCAATTCTGTTCATTCTATCGATCTCAGTAATATATACCCACACCTTAATTTTAGCTAATCATAGGCTAACTATTCCAAACATAATCTGCATGTAGATACTTATAATATTATAACAAATGAAGATATTTATAAAGCATGGAATTTACTAAATCAATATTACAATAATAGAAGATCTCGTAGGATCTCAATAATAATAATAATAATCCTAATAATGTATGATAAGTACCTTTCCTAGTTTTGCTTGATCCGAAGAATATAAATAACCCTCAATGCAGGACTACCAGTTGCGTAAGAATTTGACTAAGAAGATTATTCAAAAGTCAAAACCACCAATGAAAGCAGCCAAGAATAACTTCTGAAAACCAACAAGGTATTATCTTCTGAGAAGAAGGAAGCCCATTAAATTGGCCAGTATGTATACATGGAATAAGATCCGTTCTCACTTCCACTAATTAATTTATTCAGCCGTATTAATTATTTCCAGCAATATATTAATTTCCGATTTCTCATATCAAAATAATAATCCAAGTCGAAGAGGGTGACCAGCTCCAAATGGGAAACAACCCTTCATCAGAAGCAGCCAATCGCGTGTACGAGGATTTTGAGCCTCGGTGCAAATGGCATTCCGCCAAAGATCGTGACACCATGGACATTGAGCTGAAAGGTATGCGTCGAATTTCTTTTGCCCTTGTCTCCTCTTCATACGTGTCACGTGAGTCAATCTCAAGATTGACCACCACTTAAATGCCTTCCACGAATTTTCGCTGGAAGTTCCATTTTCATACAAAGGTATATGAAGTTCAATTTTTTTTCTTTGATTTAGTTTAAAAAATATTAAAATATATTTATATTGTTTATTTGTTAAAAGCAGTCAAATAATAATCTAAACAGAAGCAATTGTTATGTGTGTGCAAAACCAGTTGTATAATGCATAAAATTATGGATTTAATTTAAATGTACTATTAGTGTAAAAAAATTATATTATTATTTAATTATATATTATTATATTATAAAAAATAATTTATTCTCATAATAATTAACTCAAAAATCACATATGTAATAATATATGATTAGTTAATATTAAAAAAAAATTACATTAATAATATATCAAAATGAAATTCTAAAATCATTAGAAGATATTAGTTACGAATAACATATTTACAATAAAATGTTTTTCATAATACTTGAAATAATAATAACGAGCATATCCATTTATAGATCACTAGTTATTTTGCCTATGCATTGAACGTGCGTTACAAGAGTTATTTTAAATTAGAAATCTATGACAGTAACTAATGAACGGAACTTTTTGATACATGATTGAACTAATAATTTTACTTATAAAATTTTATAATTAAATAATTTTAAACAAAAGTTTGATTGAGAAAAATATTAGTGCAAAATAAAATGATACAATATGATTAGTGTTATTAATTCCAGCCAAAGACTAAAAGAACTAGTCCTAACATAATGTGTGAAACTATCAGCCACCGCATTACAATTTCGCAGAACATACCCACATTTAAAACACTCAAACCAAGATGCAACAAGGTTGAGTTCTCTTATATTTGTCCCATTATATGAGTAGTCAACTAATCTCACATTTAAGCAAGCATAAATTATAGTATATTACTCGCTTCTCCTTCCAAATGAACTTTCGGACACCCAACTCCCAAGCAAGTTGAAGCCCCTTTCTAGCAGCCAAGAGCTCTACTTTGTGTGCATTGGTTACTCCACCGATCTTCTACACTCCCCCCCCCCCAACATACCTTCAAAATCTCTAGCAATAATGCCAATACTACAAACATTGTCCTCAACAAATAAAGCTGCATCAACATTAATAATAATAATAATAATAATTATTATTATTATTATTATTATTATTATTATTATTATTATTATTATTATTATTATTATTATTATTGATAGTTGGATTATACCACTGCTAAGGGGTGTCAAAACGGGTCGACTCGACTCATTCGGAGTCGAGCTATTTTCGGACCGATCCATTCTGGTCATATAAGTTTCGAACCCAGGTATTTTCTAAGTCTGACAAATTTCATTTAATCTTATGTAGTGTTAAAAAAATAGGTTGACCCTACTATTCAGTTCAAATTTCATTCGGTACTAGTATGTAAGTTTTAGGTTAGCATTTTGCTAGCTATTTTTTAGGCCTATCAAGTTATTTAGGTAAACCTATCGAGCTTGCCTTTTGACACCCTGTCGTAAACTCTTTCATAAAGTTATGAAAAACAAACCACTTGTTAGAAAAGAAAAATAATTTATGTTGTTAATAAGAGCTGTCAAAACAGGTTAATTAAAATTAAAAAAATAAAAAAAATATGAAAAGATTAAAATGCATAAACACTAAAAAAAACCCCAAAATACATCACAATCAAGAATTGAGTGAAAAATAGAAATAAGAAAATAAATATTTATAATTTATATATATTTGAATGAACAAATATATGAGGATTAACTTATATTTATATAAGAATGCTGCTGTATAGAAAAGAAAAATAATAAAAATTAATTATGCTCTAAATTAATTACAATTATTTCTAAAATCAAACGTGATTAATTATAACCAATGACGCTAACATTTTTCTTCAAACTCAAGTGGGCATAGAAGAAATCAACTTGAGTTTGGAAATCAAAGTACGAAAATGGCCAAGATGATGAGCTTTGGTGAATAGATCGACTGACTGATCAAGAGTACCAATGGAAATGAGATGAAGAGCACCACGAAGAATATGTTGACAGATGAAGTGGCAGTCGATCTCAATATTCTAGGTGCGTTCATGAAAAACATCATTGTGAGTAATATAAATAGCACTCATATTATCATAGTGACGAGTAATGGGAGAGGAATGAGAAAATCTCAAGTCTTCAATAAGCTAACATAACCAAAGTATCTCAGATGTGGTGTCAACTAGTGCCCGATATTCTGCTTCAGTATTGAAATGTGCAGTTAAAGTCTGTTTCTTGCTTTGCCATGAAATAAGTACATCACCAAGAAAGATACAATAGCCAGTGGTGGATTGTTGGTCAGTGGGATCTCCACCCAAATCAGCATCAGAATAAGCCTGGAGAACCAAAAAGAAATTGGCTAAAAAATGAAGTCCATGAAACAGGGTTACTTTTATATGCCGAATAATACGTAGAACAACAGCATAATGAGTAGTGCGTAAAGTCGACATAAACTGACTAACTAGATGAACAACATATGAAATGTCTAGACGAGTAACAGTAAGATAAATCAAGCTACCAACCAACTGTCGATAGAGAATAGGATTATCAAGTATAGTACTATCTAAAGGTGTAAATCTAACATTAGGTTCTAGAGGTGTGGACTCGGTGCGACTGTCAGAGAGACTATTTGAGATATCGATTCGAGAGATCATAAAATCTGAGGCATATTTAGTTTGAGACAGAGAAATGTCATCAGTAGAAGAATGGATTTCAAGCCCCAAGAAGTAACTGAGAGGTCCAAGATCTTTTATTTCAAAATGCTGACTCAAGATCTGTTTAAGCTCATTAATACTTGTAGTATCATCACCAATAATAATCATATCATCAACATAGAGAAGTAACATAATAGTACCTCTATTAGTTTTGAGAGTAAACAAGGCAGAATCATAGGCACTAGAGGAAAAATCAAACTGACTTATAATACTATGAAACTTAGCAAATTAGACTTGAGGTGCTTGTTTGAAACCATATAAAGCCTTTCGAAGACGACAAACCTTATTTGGTGCACAAGTGTAACAAGGAGGTGGACGCATATAAACTTCTTCTTCCAAATCACTATTAAGAAAGACATTCTTCACATCCATCTGATTTAGAGTCCATTTCTAAGTGGCTGCAATAGTAAGGAGAGTACAAACTAAAGTGATGCAAGCAACATGTGTAAAAGTCTCCTCATAATCAATGTCATATTCTTGAGTAAAAGTACAGGTTGTTTAGCAGTTTGACAAGATGTGCAGTGAAAAGACTTATTATTGACTGAACCTAAAGTCCCTTGAGATAATAAAGGACGCAACTTCCTTAGAGAACTATGAGCAAGACGTTGGTGCCACAATTGGATGGAGGTGGATGCTACACAAAGATTTGAGGCAGGAGGAACATAAAGGTTGGTAAGCTCAAACAACCTTCTGACTTTACATCTAGTCCCTATGACTTGTCCTGTCCGTGAATCTTGCACACGACAACCAGAAGAAGAAAATATGACTTCATAACCAAGGTCACATAGTTGACCAACAGAAATGAGATTAAAGTTTAATTTGAGAATGAGATATATATCAAGTAAGCTAAGAGTGTGCAAAGAGACAGAACCCTTATGATCACTAACATTCATAAGAGATCTATCAGTTTTATGTATAGAATGTGTAGTGTTATTAACAGACAGGGATGAAAAAGACTGGGATGTAGACGTCATATGGTTACAACAAGCAGAGTCAAAGTACCATTTAATATTATATGGTATGGTTGATAAAACAGAAGAGGTATTACTAGAATTGGATAATAGACGTCTAAGGAGGGACACAAAATCATTTGTAGAAAAGGCAGCATGGAGTGTGGCTGAAGAACTTAGGAATCCTTTAACAGTAGTAGTAACAAGCACAAACTTAGAAAAACTCAGACGAGATTGAAACTTGTTTTGATCAGACTTTGGAGGATATGTGGGACAATTCTCAATCAAGTGTCATGGGTCTTTACAATATTTGTAACATCTGGGGGCAGTAAATACAACTAAAGGAGACTGAGTAATATCTGGTTTCTCCATTATATCAAGGAAGAACGTAAAAAATTAAACTTTTAGAGCTGAATTAACAGAAAAGAAATCCAAAAAATGAAAAGATCTCATAAAAAAAACCCTAAGAAAGGATCTTATATCACGTCAATGCTGTCACAACAGCAAAAATATTGCTAAATCAAGTTGAGCAGCACACAGGTCACACCAAAAACACCAAAACGGTCAACACGCCGTGCGAAGGAAAAAATGTATAAAACAGTACACAAAATAGTGCACAAAACATATTTGATATCAAGTAGGAATAGTGCATAGGAGAAGAATTAAGGATTCAAATTTGCGTGAAATCTGATTTCACGCACTTGGCACGAAAAGTGCAAAAAAGGTGCAACACGTCGTACGAGGTACATTGTCTGTAAAATCTAAAAACAGTGCCTGGATATCTAAAATTTAAGATTGTATTGAGAGCCTAAACTCTCTGATACCAAGTGAGAAACAAAAATAAGAAAATAAATATTAGTAATTTATGTATATTTCTAAATGACTGAATACATAAAGGTTAACATATATTTATACAAGAAGACTGAGAAAAAAAATTAATTATGTATTAAATCAATTACAATCATTCTTAAAACCAATCATGATCAATTATAATCAATTACGCTAACAAATTGAAATTCTTGACTTTCCACTCTGTAACTAGAATCACAATAAGTCATCAAAATCAAAATATGATCACACCAACATTGCAAGAGCTTCTTGGCTTTGAAGGCATTGATCTTTCTAGACCCAATATTGCAAATAAACTCAAACTCTTTCTCCAACACCACCAACTCCATTTGGGCAAAGATTCGAAAATTGGAATCATTGAAATGGTGCCATATGTTGGTCATTCATGTGAGAAATTTGAGGATTTGTTGTCTCAATACATGAAATACAAGATCATATTTCAAATTTGTGTTACTGAAGTAAGAGAGAAAAAGAGAGAGAGAGAGGAGTGGACACTGGTCACATTCTTGGTGGTAGTCACTCGATATAATCTTGGTGGAGTGGTGGGGGTTGGTGGCGGATGACAATGACTTGAGTGGTGGTCGCGGACTCACAATTCATCACAGCTTCGTTGTTTCATGGTGATTGTGGTGAATGGCGAGGCTTAAAGTTCATGATGAGTAACCGGTGCTCTGGTCGGCGCGTGGCATCAACGGGTGGTTGTTGGTGGTGGCTGATGATTTGGTCGCAATGGTAGTTAGAGATGAGAGAAAATGGTGGCTAGGGTTTCAACTTTCAACCCAGAAGTAGGGACCTGTGTCGTCTATATGCCTTCACACATTTTTTCTAAAATTTTTAGAAATTTGGGTCAACCTAAGTTCAATCTGGCTCGAGCTAACTTAACCTACTAGTTAAGTAAGCCAAGTCAAAACAACCCAGGGTCTTAGTAAACCATTTTTAAAGTAATCCAACCCACCATTTTAGTGAGTTAAACCAGATTAGCTCACGGGTCAAAACCCACTTTGACAACTCTAGTTGTTATCATATGATAATTAGAACATTGTGAAACGCTCGAAACAAATTCATTGGCCATTTGAAATTGATCGAACGACTTAAGAAACTCATCAAGTCCTTTTTTTTAATGTAAAAAGTTTATTTAATCATTGGTCCTTATAATTTTATTTAGCTTTCAATTTAGTTTAAATCTATATCTATACAATTATAAATGGGATGACCCTAATTGGGTCATTCACTCTTTTCAAATTATTATCTATACCATTAGAAAAGGAATTCCTTCATTTGGTCTTTTTTTTTTTTCAAACTACCATTATTATTTAATTAAACTTAAATATGAAAAACAAATATAAAAAAGATAAAATTATAAATATCATTATTATATTTTAATATTCACCAAAAATAAAAAAATGCAAATTGAGAAATACATAATGCCCAGCAAAACGTTAGTATTATTATAAAGCAATTCCCTTATTTAGTCAGAATTTGTTTTTTCAAAATATGATTATAAAACTTAAATATAAAAATAAATATATATAAAAAAAGATAAAATTGTAAATATTTCTTATTTTGCAGTTATAACTTCTTTTAAAACATTCTTCAACTTCCTAATCTATAATTATTATTATTTTCAGTAAAACTTTGTAATTACAATAGGCTCTTCATTATTATTTATGTTTTCTTAATATTAAATAAAAATAAGATATGATGATTGAAGGCGATGTAATGCCCATCAAAACGTTGTTTATATATAATTTGGAGACTGATAGTTATAAAAGCTTAGAGTTGGTTGCAAGGGGAGAGGAAAGGAGATGAGAGGAGAGGAGAGAAGAGGCGTAGCTTGAAAGAGATAAAACAGTGTGCGTGGGAGAGTAAGAAATTGCCTCACATGACTTTTTAATGAGTTATCTTTTGCAATAAAATTCTCTTCTCAGCTGATATGATCCTATATATATATATATATATATATATATATATATATATATATATATATATATATATATTTATTCCTATCTCTTATTTTTAGATTTCAAAAAGCAACAAATTCAAGTCAGAACTGAGAAGGGGAAAATAGTAATCACTGGAAAACGAGCCCTTCATCAACCTAAATGGGAACGTTTCCGCAAAGAAATTAAACTTCAAAGGGACTGGAACGAGGAAGGAATCCACGCACAGCTTAGTAGCAGTGGTACTCTTTCCATTATAATACCTAAAAGGGAAACATTTACACTTAAATTCAGGAATTCACTTTCAACAGTGACTTCCAAGATGATGAAATCAGTTCCAAGATTGCAACTCCCAAGTGGTAGCAATTTCTTTGTTAATGTTGGAGTGCTTGTTTCGGTGCTAAATTTGTTGATGCTGGTGGCTGCCTTTATATGCTTTTATTATATTTTTTGGCTATGTAAAACTAATGCACATACATAGATATAGACACATGTGAGGCTGCCAACTAAATCCTTCATGGTTTCTATGTTTTTCCCCCTTCTGGTTCCTATTTTCACAATGTTTAATCATATAGATGACCTTGGTAGAAGCCTGCATCTTTATTAATGTAATATATATCATTTGTTGAAATAACAAGGTTATGCGCATTATCATCTTAACACAATTGACTAAGGATGTACAAGAAAATAGAAAACCTGTATAGAAAATATAAGTTTGTTTTCATGTGGTCTTGACATGTTAATGGGTTAGGCCTATCCGGTCTAGTCTACTGGGCCTAGTATGGTCCAATTTCTAAGTATTTAAATGTTGAGCCTTAAACCTAACAGCATCTGGGAAAAAAAAAACTAACAGCAGCCTAAATTTCTAAATATGGGTTTAATGACCAATCTATATATATTATATATTATATAAAACACAATTTATATAACTTCAGATAATCACACGTGTGAGTTATTAGTGAACTCTTTTTCTTCCAACTCTTATATTATTTTTATTGAGTTTTATCTACTATATCTAAATTATCTTTAATTTAATTTAAATAATATCTATTATGAAGCTTTAAACCAACTTGCACTATATGATTCTTATCTCTTTCAACATTACCCATCAAATCAATTAAATCCCTTTAATTCTTAACTAACTTTGTTTGTTGAATAGCAGTGTATGAATATACAAGATTTGGATTTGTTACCCTCATCAAACATGCAGGATTTTAATTTGTTATACTTATCTATTTATCACACGATTCAACCAAATTTAAATGCAAAACTTGCACCGATGGTAATGAAAAAAATACAATTATAATAATATTAATTTAGGTATAGTGTTCAATTGGATATTTGTAATTGAACAACCAACTTTGTAATTATAATAATATTAACTTGAATGGTGCATGTGTGATTTGTGACAGTAGATTCAACTCATATTCACTATAACAAGAAATAAAAAATCATTTTATCTACTATATCTAAATTATTGAAACATGCAAGATTTGGATTTTAGTTATAATAAGTTATGAGAATCAATTTGAAATGCAATAAAATAATTGTATTATTTTTAAGCAATAAAATCAATTTGTATAAAAGAGTTATGAGTTTTTAGATTCTAAATTTTTGTACGTATCAATTTTTGTATGTGTTAGTAATTGGTGAAATCATTTTCTTCCATTATTCTTATTGAACTTTATCTATTGTATCTAAATTATTTTAAATTTAATTTTTTAATTTAAATAATAACCACTAAAAGCTTTAAACCAATTTCCATTTACTGATTCTTATCTCTTTCAATAACACTCATCACTAATCAAATCAAATCAATCCTTCTAATTCTCAACCAACTTCATTTGTTGAGAACAAATTTGCCATTTTTTTCTTTAGAGAACAATAAGTTTGACATTTAATCGGATCTGTTATTGTTTAATACTCAACAAGATTTGGATTTTAATTATATTTTATTTTTAACTATCTATAATATATATTTTGGTGTATCTATAATTAGGTTAAATTAATTAAACTCACATGCCAATGTTCAATACTCAGTAGCTTTATCTCCTGGTGCAGATTTAAATAATAAATATATGAAGATAATAATTAGAAATGTGGATAAAGATCCACAACGTTGTTGAAAATAAATTAATGTTTTACCAGTTACAGATATAGTAGATAAAGCTGACAATTCTGTGGAATTGCTACGACATTCAACATAACAATTTTAAGTTTCTCTTCCATAATTGGTAATTTTAAATTTTTTTGGAAAACAAAACTGCACACTTACTATTATATGAACATTTGTAACTTGGATTTACAATTCCATCTCATTTTGTTTAATTGCTACCATGGCTGATCAATATGATTTTCTTGATAAGCTTAATATCAATAATAATAAGGAGATTTGGAAGCTTAGAGTAAGGGTTATTCGCTTATGAAAAGTTTCCAATTTCAAGCCATCGGATCTTCCTGATATTCTTGAAATGACCATATTAGATGAGAAGGTATTTCTAAATTGTTTGTTTATAGAGTTTCCTGAATCATTTTATTCATTCTAATTCCTAATTTATTATTACATCTTTCAGGGTGTAAGAATTCAATGCACAATATGGAGCAGTTTTGTTTATCGATTTGAAGATCGACTAACTGAGAGAGAAGTTTATGATATTGAAGATATTACTATTGCATTAAATAGTGGAAATTTTAAACTCACTCTCTGTTTTTTGATAGATTTACATTGTCTATCTAGCTGCAAACTTCTCTAAATTCGTTTACTGATGAGCATAGGCATGCCTATGACAAAATAATGCCGCAATTTATGGAAATAAGGGTGGGTTTTTCTTTCTTTATGGATATGGAGGCACAGACAAAACTTTTATCTGGACCACACTTTCAGCAGCTATGCTTTCTAAAGGTGTTGTTTTTAACGTTGCATCAAGTGAAATTGCATCCCTATTGTTACCAGGTGGAAAAACTGCACATTCAAGATTCAAGATCCCATTGTTGTAAATGAAGATTCAACATGTAACATCAAATAAGGTAGTTCTCGTGCTAAATTGGTAACAAGGGCTAAGTTAATTATTTGGGATGAAGCTCCAATGTTGCGTAAATTTTGCTTCTAGGCTTTAGATAAATGTTTGAGAGACATTCTTAGATTTTCTAATTCATATGATGCTGAGTTGCCATTTGGAGGAAATGTTGTGGTCTCGGATGGTGATTTTAGGCGAATCTTACATGTGATTCCAAGAGGGACCAAACAAGATATAGTGCATGTAACAATAAATTCTTCATACCTGTGGTCCTTTGTGAAGTTCTTCGTTTGTCAAAGAACATAAGGCTTGCAATTGGATCATCTGACGCTAGTGCATCTAATTTAAGGGAATTATCACAATGGCTATTAGATATTGGTGATAGCAGCATAGGAGATCCAAATGATGGCGATGAATAAATTGAAATTCCAGAAGGAATGCTCCTTAAGAATTCTGATAGTGGATTTGATGATTTGGTACAGTTTACTTATCTCGATCTTTTGCATAACATGTCAAATACAGAATACTTTAGAGAAAGAATAATTTTGGCACCTACTCTTGATATTGTTGAAAAAGTTAATGATTATTTGATGATATACACACCTGGAGAAGAAAAAAATTATCTGAGTTCTGATTCACTATGACAAAAAGATGGGAATGTGAAAACTGAATTATATGTATTCTCTCCAGAGGTTTTGAATGGAATTAACTGCTTTGGTCTTCCTCTACATAAGCCATGCTTAAAAGTAGGAATGTCAGAAATATTATTAAGAAATATTGATCAGTCAAATGGTTTGTGCAATGCAATTAGGTTGCAAGTAAGGAGGATAGGCAATCACATCATTGAATGCAAGGTACTAATTGGGAATAAAGTAAGTGACAATGTCCTGATTCCTCGGATGAGCATGATCTCAAATAATAATAATTTGTCCATAAAGTTTCAAAGAAGACAATTTATAATTTTAGTTTGTTTTGGGATGACAATAAATAAATCACAAGGTCAGACATTATCTTATGTTAGTTTGTATATGCCAAGGCTAGTATTCAATCACAGACAATTATATGCTGCTTTTCAAGGGTAAAAAGTAACCAAGGGATGAAAATTTTAATCGAAAATCATGATGACCTGTGTTCAAATTCCACAATTAATGAGGTCTATAAGGAAGTATACGACAATTTGTCTTTGACAGGTAAAATTTTTTTTTTTTGAGTAACCATGTTTTTTTATCAATTATTTACCTCATCCAATCAAAAAAATACTTTATACCTTATTATATCTTAATAATACATATGCTAAATTTACAATAACATAACTAACATATTGCAATTTCTCATGATATATTAATTATTTATTGCATTGATGCAGAGCAATTTCAAGTTTAGACTTGATGAGTTTGTTGGTAGAATTCACGGTTCAACATTTTTATTGGCAGATTTTAAAGGTTAAGTTCATTTTCTTTATACAGTTATACCTTATATATTTAGATTTTACTTAAGTTGATGATTAAATAGTTGAAAATGTATTTAGTATGAAACTCAATGATTCTGTTTGACCTTCCTATATTAAAATATTTCATAATCTTTATGCAGGATTTAGTATTGTAAAGTAACATGTCATCATTAGAGACAAGCAATCAAAGACCTCAAGTTCTATATTTTTAGTTGCAAACAATTGTTTTAATTTTATTGACATTTTAAGAGAATATTGACATGTTAGATACTTTATAATTATAATCATGTGAATTTTAAATGTCTATTCAAATAAATATTTTAACAAATTATCATTCAAAAAAAACTTATTTACATCTAATTTAACAAAACTAGTTAGAATTAGAAAAAAGGTATTGTATATTACGCGCCCTACATATGTGATTTTGAATTAATTCGATTTTTAGAATATAATAAGTCTAATCTAATTTACATTGATGTAAATAATATTATTTAGATTAGTTAACTCTTTTTAAGTCAAAAACAATCCAAATGAATTGCAAACATTGCTAATATACATTGAGCACCATTAGTGTACTATTGGCTAAATTCATTCAAAATCACATATGTAGGGCCCGTAATAATAAGTACCCTATTTTTTAATTCTAATTGGCCATTAAACCTACATTAGAATTTTAGGCTGCTGTATTTTTTTTAATTTTTTTTGTTTTCCTAAATTGAAGTTAGGTTTAAGCCTCAACATTTTTTTGGATCTTCAGGCTCAACATTTAAATAATTAGAAATTGAACCATACAAGGCACAGTAGACTAGACCCAACATGCCTAACCTACTAACATATCAAGGCCATATGAAAAACCAATCCTAGTTGATCTTATCTAATCTTGGACGTTTAACGACCCCCCACATGTTATTGATCATACGAGTTACTTATCAATGTTTTTAAAATCAGACAAATTATTGAACCAATGAAGATACTGATTTATGATTTATTAGTTCGATCGTGATCAAATTAATAATAAATAAATATATATGTTTTTAAAATTATATAATATATCAAATAATAAATTGATATATTAATATTTTATATTTATATTATTTAGTACTTCAAAGTCTCACATTATAAAATAATTGAAATATAATATATATAAAATCTATAATAAAGTCACACTTATAAGTCTCACATAAAATATTGAGTAAAATATTTAAACATATAAGTTATATAAAAGTTAAGAGATAGTCAAATATTCTTATGTCTTTTTTGAACCTTTTATGTAGGTCTTAGTAACTTGGTTTTAGTCCTTTATTTTGGGTCAAAAATTATTTTGAATAAGTTAAATTTTTTTTTATTAAAAAAGAATTTAATTTTTTTTTAAGAAATCGATTCAAACTAATTTATTATCGGTTTTACCGATTTTTGACCGATTCTTGAGTAGACCGGTTCTGTGAGTTAATTGGACCGGAACTGTGATTAGTTCAACTAGAATCGGTCGATCTAATCCGATTTTTTCAACATTGCTACTTACTTAGGTAGCTCACACCCAATATTACCGATCAAACCCGTTGAACATATGCCTTATTTGCATGACATTGATTCTAGAACATTCCCTTTTAATTCCCAAGAAGAGTGATGAGTCTCATAACATAATATTTCACCATAATCTCTACAATGATTAATTTT
>JAQQTP010000021.1:5325000-5502500 GCA_029884605.1 Ormosia emarginata | reverse complement strand
ATGTGAGGTTTTTCAATTTCATCAATTCATCAGGAATAATCCTTGAATCATCATAGAAGTCTTTTACAACTTTCACACCTTCAAATATTACCTTGACACTTTTGATCACGACACTCATCCTATCAGCAGATTTTTCAACAACTTCTACAATCGAATTGACAAACTTGTCAATACTAGTAGCTAATACATCTTCTCTTCTTGACCTCTTTCTCACCCTTCGACCTTCAGATTGAGTATCTTTCACCTTATTCTTATTTTAGTTCACAGACATTGATTGAGTGACATCTTGAATATCATCATCACTCAACCCAATAACTCTCTCCGGAAGTTCTGTAGTAGCATTGTTTTTAAGAACTTGTTCTTCTTTGTCTAAGTCCTCAAGTACATCAACAGGAGCTTCAACATTTTTTTCCAGTAGCACGATCCTTTCCAAAGATAATTATGGCGTCCCGGGGCTGTCGATGGCGGGGAGTGGTTGTCGGTGCTAAGAGAAAGCATTAATGAGCGACTCCTGATAGGCTTCTAGGCGAAGAGTCCCATGAATGAACTGAATATGCACCGGAATGAGAGGAATTTAGAGACTGTGCAGGTATGAGACTACATAGTTGACGATAGCTTAAAGGAATTGATTAGCCATAACCATATCAACAAGTTGCAACTTCTTTTCTGCAGCCTAGAACATAAGAACTCTATGGTTAAGCGTGTTTGGCCCGGAGCAATTGTGAGATGGGTGACCTCTTGGGAAGTTTCCTAAGATATGTGTGAGTGAGGATAAAGCACGCTGAAAAGACCCGTGTTGGTTTGTGGAGACACTTATCAATCCTGCAAGTAGTCTTGGGGCATTACAATAATCATCAATCGATTAAAGTGAGGAAACACTTTGGTCATATAATTCTTCAAGGTTGCATCTTTCTTTACACATAAAACAAACATAATAGTCTCATTAGTTAGTTGAAGTAGACAAAAAAGAAAAGGACAAACAATAAAATTAATTAAAAAAGTTAGAGAACCTTAGCTTGGATGTAGACATTCCACACATCATCACTATCAACTATAATCTTCTTATTCACATCATCCCATGTAAAACCACTTGTATTCAGCATGTCATATATATTACTATACTATGTTTTAAGCCTCCTCATGATTGACTCAATATGTGGTTTCACCTTTATGCCTGCTTCAGGAAACTTAGCCCCCAACTTTTGTTCTAACCATTTAAAAGTACCATTTTTAAATTGCCCAGGATCAACCCTTTTATTTAGGGCAACTGCCTCCTCTACGAAATCCAGCAATGCATTAAACTCTTCATCAGTCCAACCCATTCGTTCTTCTTTAACTTTGCCAGCTTGTTGAGTACTTTCAGATGCAATACCTATAAAATATATTAACACATAATATAAGTGTAGAAAACCCAACAACAACTAACTAAATCAAAATAACAAACAAATAAAACTCAATAAAACTGCATGTATTTTATAAGTTCCAATATAAAAGCCACAATACAGTACACCATCAAAATATAAAAGTACATCACAACTTTAAGCAACTAAAATATAAAATTACATCATAACTTCAAGGACAAGAACAAAAACAAGCCTTCATTTAGCGTGAATGAGCAACCCAATCATTATACATTTCATTTGCCAATGCATCTCTCCATGCAGTCTACACTTCACTTGTTTCAATGGTTTCTATGTTATCATGTAGTTCCACCTCCTCTTCTTCATTAATTGACATGTTACCAAACTTTATTTCTAATGGATCTACCATCATCTCCCTCATAATCAAATTGTGCAATAAGCAACAAGCAATAATAATTCAATTATGAACTTTAATTGGATAATAACTTGGACTTCTAAGAATTGCCCAATGCATCTTCGACAATCCAAATGTTCTTTCTATCACATTCCTAGCTTGAGCATGTCGCTTATTGAATACTTCTTCAGGAGTTGCTGGAGCATGTCCACATCTCCACTCACTAAGATGGTACCGGGTTCCTCTATAAGGGATAAGAAACCCTTCGCCATTAGTATATCTAACATCTACCAAGTAGTAGTATCCTATTTCATAAAACAAGATTCAATATATATTTTTGTTATAATAAGATTATCAATTTGAAGGTATTTTTCACGTTCTTACCAGTTAGAACTTTAAGGTCATTTCTTCTATTAATTGTATCACGCAATACCCTAGCATTTGAAGCCAAACCCTCCCATCTCGACCACACATATATAAATTTCATGTCTCTTGAGCACACTCCTAACACAGTTGTGGCAATTTCACCTTTCCAACTTCTATATCTTGGTTTGTCAGCCTCAGGAACATTAAGACTAATATAGTTCCGTCTAAAGCTTCAAAACAATCCTAAAATGGATAAACAAATCATCTTTAACAATACTAACTCATGTGAAATAAACAGAAACAATGGAAAAGTTTAAAAGGAACATTTGATATCGCTAATATAATTCATACCTTAAGGATATATGAGGATTGCTTAGTTAATATGCTAAAACTTATACGAATAATTTATTCTCCTCTTGAGTTTTACCTAATAACAAGTTGGCTTTTTAGTTTTTATGACCCAAAATGAAACCATATTTGCCTTCTACAACAGGTTCTCTGTTAGTTTGGCTTACTAAGTTTACAATTCTGCTATGTTTTTTAATTTAGCTCCTTTGGCTTTCAAGTTTTCGTTACACTAGTGAAATTACATGCTTTGAATCCAACTTGCTATGTGAAACTGTCTAAAAATTTTGAACATTTTGTTGTTTCTTTTGTTACTTGGCCATAGAAAAATATCATATATCAAAATTCAACTGACTCATTCTGTGAGGGATTGCATGAGTAGATAAGTAAAAATATAATCTTGGCAACAAAAAACTAATTCAATGAAACAAAAAAGTATAGATAAATAAATAAAAAGTTGTTGGGACTTGGAACCAAACACACAAACTCATTGTTGCTTATTAGCAAAATAATGTAAAAATAGAATAATTAAATCATAAAAAACAAGGGTTTAGAGCAAACGGAAAACAAAAGAAAAAGGAGTAAATCCTTTTCTAACTAAACACCAAACTCATTATCAAGAGCATAGTGAGCTAGCAAATCCATCACCTAAGTACAAAATCTAGGAATGGAATTATAATTAAAATAGAAAAAACATGATGCAAAAGAAAAAAAAATCTCTAAAAATAGACCCATAATATGATAAATCCTATTTTCCTTCCATGGTCGCATCAAACACGTTCTTTTCCAAATGAATATTTCTGAAGCCCATCTCCCAAACAAAATATAGATGAAAAAAAATAGATGGAGAGACGTACCTTGAATGCAAAGGAGGGGAGAAGTTAATGACTTGTGTATAGCTCGTCGGCAACGAGAGGAGGAGAGAGGATGGTAGTGAGAAGGCAAAAGAAAGTATCGGGGTTCATTGGGTTGGAATGGGAAAATTTTTACATTTGCTTATATATCAAATCATAATCAGGCATAATCTTACCCTCAAGGCCTGATTAAATTATACATCATTTTAATGTATAAAAAAAATTTATAGATAAATTTATACAATACTATAATTTCATCAATAACTGATAAAATTATAATATATTATATAAATTTATCTTATCATACTTAATCCATTATGTCAAATGCGTCCTAATACTGTCTTGCTAGAAGTAATAAGAAAAAGGGATTTGGATTGTCTTTAAACAAATTATGATTTTAACAAAAACTTCATAATAAGGAAAAAAATGATTGTTATTTTTTTCATCATACACTAATTTATTTCATTTTTTAATTAACATTAATTAAAGTAAATACTTATTTTATGAAATAAAATATGAAATAAAATCATCGCCAAATATGACATAATAAAAAAAAGTTTAAATCCTCTAACAAATATGATTTTGTTTTAACAAAAAAACTTTCAAACAAGACAGAAAAGAAGTATGATTTTGTTTTGTTTTTTATTATATTCGAGAAAGCAATTTTTTGTTTTCAGGTTTGAAAGATTTTTCTAAAGATGGGAAAGAGAAACCTCGGGAATCAAAGGAAGTAGTAACACGGCAGGGCAGCTTCATACCGCGAGCGCCATTGTGCCCTAATCCCTCAAACTCAAACGGAATCCTTCCGAGGTATCTTCTGTTTCTCCTCCCATCTAACTCACTTAATGGATTTGGCAATTGGCAGGTGAGGCCTTCACTTTGTGCGAGAAAAATCATTGTAATTAAATTATCGGGTCGGGGCCGAAATTTTGGACTAAGTAATAGTTGCTCTCTTTCTGTTTCTTGAATAGGTTGTTTCCTCATCCTCTTTTATACTATATACATTGCTGTCTGCCTGCTACTTCCTGACCCCACGCCACAGCCTATCGGAACTGAACTGAGTCTGAGACCCATTTGTGTGGGAGGGGTACAGTATAATATTTACGTGATTTCACTTTCATACTTGAAATTCTTTTCTTTCTAATAGCTGAAACTGTCTATGACAAGGGTTTTCTTGAGAAATCCGGTTGCATGTTCTGGCTTAGAAGCAATAAATAGCCCTCCACATCCATATTTATTTTTGGAGTCTCAAAATCCAATATTGTAATCTTCACAAACCTTGATGTGTCATTTGTGGTGTATTGGTGAGGTATTTACTTGTGTTGGCACTTGGCAGTGGTACACAGCAAGAAGGGCAGAATGAAAAATAAGACTCGTTGTCTCTATTGGTTTTTAATATCTGTCTCCGTAGATATGGTCTGTATCGCGCCTTTTCTGTGTCTCTTATTCTTTCTACTGCTTCACTCTCTCTAGTTTTTGAAGTGGTGGAGGAGGTGGTCTGGTAGATCTCTTTCTGTTTTCATTACTTTATGATATCTGACAATTTTCTTCTTCATGTGTATTCATGCAGTTGGTTAGAAGATTGTTTGTTATTCTGTTTTATTGACTAAGTGGCACAACCAAATGGGGGATTGGGGTAATGATTCTTCCTCATATTTTTTGAATCTTGTTGGCATGTTGGAATTTGAAATTTGTAAAGGAAATGGTCTGACTCTTGAATGTTACTATCTAAATTTGTTAAAACTATTGCTCAATTTGTAGAGGGAGACCAAGAAAGATTATAGGTGAAACAATTAAAGAAAAAAATAGATTTGAATGGCATTTCTGAAGACTTGGTTTATGATAAGGCACAATGGCATCGTTTGATCCATGTGGCCGACCCCATCTAGTGGGAAAAGACTTGGTTGTTGTTGTTGTTGTTGTATTGCTCAATTTGTACATTTTGGTGGAGTGTCATCAATCATCTAGAAACTTAAATAAGGAGAAAGAGTAAAAGTAGCCATATTTGGCTGTAATATAATAATGGGGAAAGGAAGCCGCTGGATAAGGTGCAGAACATATTGGATTGTGAGGGGAAGCATGCGCAATTAATCAGTTTTAGATGTGGTTAAGATGTTATTTTGTCACTTTGTGGTTAACAGCTTAAAAATGTGGTCAACCAGATTGATATGTGGTTAATATGGGCTATCAGATGTGTGAAAATGGTTAATTCCTTCAGAGTCCAGCTTTTCTCATGGTTTTCCAGTATAATAATTTAGTTGAAGTATATTCTGTTTCTTCTATTGAATCTCACATTATTATATTTTGATCAATGCTTGTGTACTTATTTCAGAAGACGAGCAAATTCCACCTGTTCTTTCCAAAGAACAACCTAAAAGTAATTGGGATGATGAAGATGTGGATGAAGATGATGTGAAGGAGTCATGGGAGGATGAAGATGAACCTGCTTCGGTATGAGCAATTTAAAATGATGTTGTGATGACAGTGGCATAGCTCATTTATATTTTCTAATTTTTAAAGAAAAAGGCGCATAGCTCATTCACCATTGGTCAATTACCTGCTTATTGGATGATTAGTAGTTACGGACCCTAAAATTTTGAGTTGTGGGGGCAATGTAGATGGGAGTTGGAAATTTGGGGAGACGGCTTGATGAATGCTGACGTGAAATGAAAGTTGATGAAATTCTGATTGAGTTTTAATCTATCCTTCATATGGAAAAATTAGTTCCATGAAAATTACTTAATAAACTTTGTCAGTGTAGGCAAATTGTAAACAACTTGGAAGTAAAATTAGTAAACTAGAAGTATAGTAATATAAAAAACTCAAAAGTAAGTGGGGGAACATGCCCCCACTCTTCATAACATGCTTCTTTATGAGTGTTGTCCCTAATGATTAGCATGCTTCTTTTCTATTGCAATGCCAATGCTGCCATTGCCACTATTTATGTCTGAAATTACATTTTTATCCACATTCTCTGTGTGTGTGTTTTAAGAGGGCAAGAAGGGGTAGGACTCTTGTATAAATGGTGTAAATTTGTATTTTGAGTAAATTATACTTCCAACAATTATTAGTATTATAAACTTTGAGTGTCATGATTGTTATTAATGCAATGATGCTACATCCCTCATTATGGTGAACTTTTTCCTTTGTTATTACTAATTGCCAGTTTATTGTTTCTTTCCATAATTGTGCCAGGCACCTGCGCCTGCAGCACTTGCTGTAAAACCTACTGAGAAGGCTCCTAAAGAATCTTCTGAAAAAGCTACTGAAAAGAAGGAGAAAAAAGTAGAACCATTAAAGGAAGAATCATTGGATCCTGTGGCTGAAAAACTTCTCCAACAAAGGTTTATTGTTTCCCATCAGATTTGTTTAGTTGTTCGTTTTAGAGATGTCTTGTTTTGAGAATAGATACTTTATCCATCATGAAACATATTGGTTTGCTACATCAATGGTAGGATTGCCATTTATGTTTAGGAAAATATGAACAAATGTGGACTATAACAACTTGGCACTGGATCCATCCTCCTTCTTGTTAGGTCGTTTTAAGATTCATTTTAATAGAAACTTGGGTTGGATTGCTTAGCAAAGTGGTCTCTCTATACTTCATGTGTTGTTTCAGTGCAATTTCCTCTCTATAATGAGTCCTTCTTGTAGCTTCTGTTTCAACTTCTATATTACTATAGTATATTCTAGTTTTAGATATTAGGTAGGTCTGCAATCTTAGTATGAACTTGCCCTTCAAATTGGTAGGCTTCCATGTTTGACTTGATGATCAATGTGGATGTTGAAGGCCCTTCACCTTCCGTTTATGACTTGAATTACAAGCCAGACTGAATATTGTAGACTTCTAAGCTAATAATTATGTTGGATAATGAAATATAAGGAAATCATAATTTGAACATTTTTTGCTGGTAGATGACCAATTATAATTTATAGTTTTTAGTGTACATTTTATGTTATGAATGTTGTCAACAGATATTTCTTCTTTTATTAAAAAAAATGTTGTCAAAATGAATGCTGTGGTATTGAATGTTGGGTGGTAAAGAGCCAACAAGAGCATAAGCTTAGTGATGCAGAGATGAGGATGTTGTGCTGGATGGGTGGACATAATGACAAGATAGGATCGAGAATGAATGCATTAGAGAGAAAATAGGGGTAGTACCTATTGATGAAAATATGATAGAATCTTGCCTTATGTGGTCATAACCCTAACTTCAACCCCAGAATACCCATCCTCCGCAAGCTTCCTGGTCAGAACCTCATTCATTCTCTGTGAAGAAAACTCCATTTGCTACAAACTTCTGCTTTTTGCGCATCTGGGTTGCCATCTTTGTCAAGCTTATGTGAATTGTGTTTTTGTGAAGAAAACTGAGCCTTCTCTCTGTGATTGGATCAAGGGAACCCTCTCTTCCAGCATCAACCAAAGAATTGAGCTGTGGCCCACAGACCATTGAGTCCATTCCTTTCTTCTTTTTCTTCTTCTTCTTCTTCTTCTTGTTCTTTTCCCTCCCTTTCTGGACCCACTTCCTCTCATTAGTAAATTGGGCTTGGCCCATTTGTTCTGGAAGGTAAACCAACTCTGCCCTAGCACCTCCTTAATTCCACCATGAATGCAGTGGCCACCACGAATGTCCCTGCTGTCTTCCTTTTTGCTGCCTTGATTACCTGCCTTGCAGCCATCAATCTTTGCATGAGGGTCCACGTCCAGGGGTGCCGGTGGTGGTAGGGGACTGGCCGTTCGAAGCCCAAGATTCTATTGCCATCAAGAGCTCCTTCCCCCACTGTTTTGCCATTGCTTGACCCATAGGGTGGAGTCTCCTATCCATCATCACTCTCCTCGTACGAAATACCCATGTGCTGTGACTGTGATAGGCCCTGGTACTGAGATGTATGTGAGGAAGGGTAGAAAGGGAGGTAGTGGATCAGCCCATGGGTGCAGTAAGGGCAGGGTGGGGAATATCCAAGGCTAATACCTGTGGCATAACAGACTGCCTACATGGCATTGAAAAAGGGGTGAAAAGGGGAATTCGGTTGGGGTGAGTTTGAATAAATATGAAGAGAAGGGACAGTAGGAGGTAGGCAAAAATTTAGTGGAATTCTTAGTGGGCTAGGTCTCTCCTAAGGCTGGGGCTCAATCTCTGGTTGAGTCATTTTCTTTCTGCTTTTCTTGATCTGTTCTTATTGTATTATGAGAATTCTGGTGTACGGAGCTAGTCTCCCATTTCTCTATTAGTAAAAAAAATCAGTATCTATCAGACTGTATGTTGGTGAACAACCCTCTGGCTGTCGCACAAGTACCCAAATCTGGTTTCTTCCGCTGTGGTCGAAAAACGTTTGACACTAGGGGTTCTGTTTGGGTGCTTGGGTTCTTCTTAGGCTCGGTCTCTTCTGTTTTGATCTCCACCTTAGTTTCTGATCACTGCTGTGATGGTGGTCCAGAGACCACATTAGGTTGCTTGTGCCATTTTTCCACCACATTCTCGACCTCCAGCTTCTCCAACAGTTCTGGTTCTAGTTCTTCATCCCAGACAAAGATCGGTGGATCTGGATCATACTCAAGTTGGAATCGCTTAAGCAGTGCCTTAATGAAGGCTATCTAGGTTGGTTAGGATTGCGCCAATCCCACCTTTGCCACCAGCTGAGAGCGCGACCTCTCAGCCTTCACTGCCTCTGGTAGCTTCTGTGCATTGGGTGTTCCCTTCACTTAGAAGTGCTGTTTGGCATTGATCAACTATCATTTAGTCTCCTCTCCTTCAAACACTGGAACCATTTTCGAATTTAGTGTCCACAGCTCCCAGATCAGGAGCTCTAATGCCAATTTATAGGGGAACCTCTTCTCAATTACAGAAATTGGGATTGAAATCCAGAATTATAGTAAACAGAAATGGAATTTACAGCAACTAAGATAGAAAATACGGCGACTAGGTTAGCTCTTCGAGGGGATAGCTTCCTCCCAAATCCCACTCTTCCTTACTGAATCTTTGCATTTCTCTTTCCTACACTCTCTCCCCTTTTTATTCTAACTGATTTCCTCTCTGTCTCACCTGCTACTTCTGCATTCTGTTTTGCCCCCACTCTATCAGCTTGACTATTTCCCATGTGGTCAAGCATAGGGGATGTCTAACAGTATCCCCTTAAAACTTTAAAGGGAAAAGTTTACTCCTTATTTTGTCATGGAGTAAACATTAACCCCTTAAAATTTGCTTTCTAACTTAAATTAAACGTGTTTGGTATCCAGGTATATTTTATGAAAAAGATCGGACCAAATGACAGTTATACCACAAGCTCATAATCAGATTTTCAAATCACGTCCTTGTTCTTTTAACACTGATTTTGCAGACCAAAAGCCATGTCCCTCACTCACTCACCCTTGTCAGCCATCTTATGCCATCACCAGGCACCACATACCATCGTCACATGAGGATCCCAAAGCCCTGCAACTGCTGCAGCACCCCAAACCAATGATCTTCTCCAAAGCCCAACACACAGAGTGCTCTATAGAGATCGAACTAATGAGTGTGTGTTGCAGAAGCTGAAGGTGAACATTTCTCCAGTTGACAATGAATAATGCAAAAGCTTTGAACGTTGCAGAGGCCGACAATGAATGATGCTTGCAAGGGATGTTGACGGTGAACATTGCAGATGCTGATGGTGAACAATGTGAAGATAATGGTGAATGTCAGAGAAGACTGATGAATGCTGGAGTGGTCAATGATGAGAACTGCACAGACCAACATTTCATATTTTTTTTCCTTCCCTCCGTTACCCCACTCTGAATAGGGTAGAATTTACCCCTATTTTGGGGGGAAATGTTACTCCACCAAAATTCTCTGTTCTGTCCTGATCTACTAAACACACTTTAATTCCAGCAATTTTACTGCCTTAAAAATTTACCGCCTATTAGCCCCAAACCAAATGTTCCCTAACGCCTAAGTAACATCAATAAATTTGCGAATACTAAATTATGGTTGCTCTTTATAGCCTCTGCATGACTACAGCATTTAAGAGGAAGCAAATTCTTAATTTAGTAAAAGCAGCCTTTGGTGGTGTACAGTTGCTTCTTATTTAATTTATTCTCTCAATTGCAGGCTGGTTGAAGAAGCAGATTATAAGTCAACCAAGGAATTGTTTGGTGCAAGAGGTGATGAAAAGAACCTTGATACTTTTATTCCCAAATCTGAGAGTGATTTCTTGGAGTATGCAGAGCTTATCTCACACAAGCTTCGTCCTTTTGAGGTGAGTTAGATATCTCTGCTAGCTTGCTTCCCCCCTTCCTTAAATATTTGTCAAAAGGGCATCCTAATTACCTTATTGATGTAATGCAGAAAAGTTTTCATTATATCAGTTTACTTAAGGCAGTAATGAGACTGTCAATGACTTCTATGAAAGGAGCAGATGCAAAAGATATTGCATCTTCGATAACTGCAATTGCAAATGAAAAGTTAAAAGCAGAGAAAGAAGCCAATGCTGGTAAAAAGAAGACGGGTAATTCTCTTTTGGATTAAAATTCTCCTATGTTGCTGTTATATTTCTGTTGATCTTTCCTTTTCTTTTATTGGGTGTCTCCAAGGTGGGTTTTTCTGTGTGTGTGCAGGTGGCAAGAAAAAGCAGCTTCATGTAGACAAACCTGATGAGGATTTGGTTGCTGAACCATATGATGCTTTGGATGATTATGATTTCATGTGAAAATTTTGGTTCAGTTCCATTCAGATTCTGTCATGGGATTCTACTGTTTCAACATTTGAAGTTGGGAGAAGACCCTTAGGCATACCCTTGTCAAGAATCAGTCAATTTTGTCACCTTGATTAAATTATAATCTGTTTGCATTTACTTGGATGCTAGATTTACATAACAACATTCAACATATCTTTTCCCCAAGGTACATTGGATTTGTAAAAATTGGAACTTGCTTTTTCTTGTTAAAGGAACTTGGGCATGCATTGGTCCATTATGGCAAGTTAGCTGGAAGAATCTGACAGTATCAGGCACCCACTGATTGCTTATGTAAAGAGGCTCATGGATGTGAATTTGATTAGGTGGCCTTTGTTTGATGTTTACTACTGCCATATGAAATTTATATTCGTGACGAAAAAGCTCTAGTCGAGAAAGGTAGCCAACAATTTATCATTATTATTATTGTTATTATTATTATTTACTAAGACGGAACGAGTGAAAGGTTAAATAGCTAGCATGTTTGGGTTATGGTTTGCGCACTCCAGACTATGGTTCACAGGGTGCAAATTCAGTCTCATCCTCAACCAAACGTGTATGGCAAAATTTTAGTTGGGGGTATGCCTAACGGTTTGAGACATTTAAAGTTAAAGTAAAAGACAAGCTAAGAACATGCGGTACTTGCACTAAGACACGTTTGTTGTATGCTCCCTTGGCCCTCAAGGTTGTCGTCGACAAGTGCTGTCTATGAAATGCTCAATAAGCTTGCCAATGGTGAGCTTTGTGTGGCTCACTCTTCCTATACATCTAGAAGGATCACACTTGTCATGGCACCTTTGCGGAGGGAGGACTTTTAGTGCTCTCTCAGCTTGTTGAGGTCGTATTTTAGCGAGGGTGGTTCCGAGAGAGATAAAAGGGATTGGCAAGATGTGATGTAAAATATAACGTGTGTTATGTTATAATTGAGAAACAAGACCACTAAGTACTTAAGAAATTTTATTCAAGTTTAGTTCCAAAATTAAATATTCAGACTCACTTTTCAGTTAAAAGTTGTCAAATATGTAACCAAACAAAAAAAAATAATCAAATATAAATTTCTTCTCTATAAATCTATTTTTGGATCAAAACCAAGTTTGCCAAATCAAGTTTATCAGAAAAACAATTTTATAAATTATAATCCAAACATACTGTAGGGATACACAGGAATACAATACAACGGAGCTAAGTTCAAATGTAACTTTCAGACCTACCAAAATGATAAAAAGAAGAAAAAAACAGACGTACAATATTCTTGGTGATAAATGGACTATTGATAAGAAAGTTTTAGAAAAAGTGGTAATCTTCCAATGAAAATTGAAAACTTAAGCAAAAATACGCATCATGATTATTGCTTTCACTTGGACACGGGATTTGGCTTTAGACTTTTAATGGTGTATTTTATAGAACTGGTAATTGTCGATAAAAAATAATAATTTAATTGTATAAAATAAAAGTATCTATTTGTACCAAAAAGAAAAATAAAAGTATTTATTTTACTTTATTTTTCAAATACATATATTACTTTATAATATAAAAAATTTTAAAATGTATACCAACAATAGTAAGAGGACCAAAGCGTGTGAAAATATCTCCATCAAAGATAAAAAAAAATTTAAATGTATTAAATTTGAATTTTTTTTAAACTAAATTTGAATTTTTATTACGTCTTCATAAATTTTGGCAATCTCATTAATCAAATAAGTAAATGTATTGAGAAGAACTTGTGGCCAAAAGAAAATTTATATTCAAACGAAAAATAATTCTACATTAAAAATTATATGTAAGGACATTTCGTGGTTTTACAAAATAAAATATAATAAAAAGTAAGGGAGTTTAATAGATATGGTTAACACGTGAATTCATTAGTTTTGACCCAATAAACCCATACAATGAGGGTTAGATTAAGTTTGTGAGTTAGGTTAAGTTGAAAAAAAAAAAACTCCAATCTATGATGTACGAGTCGAATAGCGAGTTTGAAAAGTATCAATCCGCATAAATCTAATCACACAAGTAATTTTTTTTTTCCTTAAAAAAATTCGTTTAGCCATTGTGACATTTCAAATTACTTTTATCTGACTTTTCTATAATAACAATTAAGTTTAGGTATAAGATGAGTAAATCATTATTTTAATCTCTGAAATTATAAACACTAGTCATATTTATCCTTGATTTTCAAAAATTAACATATTAATCCTTGAAACTGTAAGAACCGATCATATTCGTTCTTGAAATTGTAATCCATTAGCCAAATAGGTCCTTAGAATTTATAAACTTTAACAATTTTAAGGATTAATATGACTAATGTTTACAATTTCAAGAACTAATATGTTAATTTTCTAAAATCAATGATTAATATAATCATTGCTTTCAATTCAAGGGACTAAAATGGTCATTTAGTCCTTTTTGATTTGTTAACTTACTTTAATTTATTTCAAACTTATATTAATTTAGTAAAATTTAAAACTTGTTATATTTATTTATCTTATTTGAAACTTATTATATTTATGTAAGACTGATTATACGACTTTTTAATCTATTTGGAACACTGTTAATTTTTAATTAAAATATATTATATGTAACAAATTTTTAATTTTGTATTTTGGTATTTATTTTAACAAGAAATTTTTTTTAATATAAATTAAACTCACAAAATTTATCCAACCCAACATACATTTAAATGGATCTGGTTAAAAAATTCTCTCAACCCAACTTAATTTGCTGTTTTAATGAGTGCGTGAAGTCTAAAATTATAGCAAAACATAACAAACTCACCCATTGGACCCCCTTAATGAAAAGAAACAGAAAAAGCCTCACTTTGTGATTTTTTTTTTAAAAAAAATTCTCTCTCTTGTCGAGTATTTTATATTAACAATATTTTTCTAGAACCTTATACTTTCTAGTTTCTACACTGTCTTACAATAATTAAATCACGTAAGTGATGCTTTTAAAATCTTATATTTGCAAAACTGTATTACCAACAATAATTAAGTCACATGAGTGAGAGACCTCACAGTTGAGAAGTAATATTATTTTATAAGAAGTTATATTGTTACAGTTTCTTAGAAATAAAAAATGTAATACATTTTTATTAAAAAATTATAGTCAACTGGAGTTAGTTTATCTTGTTGACTTTGTATTCATGACAATTACATGACTTTAGATCAAATCCTGAGTTATTTTGGTGGTCTTTGTTTCAAGGCATATAATTACATTCTCTAATTATGCTATATTTGGATAAATTCAAAAACGTGTTTGGTTATCATTTAATATTTCTAGAAATATTTTCTAAAATTTGTTTGATTTGAAAAAAAAATTCAAATGATGATGAGAGAAAGAAGTATAAGTGAAAGTTAATAGTTGGTTACAAGATAACTCCTATTCTCATACTATGGAAAATACATACCCAACTCTTAGTATAGGAATAAAAATAAGACAAAACATGCGAATGTAACCTTTTCGAAAATCAATAAAGTTTAAGAATATTTTTTTAAAACTTGTTACAATTCAATTTTTATATTCTTACATTAAATAATGTATATATTTTTTTAACTCACTATCATTTGTCTCCTTTCATTGTTTTCTATTTTGTCAAAATATTATTTATTATACATAATTTTTTTATCACTTTTTTTTGCACTCAATTATATTTCTTAAAATAAATGTGAATAATAATACACTTCTAAAAAAAAGATATAAGACTAACATTTTTCTTATTACAAATATGAAAATGTCATATTATTAAGTTTACTTTCTCATAAATAATTTGGTATATACACCTTGAATGTCTAAGAAACAACGTAGTAAATATGTTTAACTAAGAATTTTTTGTTTTATCGTTTTCAAGAGAAGAACCCAAGGCAACTTGCTTATGTCGATTGAAAAATGCGATACCTTTAATATATTGATTCACATAATTAAGGAAAGTACATCTTTAATATAAGATAAACTTAGTTACATTATTATTCAGTGGTTTTCTCATTTATTACAAAATATTTTAGAAGAATAAATTGGCCAATAAATTATAGTTATTTCAATCATTATATAGTTAATTAACTTATTATTATTATTTTGTTAAAAATGTTAATTACTTATCTAGTTAATTATTTTCAAACTAAAATATTTTATCGATTTTAAAAATTGTAAGCTCTCATATCATTCTAAAGTTGTGTAGTCTATTGTTTTTCATCTCAAAGAAATTGAATGCAGTATAAAACAAAAATGAGTCATTCAAATCATGATTTCCCATACTTTTCTCGGTGACTTGAGATATCAATGCAAGGAATTAGTTTATCAAATATACAAGACAAAGTTATGAAAGATTAAAGCACATAAATTTGTAATGAAAGAACATGTGCCTAACTGGTGAACAATATAGATATGGCTTCATATTTCTCGCTTAACTTCATTCATAATTCACTAACACAAATAGCCATTTCACCCCCATCAACAATGAAGCTGGACTCACTCTCAACAAATTCTCTATAATAAATCTTCAACATTTCCCCATCAAAATCGTAAAACCAACATCCAATTTTATCAATAGGAAAACCAAGCTCCACCACAAACTCGTAAATCCGAGAAAATCGATGGTGCGAGGGGTGAAGAACAAAGAACATTTTCTTACCGAAAAAAACCAAGTACGAGAGATGCAGGAGAGACGCGGCGTTGATCCGAGTGGAGCGAAGATGATACATGAGTGGAGGAGCTCAAGTTAGGCCGAGCTCCACGTTTGGATCCGAGCGATAAGGAGACACGCGGCGTGATCGCACGACTAGAGCAGAGCGGCGAGTTATCTATCGATCGGATCTCACCAGTACCTTTGAGACCTGACATAATATTTATAGGAGCATTTTATGATGAATGCAATATGTATTAAATACAAATATTTAGGATTAGAATCCATTAGAGATTGTGATCCCTTTTAACTAATTTTTCTATTTATGTGAAATGTAATTAACCTTCATATCCATAAAGGATACTATGAGAGATTTATGTCTAATAAATAAATAGATGTACTCATCAAGATAATGCATAGTAATATCCTCTAAAAAAGAATATTATTACAAATATGAAAATGTGAGTCTCATAAATAATTTGGTTATACTCTTGAATGTCTACCAACCCGTAGTAAATATGTTTAACTAAGAATTTTTTGTTTTATCGTTTTCAAGTTTTTTCGTTTTCAAGAACATTATTATTCAGTGGTTTTCTCATTTATTACAAAATATTTTAGAAGAATAAATTGGCCAATAAATTATAGTTATTTCAATCATTATATAGTTAATTAACTTATTATTATTATTTTGTTAAAAATGTTAATTACTTATCTAGTTAATTATTTTCAAACTAAAATATTTTATCGATTTTAAAAATTGTAAGCTTTCATATCATTCTAAAATTGTGTAGTCTATTGTTACGAAATAATTTGCACTAACGTTAGATGAGATAGCTATTTCATTCTAAAATTAACTGTGTCAAGAGATACACATGTTTAGCACATAATATTTATAGGAGCACACGACACACGATCCCTTTTAATAATTTTTCTATTTATGGGATCTAAGTCAGAGTTAACGTTGGATCTCACGATGTTTTCCAAAAGGCCGAGATCCGTGATATATCATATATAGTATGCCTCTGGGGTCGACATGTAAGGTTGGGATCTGAATCGGATCGCTCTACTTACTTTGTCATTCTGCCTTCCGAGGTATGTCATATGTTGTCCCCGTGGCCATAAGTGGACATTCCTGGGTGTAACCGAGGTTTGTAGAATGAGCCAAAATTGTTGTCATGTTTACTTTTTTTTCCATGGTATGTATCGATTCCAACGCCCAAAATTTTAAGCACTCAGAGGACTTAAGGAGAATTTTATTTAAAGCCTTGGTCCGAGGTCCAATGCTTAGAATTTGGCATATTCTTCAGGTGATTAAGTGAATTTGTAACTGTTATTAACTTGGTGGTTTCTCTATTGCAGGAAGGGGTCCAAACAAGCAGATTTGTGGAAGACTTGGACTTACATTGGAAGAGAAAGCCTAAGGTGAATTTCAGCATCTCACGCCGCAAAGCAGGCAAGTTCATGTCACAGCGTGGAGCACTCAGCCTGTTGCATACTGAAACTCGAGACTAGCACACCATGACGCAAAGATGTAACCTAAATTAAACACGCGCCGCAGTGCAAGATGGTTCATGCTGTGGCGCGACACTGAAAATTTAGTCTATCAATATTGATTTTAGACAATTTAGCAAGAAAGCTTTTTGAAGATTAGAACACAATTGTTAGGGTTTATATTTGAGGTTAAAAGGAAGCTAAAGGAAGCAAAGTTGGAGCTCATTTTCTTCAAGAAGGAAGTTCAAGCATCAAAGAGTACATCTATTGAGCTTCCATCTCTTATTCTTTTTACCTATTCTTTTCTATTGCCATGAACATGATTATTTGTGATAGATTTTTGTGTATCATGAGTAGCTAAGCTATATATAGGGATTTTTTTGTATCCTTCTATGAATATTGATGATTTTGTAACCCTTTGAGTTAATATATATGATTTAGTTTTATTCAATCATATTTCTCTTAATGCTCTTGAATGTTTGACAAACTTTTAATATAATTTGATTAAATCTATTGAACTAGACATAGGGATTTAGATTTAAGATCATGGATATGGTTGATGCATGTTTAATATCATTTTAATGGTGGGGTGAGTTGATTAGCTAATGGGATAGACATATATCTATTAGTCACGCATAGTAAGTATTGAGAATAGATCTTAATGAGTAGAGTTTGCACTAATTTTTATGGAAACATAGTGGACTAGGTGAATGAAGCATGATTAATTGACCTAGACATATACTTTTAACTAAGTTAGTTTCTCGAGCTGACACGTGCTTAGGAGGATTAGAAAATTACCAATTGAAGTAGGAGGTGAAAAATGATTCCCTATTCTTTAATCATTATCTTTTATTCTACATTTACTACATTTAATCTTTTAGTTAACTTACATAAACCTTTTCTAATTGGAATGTTCTTGAATAGTATTATGTAAGTTATTGGTTAATAATTAGCATTAGAATTGATTGTATCCTCGTGGGAACGATATCCTACTGATCATTATATTACTTGAGCGACCTGTACACTTGCGATACATAAAGGGACAAACACTATCCCGTTTTTACACGACCCACTCGCATGCATTTCCTTTCTCTTCTCCTCTTCATTCCATTTAGACGTGTAATAGAATTCTTCAGTAGATTTATTGATGTCTTTTGAGGTGGGTAGGAACATACCCCTCCACGGGTGATCTTAGAGATGTTGGGTCTGAATTTTAAGGTGAAGGAATATTGTTCTATATGTTTCCAAATACAGTGCCAATGTTCTGATAATGGTCGTTGTAAAAAGGACTTTCTACACAAAATAGCTTGGGGTTTGATTACTAGCCAAAATACTGATTTGCTTGAAGCCCCAAAACAACACATACATAGACCATGTTAGTTTCTCTTTCTGTATTGTTGTTCCACAGAGCTGATGTCTGGCGAGACGTATGACCATGTTCACAATTAATGAATTTCATGCATCCTATAATGTTGGAATTATGGCAGGCAAGCATCTCGCAAACATTGATTAACTTTCTGAAGATAGAAGAGGTGCCATCAAGAGCCAACAACATGGCCAGATAACATAAAAATAAGATTTATAATGAAATCCCCCAGGCTGACTCAAATATGAATCCAGTTGGAGCCGGGCTAATTAGCAGAGTCAGAAACTTGCATGACAGCGTTAACCCATGTGATGACGTCAAATGGGTCACAAAGAGGAGACCAATATTTGAGATAGAATCTTTTGATGGGTCATGTTGCATCTCTTTGAGAGAACGTTGGTTGTAACAACGACTTTGGTTGGCAGAAAAGATAAAAAATGACACGACACTTCATCTGGTAATATGCTAATCTTGAATATACTTACAATGGTGCTAGACGGGGTGAGGATGATGACCAACGCAAGGTCCGCAACCCACAACCCTGCTGAGGTGACATTCTTTGTTGGACCACCATAGAAAACACCTTGCTAAGCGGTGGTGGGGGATCACTTGTTCGTGAACTTGGAGTGGTTGCCTGAATAATTGATCCCGGTTACCCGAGTGGCCATTGAGTTTAGTTACGGCGGTCTCAAACTCAGATCTCGTGATGACCACGAACTCGAATCTCGTGATGACCACGAACTCGAAGTGGTCGGCTGAGTTGCTGATCCTGGCCACCCTAGTCACTGACCCTGGATGTGGTGGCGCTTGAACTCGTCATCCTCTGTTACGGAGCTGAGATAAGAAGAGTCGCAGTCCGGTTACATAGCAAGGTCGCTGTTGAAGGAGGACTGAGTCATTAGAGTTGTCAGTGGAGTCATGGACGGCACAGAGGATTCAGTCTGTGAGTCGTTGCCTTCCCTGCACAACCACCACCACATCCTCTGTTATTGTGCCAAAACAATTACCACCACGTCTGCCCTCTTCTTCTTCCTATCATGACCGCTCTTTGTAAGTCCCCTAAGTGGGTTGGATGGTAAACAGAGAGGACAATCATGGAGGTTTGAAGGCTGGTGATGTGATTCTGGAAGCGGTGGATCTTCTGGGTAAAGGTTCCTTGTGGTTGGACAATGGTGAATGTCAGCCAACTGGGTGATTCGGCAAGGTGGGCGCGTCTGGCAGCAAATGGTGACGCCATCTCGTTAGCATGGGTGCTGCTCCTCGAAGGCAGCAATAAAGATGAAGTTCCAGGAATGTGTGGCACCCGGGGCCAACGATGGCGGGGAGTGGTAGCTGGTGCAAAGAGATGAAGCACGGACAAGGAGTGGCTCCTGGCAGGCTTCTAGGTGAAAGAACACATGAATGAATTGAATACACACCGGAATGAGAGAGATTCAGATACTGTGCAAGTATGAGACTGCATAGTTGAGGATGACTTAAAAGAATTGATTAGCACCACTCTTATCAACAAGATGCATATTCTTTTCGAGAGCCAAGAACATAAGTACTCAATGGTTAAGTGTGCTTGACTTGAAGCAATTGTGAGATAGGTGACCTCTTGGAAAGTTTCTTATGATGCGTGTGAGTGAGGACAAAATACGCTGAAAAGACCCGTGTTGATTTGTGGGGACACTCATCAATCCTGTAGGCAGTCCCGAGACGTTACAGAATGCACATCAAGTAACAAAGCAGTGACTGTTGTTTCGAACTCCTCGTACACCGAGTGGACTCGGTTACCGAGTGGATTTGGT
The DNA here is from genome assembly GCA_029884605.1 of Ormosia emarginata. Classification (NCBI taxonomy): domain Eukaryota; kingdom Viridiplantae; phylum Streptophyta; class Magnoliopsida; order Fabales; family Fabaceae; genus Ormosia; species Ormosia emarginata. Next base: position 5,482,208 of record JAQQTP010000021.1, on the reverse strand, counting down.
GAGGCGACTTGTTGATTAACACATCAATGAATGGTCTTTCCACACATTCAAAGGTAGCGTCAATGTACCGTAATAAGCAATTTCAACGAGACAATGTGACATCTTTGTTTCATAGTCAATGAGGGGTGGTGGCAATTATTTTTCACTCCCTTGGAAGGAGAATAGGTGTATTGAAGAATGGCAGTGGTGGTGGTGTTGTACTGTTGTCAAACGTAGCGTTTTTTTTTTCTACCACTGTATTGTGCCAATTGACTCCTTGCACGCGGATTCCAAGTCTTTCCCTCGTAGGAACCTTGCGCGATGGGTAAGAGCTCTCATCAGAAAGTGAGATTTCATGCCTATCGCATAAAGGTTCTGCGTTGGGTATTTGGTTTCTTGTGGCAGAGATTTCAGCTACTAGTAGTGGAACGGGATGAAGAGGATGCTGCGCTACTGGTCCTCGCCTTTGGTCTGCAAAGGTTTGCGCAAGTCTCCTCTGTTCGAGCTCTGTCTCGTGTTCATCATGATTGAGTGAGAATAGAAGTTTATCGTTCCCTACAGATGACGTCAATGTTCTGAAGTTGATTCAGATAGGTATCTAAAATAGGCATGTCACAGTGATTGAAGGTAGACTCCTTCGTAGCATGGTAGCAACAGCAGTGGTACGAGGGGATTGGTACTGCAAAAATCACTCTTACGCTCAAGTTAGATCGTGCACAATGAAGACAATTTATATATCTTATTAGATATATACTTTTGAGACCTGACATAACATTTATAAGAACGTTTTAAGATGAGTGCGATATGTATAAAATGCAGATATTTAGAATTAGAATTCATTAGCGATTATGATCTTTTTTAATTAATTTATCTATTTATATGATATGTAATTAGCTTTCATAATCATAAAGGATACTATGAGAGATTTATGCTTAATAAAAAAATAAATATACTTATGAAGATAACGTATAATAATATCTGAGTATTATTCGATAGATCAAGTTGTTTCTGAACTATTAACTTAAAATTCAATCCAAAATATTTATAAATTTAGATCTTATATTTTTTTTTTTTCATGTGATCAAGTAAATAAAAAGATAGACGTAAAATATTTATCAATAAAATTCATTCATAACTTATGATTTTTTTTAATAAATTTTATATTTATTTTTTTATTTCATTATATACATAAAAAAAATAAAATAAAAAAATTTAAATTTGCACTACATGTATTGCCGGATTTTGCCAGCAATGATATATTTAATATTTAAAGAGTTATGTTTTGAATGAGAAGAACCAAAAAGAAATAGATGGAAAACGTTGGAAGTTGTGATTGTCGGTTATGAAAGGTGTGATTTGATTTGATTTGTGTTAGTGTTGCCAACCAAGTTGACGTGTAAAAGTGACGAAAGAGAGAGACTTAAGATGTTGGCATAGTTGGAGGTCCCGCCAAAGCAAAGGCACAGACTAGAGAGATCAACGACAGCAATGTTTTTGGATTCCGTGTTTTGCTCATAATAAAATCCCGTCCCATCCCACACCGTTTTCCCTGCAGCCTTCGCCTTCTATATTGTTGAACCACACACTCCACAACAAGGCAAACAAAACAAAACTCAACTTTCTCGTTCCCCACCCCCTTTTTTATCATTTTCTTGCTCCCTTGTTTGCTGAGCTCCTCCTTCCCTGTGAGGTTGAGTTAACCGTCACAGAAGCAGCAAGGTTTTGCAAACATGAACGGGAAAGCCTCCGTCTCTAAGGAGCTCAATGCTAAGCACGCCAAGGTTTCTTTTTCCTTCACCCCTTTTGCCCTGCCGCTTTTAATTTTATCTTGTATCATCAATCCTTATGCGGGTTCTGATTTTAAGTGCGACAGTTAAATTCGTGTAATGTTTTGACAGCATGTTCTGTTAAGTGGATTATATGAAAGTTCAGCTGTGATAAATATTGGATATTATGTTTTTATGTTAATAATTGCTTGGTGCTTTTATGTTGCTCTGTGTTTTGTATTTGAGCCATGAGATGGGAATGACACTCAATGGTCCGCTTGTCTGAGTGGTGATAATTTGGCAGCTATCCTGGTAGCAGAAGAGTGCAAAAAGAAGAAAGAGAGAAATAAAGAAAAGCAGCTTTTCTTTTTTTTAAATGGTTTGGGTCATATTTGCAGAACTAACAGATGCTATGTAGGGCATACATTGTGTGGTCCTAATGTCCTATGGTCATCAAGCATCTTCTGAGCAACATGTATCCTTGATAGTGAGTGGACAGGAACTTCTTTCAATATTATGCCTATAGAAATTCAGTGATGAATTCTCAGCAATACTGTTTGAGGATGTTTTCTTGTAGTACACTTAACCACTAACCATAATGTTTTTTTCATAATACATATATTCCTTTTAGGAATTTTAAGTTAGGTTCATTTATTATTTTGTTCAGGTTCTAGTCTGGTGCTTGAATAGTCCCTCTATTTTACTTCTGCAGTGTGCATTGTAGACTGTGTAGTTCCTTTTTTTGGTTGTTTTTGTGCCTGCTAGAAATTAGCTGATGTGGCATTTTACCTCGTGGATTCTCAACTCATCTTGATTGTGGTCCCTAGAGTTTTAAAAACAAGGAATTGGGGCAATGCACAAATCTGTAATCTCTCTGCTGTGAGATGGGATTTAATTGCTGATGTGGCTCCTATACATAGTTGTGAAATGTGCAAATATATTTTAAGGGAAGAAAAATTCGAAAAATTACTTATAAACATGCTTACCAAGTTTTTGGGGCGTGGAGTGGCAGCCAACAAGAGGATTACATCGCATCTTATGAGAAAATATATGAACTAAATTGACACAATTGTAAATCCAGGGACCAAATTTAAACTTAAAAGTAAATCACAAGGACTAAAGTAGTAGTTTAGCCTCCATAAGTACCATGGTTACGGTTAGCCTTCTCTGCGACCTTAGGCATGCCCTGACTTTGAAATGGGACAACTTCCCCTCCTCTAAGCTTTTTTTATTACAAAAAGAAAGTACTTTTGCCTTCCAAATATTAGGCCAATGAGAGATTAGTAAATATTTTTACTCAGATATACCTCGTAGAGTCCTATAATTTTCCCATTAATTCTTTTAGTTACCTTTTTTTTATCTTTATCAGAGTAATTGAATTACATATTTATTTCCTTGACTTATTAGGTGTTAAATGTTATTATATATTATGATTAGTAATGATTAGTTTATTTCTTAAAGATTGTATAAAAGGAGATGTTGGTTGAGGTCTAGGACTGAAGAGTAGAATATTCATTTCTTGTGCATCTTACTTTGATAATTTTGTGTTCCTCTTTCTAATTGAGGGGTCTCAAGGATTGGATCTATTTTTCCACAACTTTTTATCAAGATTGATGCATTCAATATCTGTGTCTTTCTGTTTTGCTTGTAAATTCCGAACTGGTTGTCAGATTATGAATTATTTGGATTATTGTATATACTCTTATACATATAGGTGTACCTTTTTCTTTTTAACATATGGTCTCACTTGAACATATATTCTTTGGAGAAATTTGTTTGTTTCTAAGTTCAACTGACCTTTGAGTCAGAAAGTTTAAGATCTTTCATATCAAAATTGCTGGTGCATATAAGACATGTAGTTGTAGCATTTCGTAGTTTGTCATTCTGTAGTTTGCGGGAATCAACATGGCCATATTTTCATTGTAGTTTTGTTAAAATTGCATTTTTTTTTATTTTATTATTTTTGCTTCTTATGTTGTGACTGTATGCAGATCTTAGAGGGACTTCTTAAGCTGCCTGAAAACAGGGAATGTGCAGACTGTCGGAATAAGTATATGCATTTCAGAACCTATTATTTTATTTTACGAATAAACAACAATGTTTTTATTCATTAAGCTTAAATTAAAATAGATCATTAAGTAGGGTTTTCAATTTATCTTTTTTGCCACCATTGTTTATTAGTGTTTCTGTTTTATCCACATGGACATCAGTTGTGCACCATGTTTTAAATCTAGATATTCAAAAGTTGTTTTTATTCCTTCTTTTTCACTTTGCAGTTGTTCCCATCCTCTAATTATGGGGGTAAAAAAAATCTAATTTTCTGTTGGAACAACATTCAATACAATTTTTAAGTAGATAATATTATAAATGACCTTAAATTTTCCTTTTTACATCAGTTCTTTTCAAACTTCACTCATAAACTTTCTCCTGTAAAAGCAGGAAGAGATGTTCACTTTATATTTGCATCATTATTGTGATTTTTTCTTTCAACCATAGTAGGTGTTGCTTTGCCATCATAGAAAGCTCAGCTTATGATTTTGCAAATATTGTTCACAGAAATTAATGAGGTTTTATCATTAATTATGGAACATATAATTTTAATTTATGGTTTGTGGGACACTTAGATTTATATTTAAATGGCGTTTCTGAGGACATGGTTTATGATAGAATTCAATAACATCGTTTGATCCATGTAGCCGATCCCACCTAGTCAGAAAATGCTTTGTTTTTTATGTTGTTGTTTATGGAACATTTAATTTGAAAATTTCAGGGCACCCCGATGGGCAAGTGTGAACCTAGCGATTTTCATTTGCATGCAATGTTCAGGAATTCACCGGAGTCTTGGAGTGCATATATCAAAGGTTTACATTGTTCTTCGCTTTCTTTTAGCTTAGCATGTTCTCTTATATGTAGAGAGTTTTGACAGGAAAATGATAGATGTCTGAGACTTTTGGACCAAAATACTACAGGATGAATTGGATGTAGAGATGGGATTATGCTCACCTTATTACTACACTTTTAGGTAAAGATTGGTTCAAGAGTTGATTTTTCATTCCTAGGAATAGGACTCTTGGGAATGACATTCCAAGAAATGGTATTCTTAGGAATCTATCAAACCTATGTTTGGTTAACTTTGATCATTCCTAGGAATTTGAGGGTAAGGGCGGGCAAGTGTTATTTTATAGCTCTATAATTATTTTCACCACATGGGAATCATCTCAACCCACCTCTCCCCTTGGGAATGATTTGATGGAAGTAGTGGTCAATAAATATTCCTGAAAATGAAGCACAGATGGGAATGTTTTTCTACATCTCTTACCAAACATGGGAACAAAACATTCCCACCTTAAGATTCCTAAATCAAATAGCCCCCTTAACCTTTTGCTAAAAGTTGCCACATAAATTTAGTGGGTCAATCTGGTGAAACCTCTTAGTACAAATAGCAGAACTCATTTTGTTATTGCTAATAATTTTCTGTAATGATTTTCTAATTATAGTTTTTGTAATTTTCTTAATAAAATGTTGTGTCCATATGACTGCACAAACATTTGGAAATCAGTAATATAAAAGAACTTTCTATTAGCAATGGCTGGTATGCCTATTCCATGGAGGGCTGTAATACAGCAGAATATTCTAACCGTGTTCTTTACATACATTTTGCCTTTTCTATCAGTAAATTGATAATGGCTGAGCCTTCTGATTTTGCAACTAGGTGCGGTCCACAACTTTGGATACATGGTTGCCAGATCAAGTTTCCTTCATGCAATGTAAGAAGCTATACAATCTGTTTATTCCTTTCTTAGCGAAAATTATGATTAAGCAAGACTAGAACTCTATTTAGGTCTCCGACATTTTCTTTCATTTTCACTTTAATCCTTGACATTTTATTTTTGTCATTTTAGTCCTTGACATATATAAACTCACTTTAATTTAGTCCTTCTGTCTATATATCCATTATCTAACAAACAAATATGCTGATTGTCAAGGCTCGAAATGATGTGATACTGTTATTTACTGACGTGACAATTTGACAGAAGTCAACTGGATAAATACATATAAAATTACGTTGTTTCAGTCTTAACTTACCATAAAAAAAAAAAAAAAGACTCATCCTGTGTTTCAGATGGCAAGTGAAGAATAAAACAATGTCGTTTTAGATGTATTCATTCACATATTATGTCAAATTGTCACGCTGTAGGTAACGCCACTTCATTTCTAACGGTGACATATCAATATTTTCATTTATTAGATAGTGGGTATATAGACAGATGGACAAAATTAAATGTTTGGGACTAAAGTGAGAAAAATAACATGTTAAGGATTAAAGTGAGAATAAAGACAAATGTCAGGGACCAAAATAGGGTTTTAGTCATTAAGCAAATTATGAGAAGATGTGAGTGACACTTTTTTTAAATGCTAGATAATTTGTGAACTCCTTTTTGTTATAAGACTAGTAGTAGGACTGAACAAAATTATATTAGTACATAACACAAGTGGTCTGCGCCATTCCGTATGCATGTAGATAGAGACAGCATTTCTAGGAGACTATGTCATATATCTGCTTAATTGACTAGAGAAACTTCTCAGCCAAAAGAGAAAAAAAAACATAAAGATTAGAGAAACTAACTTTTCCTAGAAGATATGTTTTTTCTTTTTTTCGCTTTTGATTCTCTTACCTTGGTTGCACATGATGGCTACTGAACTAGTCTTTTGGTTTGCATGTTTTATGTAGTTATGGGTAATGAGAAGTCAAATAAGCACTGGGAGGCAGAACTGCCGCCAAATTTTGACAGAAGTAGATTGGGAATTGAGAAGTTTATTCATGCCAAGTAAACTTCTAATGGACTTTTTTTCAAGACATTACTTGAAACTGGAAGATTTAATTTTATCTACTTTTCCATTTTCTACTGTACTCAACTTGCTTAGGATCTTTCAGGTACGTGGAGAAAAGATGGGCTTCAAAAGGTGGACTACAAGCATCTTCAAAGTCAGCTGAAATGATCTGTAACTTTAATGAGTCACCAGCTGGTGGGTCTAGGAGTGGTATTCCAAAGAACAGTAGGAGACTTTCTCTTGAAGAAAGCATTCTTACGAACCATGTGGCACAAATTCTGCCTCCAGTAACTAGATCTCGTGGGGTAACCATGTTTTTCATGAACTTCTATCAATCCTTGATCAAAAATGTCCTTTTGGATTTTAATTGCACTGATGCATGTTCAATGGATGATCAATTAATGAACCTGTCGCATGCACAATTGTTGAGCAGGTGACTTCTATTGTTTTGTGTGCACGGGAAGCCTGTGCACTATTTTGCCCTATTTCTTGTAAACTTCTTGTTGCTTGACTTGGTTTACTGTTAAGATGCCATGATCTGTTCTGGGAATTTTGTATTTCTTTTCTTGTTTGGATTGGAAGGCAGAGTAGGAGTGAGCCATAAGTTTTGCAGCTCATCTGTTTGTGGTTTGGAGGTGTCAGACTGTCAGATCAATTTGGTTTACTTCTCTTTTCAAAATACTTGAAAATGCTATCTAATGGAGTTCCTTACCCTCCTCGTGAATTGTTTTTATTCTACAATGGTCTTTCTAACAGTAGCGGGTCACAACTTGCACTTTATCATCTTTTCATTTTTCCGTCTCAATTGCTAAGTACCATCATTCTCTTTCTGCCGTGTGTACTCAGACAGAATTTTTACTTGCCTTTCAATATCTACTACATCTTGTAAAAATAAGATATGTTTTATTTAAGTTTATCTTTACAATTCAGGGTTCTTTAGACATGCAAAAGAAGATTTCACCTCCATTAAAGAGGCCATCCTCATCAGTTGATTTTGACAAGTCCATTGGGAAGAGCAATGGTACTGCTGACCTTTTCAGCTTGCTTTGCATCCATGACGATGAACAGAACTTCTCAACTGTACCTCCTTCAAGCTGGGCAACATTTGATTGTAAGACAGCTATACTTTTATCTGGAATATTTCTTATATTTTCTTTAATTCAATGGATAAAAAGAGTCCTCGGAGAATTATGGAATTGGAAGCCAGTGAAGATGCTTAACGCTTTATATAGAATTATTTTGGCCAGAATAAAATTTGAAGATATTGAAGCTTTTCTTCACTTCAGCAATTTCTTTCTTCTTTTATCCCTTACACTCTATTTGCATTCACAATGAAAGAAGATGGGGCAGTTCTAATTTTTCTCAATTATTATAAATTATTAAATCAATATATGTGTTTGCAGGAGGTGTGTCAATGGTGCAAGTTTATAGATTGTTCGGCTAGTCCTTGGTGTAGATGTCACAAGATTATAGTTGCAGATGACATTGCAATGTGGCATGAGCATTGAGCTGCATAGGTTTGGTGTGTGCTTCTTTTCTCATTTCAATTTTTAACAATGTGATTTGTACTTTCATATTTTGACGAACCGCAAGATTTCTGTGCATTTCCCTAAATCCAGAGACTTACTGTGGTCTATAGCCCCTTAAATTACCTGAACTAAGTCTAGTAGGTTCAAAGTTGCTTATTTATACAATACGAGTAATTACGTATTACAGGGTATGTTTTAGTTGTTGAGTTACATTCTTTTTATACCTTAACATTGTGCTTCCGATCTTTAGTACATAGTTATAGCTTGTTTGATATATGTCTTACTTTTTTAATGGAATTTACATATAGATTATTTGTTTTCACAGGTTTGAGGACTAAGTTTTCAATCAACATACTGCAGAAGGATATAAATTAGACGTACATCTATACCACTTTGCGCTGATACACAGCCTGAGATCGTCCATAAAATGGTTTGATTTGAATTGTAGTTCGTAGTTTTTCTTACAGCAGTGACTGATTTGAGATGGAGAAAGGGATGGAGGAAATAACAGTTATGTTTATTTTCTTCTTTCAAAAAAGTTTCTTCTTCAGTCAGCAGTAGAAGACGTTGTAAATGTAATATAACCCGGCTTACATTTGTCCTTCTTCTGTCTTTTCTTCCCTTTTTTTCTTATCGATCAAAATACATAGACAACGTTAGCGCTGCATTGAATATTGGGCTGCTTAACAATGGTTGATTAGTTCAGAAGTTTTCTTTTTGTTGCCTGAAAAGTTAATCTTGCAGTGCGCCAGTGCCACTTCTGTTCACTTTAAAAAAAAAAAAAAAGACCATGTTGTTTACTTGATAATCCCAAGAATTTTAACTTTCAAACTGTTTTGTTATAGATGAGTTGGCTCCTTGGGTCAAAATCAATTCATTGTAACAACTTTCTAGCTTGGAGTGTTGGAATGAGGGGTTAGGTATCTACATGATACTCTAACGTGTAAGTTAGTAAGGATACAAAGTGAGTACAATGAGTAGAAAAAGATTCTTACTTTCATGGTATTGTAGCTATTTATAGAGAGGAGTGTTTTGGGAATTAAGTATTGAGTAGGGGTATTTTGGTTATCACAAGTGTCATACAAGAAGTTTCTTGGTAGTATCGTAGCCTTGTTTGTTGGCTTGTGATTGGCCCTCTTTGAGATAATCCCTTCCACAAGTGGAATGGGTCACATTGCTTATGGCCTTTGGGCCTACCTTATTGGGCCTGGAATTTAGTACGGATCACTGCCCCTAAGTCAGTGCTTTAATGACCATCAGAGCTCCAAGCTTTGAAGTCCTTGGGGTTCTAGGTCGAGGTCATTGCAACTCTAACTGTGGATGAATGTGCTTAACCGATGCCACAAGCAGGAGTTTGGCCTCATGGGGTTCCCTATGTATAGGACACGAGTGAGCCTTAAAGTCTCCATTGTGGTCAAGAATCCTGGATCTCCGTGGTCATGTTCTGTGATGAGGTATCTTGTGGTCTCATAAAGGTGTGATCCTTGGCTTGTCCAAAATGCTTCAGTTGCTGCACATATTGGTACTTCATTTGCTTGTCTCTCTCGTTCCCTATCCATTGGTACTTGGGTTCTTTCATTTTCTCATAATAATTATTTGTTTACTGTCACTTTAGCAAATGGTTCCAAATCTCAATCTCAAGAGATCGACGCTACCCATCTTGTCTCTCTCGTTCCCTATCCATTGGTACTTGGGTTCTTGATTCTAATGCTACTGACCACATTTATGGTAATAAGACTCTTTTCTCCAATCTTTCTCATAATAATTATTTGTTTACTGTCACTTTAGCAAATGGTTCCAAATCTCAATCTCAAGAGATCGACGCTACCCATCCCCTCTCTTTCCTTTCAGTAGACTATGTCCTTTATGTTCTTGGGTCTCCTTTGAATTTGCTTTTCATTAGTCGTTTGACTGGGTCTCTTGATTCTATGATTACTTTTACTAAAGATTCTGTCATTCTGCAGGACCAGAGTTCGGGTCGGATACTTAGCACCAGATATGAGTCTCATGGCCTGTACCAGCTCTCTAACTTCTCTTGTGTTTGCACTGTTAAGGATTTTCCTCTCACCATCTATGTACAGTTGGGTCATCCTAGCCTTCCTAAACTACAAAAATTAGTGCTCAGCCTCTCTAAGTTGTCTAGTCTCCCTTGTGAGTCATGTCAACTAGGAAAACACACCTGTCGGTAAAGTCCGTAGTTGAACGTCTTCTCCTTTTACTTTAATACATTCTGATGTTTGGGGTCCCAATCATACTGTTTTTACTCTAAAATTCAGATATTTTGTCAATTTCATTGATGATTACTCTCGTTGCACTTGGTTATTTTTTTTATGCAAAATCGGCATGAGTTGTTTTCCATATTTCAAAACTTTTATCATGAAATTAAAACTCAATTTGATGTTCCTAGATATATTTTGCGTAGTGATAATGCCCATGAATATTTGTCTCAACCATTTCAATCCTTTATAGCTTCTTATGACATTCTTCATCAAACATTTTATGTGCATATCCCTCAACAAAATAGGGTAGCTGAATGTAAAAACAGACATATCGTAGAAATAACTTGGGCCCTTTTACTTCATGGTAATGTTCTTTTTCGCTTCTGGGGCGATGCAGTTCTTACTACTTGTTATTTGATTAACCGCATGTCCTCCTCTGTGCTTGATCACTAGGTCACTTACTCTATTTTATATCCCCATCAACCTCTGTATTCCCTACCACCTCGTATATTGGGGTTTACCAGTTTTGTTCATAATCTCACTTCTCTATTGATGTAAATCAACGTCTTGATAAACTTTCGTTAAAATTTTCAAAATACCGATCTATTAAGTGTGCTTTTCTTGGTTACACTTGGTCCCAAAAAAGCTATCATTGTTTTTCTCCTAATCTCTAACGTTACCTCGTCTCGTCTGATGTTACCTTATTTGAGTCTGTTCCCTTCTTCCAGTCTCCTTCATCGGCTTTTGAGTCTATCTTTGAGGTCTTACACGTCCTTCTTTCTCTTATCACTGTTGAGTCAGATACACCTCTGACCCCCCTATCGAGTAAACCATCATTACTATTCGTCCCTTCTAGGCCTATCATCGTCGGCCACAACAATTTCCACTGCCCTTACCTCCACCAGAAGTTGCAGAGGTCAATATTGATTTTCCTCCAACACTAATTCCTTTACCAGCTCTTTCACTGCCTCCTGAACCTAACCTTCTCATTGCTCTCCGAAAAGGTATATGATCTACTTGTAACCCTTCTCCTCATTATGTTAATCTGAGTTATCATCGTCTATCTTCTTTGCATTATGCTTGTCTTTCTTCCTCGTCTTTTGTGTCTATTCTCAACTCTTCAGGTGACGCTTTATCTCATCCTAGGTGGAGACAAGCTATAATCGATGAGATGTGTTCCCTGTAGAGCAATAGTACTTGGGAACTTATTCCTCTTCCTCCTGATGGCAAGATTGATCGCCTCAAGACTCGCATGGTGGCCAGAGGGTATACCCAAATTTTTGGCTTGGATTATGGGGACACTTTCTCGCCTGTGGCGAAGATGGCTTCGGTTTGACTTTTTCTGTTAATGGCTACTATTCACCACTAGCCTCTTCATCAGTTGGACATCAAGAATGCTTTTCTCTATGGTGATCTAAAAGAAAAGGTTTATGTGGACCAACCACCAAGATTTGTTGCTCAGGGGGAGAGTCTTCTAGACTAGTTTATCGTCTTCACAAATCTCTATATGACCTTAAACAGTCGCTTAGGGTTTGGTTTGACCGATTTAGTCTTTAGTAGTTCAAATAGCTTCAAGATGACACACAATAGTGAGGCCGATCACTGCCTTTCTATCGCCATTCAGCTCAAGGGTGTATTTATTTGACTGTGTATGTCGATAACATTGTTATCACTGGCAGTGATCACCATGGCATAATTCAGGTAAAATAATATCTTGGTCATCACTTTCAAACCAAAGATCTTGGTAGACTTCGATACTTCTTAGGAATATAGGTGGCACAATCCCATGATGGTATAGTAATTTCACAGAAGAAGTATGTCACAGACATTCTTGAGGAAACAAGTTTGTTGAATGCAAAACTTGTTGACACTTCTATGGATCCGAATGCTAAACTTCTACCAAATCAGGGGGAGTCACTCTCAGATCCAGGAAGATACAGAAGGTTAGTTGGAAAATTGAACTACCTCATTGTTACCCATCCTGACATCTCCTTTGCAGTTAGTGTAGTAAGTCAGTTTCTAAATTCACCTTGTGATGCACATTGGGATGCAGTGATTCGCATCCTAAAGTATATTAAAGCAGTTCCTAGAAGAGGCCTTATCTATGAAGATAAAGGACATACTCAGGTTATTGGATACTCAGATGCTGATTAGGTAAGTTCTCCTACTGATAGATGATACACTTCTAGGTATTGTGTACTCATTAGAGGCAACCTAGTTTCTTAGAAAAATAAGAAGTAAAATGTAGTTGCATGATCTAGTGTTGAAGCAAAATACCGAGCTATGGTCTCAGTCACTTGTGAACTCATTTGGTTAAAATAACTTCTTAAAGAACTTCAATTTGGTAAGGTTATGAAAATGACACTCATATGTGACAATCAAGCTGCTTTGCATGTAGCTTCCAATCCAGTGTTCTATGAAAAGACTAAACATATTGAGGTCGATTGTCATTTCATCAGGGAAAAGATTCTATTAGATATCACCACATACTTTGCCAACTCAAATGATCAGCTAGCAGATGTCTTCACCAAGTCCTTGAGAGGTCCACAAATAAGTTATTTGTATAACAAGCTTGGTGCATATGATCTATATGCTCTAACTTGAGGGAAAGTGCTAGAAACTGTTGGCAACATATGTAATTAGATGTAATTAGTAGTACAACTATTAGTCCCACATCATGTAAATTGTATAATTATTTATTACCTATTGAGTATATATTCAACCTCCGTTGTATAGTTAAAATATGTGACTTCTTTGTTTGTCTCTCTTTTAACAACCTTTTTTGAGATAATCCCTTCCACGAGGGGAATGGGTCACATTGCTTATGGCCTTTGGACCTGCCTTATTGGGACTAGAATCCATTACGGATCACAAAGTAAATCCAATGAGAAATTGATATATTAGAGTAATAAAGGAGTGTTAATCATTCCGGGTCTTGACCTTTCACATGCTAGAATATGGTATGTAAAATAAAAAAGAAAAAGCTGCTAAATTATTAAGTTGCATGCATATACTTGGTGCAATCAGCATAACATTTAGGGGTGTAAATTGGTTCAGATAATCCGACCAATCCGAACCAAACCAATTAAGTTAGTTTGATTTGGTTTGGGTATTTTGATTGGTTCGGATAAAATCTGAATCAATGAGAGCTTAATTGGTTCGGTTCTCGGATTGAGAATTTCAAGTCCGAAGAACCACCCGAACCAAACCACTATTGCACGTACAGAGACATTAGATTTAGACATATGTATTTTTAATTTCTTTTACAAAATCGTGCATATTATTATGTTTGTACTGGCTATATATTGATAATAGTTTTGACTGACTTTGGATTAATTTTAAATGATGCTCATTATTATGTTTGTACTAACTATATATTGATATTGGATAAAAGTCATGTATATCATATGGCTAGTGGTTTTGCTTTGGCTATCCTTGTAGTCATTTTCTATCACCTATTTATGAGATCACAAAAATTGTATATCATATTTGATCTTTACTAAGATTATGTTTCTGACTATTGTCTAGTTATTGTCTGAACTTTTTTATTATGTATTCTATTTTTCTATCGCCTACTAGGAGATTTTCTTTTCTCACTATTTTAGCATTTTGGATTGGATATAAACAAGAAATCTCGAAGACCAATGATCGTGTGACTCAACTTGAAATTGAATGTTTATTGCTTGATAGAAGAGTAAAATGTTAGTCTATGTTATAATATTATTTGAAATTTTTGATATATTATGTGCACTTTTTTGTATTACATGTATAGTTGTTTAACTATTTTTTGTGTTAAAAAAAATAATGGTCAACCCGATCACCCGAACCAAACCAAACTATAGATATTTGGCTAGGTTCGGTTCGGATTTGACTATCAAAAAATAAGAAAACCGAACCAAACTGAACCAATTGATTTGGATTGGTTCGAATTTATTTTTTCTCAAAACCCGAACCAAACCACCCAATTACGCCCCTAATAACATTGGTACTTTAATTTGTAAAGGGCGGAGATGGTGTACTGCCATTCAACAACTTGTAGTCAGTGTTCTCAGTTTTGCTTATACAAATAGACAAATACTAGCATAAATTTAATGCACTCAATTAAAATGTATTAAGTCAATTACATTATTAATTAATTTTTACTATTGTCAACTTAGTTTATACAGAGAAATATTTGCATAAACTTAGTATACAGGCTGCATTTGGTGCACCTGATAGTATAAGGCAAGATAGTATAAGACAATAGGATAAAATTTGATAGTATAAATAAGTTGATAAGATCTTATATTATCATATATTTGGAACACATAGTATAAACAATTTGATAGTATATATAACTATCTACTCTGACCATATTACTCTTCACCTTCTTCAGCACTGTAGAATCCAAACCACCATAGTCACCCCACGACCTCCATAACCACCACCTCACTTCCCTTTCATCATCAACCTCATTACCACCATCTTCAATAACCCATAACCACTTCACTATTTCCATCTTCACCCAAATAAAAATCTCTCTCTAAACCCTATGACTGAGTTTTCATCAGCAATCATGTTCACATGAACAACAGCAACGGAATCAGTAGAAAATGAGAAAGGGAAAGTGGAAAGAAAATAAAAGAAAAAAGGAAATAGAAAATCTATCAATATTATGTGTTATGTTGAGGAATTTGTGTGTTAAGCTTTTCTTATTTGGTTTCACAGTGAGAGCTGAGAATGAGGTGACGAGTTTATTAATTCAGAAATTGGAATAGACAAAATCATACAACTAGATCCTCTATACACGTTCCCCTCTTAAGTAATTGTTTCACCCTGCAAAACACAGATCGGGACCAGCACTGCACGAACCCGACTCCAATCCCGTCGCCTGAAGCCATCCTCCACGCACCAAAACAGAGCCGCACCTCCATCCATGAACCAGAACCACCACCAGATCCATGAAGCAGCAGTCACGCCACTCCGCTGCTAGACACGGGACAGCTCCACCGCGAACCAGGAAGGACCACCGTGCCAGCACGCCAGATCCTCAGCCACTGCACACCACCCCGCTGCACCCCTGTTGCCAGCCCGTCGTCGAGATCTGTGGCAAAAATAGAGCCTTTCCCCATATTTGTTTTGCAAAAACAGATCTGTTGGCTATGAGGCTACTTGTTCATTCATGTCTGAGGTCTCTGTTCGATGGTGGTTGAGGCGGTGGAGAAGCTAGTGGTAGTGGGTTGAGGTTTCGGGTCATATCTGCACTTCGGATGGGTGGCACAGAGAAGGCTCAGTTTTTGGTGGTCGAACTTCCAGCGGCTAGTTTGTGCGTGGTGGTTGAAACTTTTTAAAAGGAAAAGGCTTTGAGTGATAGAAATGAAGATGAGGGATAAGGTTGTAATAATTATCTTATCAAGTCTTATCATAAGATAGGAGAGATGATCGAATTATCCTGTAAGAATAGAATAAAAATAGTTGACAGAATTTGAGTATCCTATCATGTGTCAGTACCAAACACATATTAAGACCTAATAGTATAAGTTTATACTATCAGGTCTTCCTTATGCGATGCACTAAATGTAACCTTAAGTATTTTTCATACAAATGTTATTTGCACACATTTTTTTTCATAACAAAGTTTTACACCGTTTTTGGAAAAATAAAAAAGAATATGCATTAGGAAGTTTGTTTTCTCTCTTTCCCCGCTCCCCCCCCCCCCCCCAGGTATCACCTCCTTGTATGTGTATGGGTTTTATATTTGTAAGTAGTCTTGTTCAATCGGTAACTAATCCAAGTTTGTTCCTTCTTCTTTATATGTATATTTCCTTGTATACAACCAAAAGAGAGAGAGAGAGAGGGACAACTATTCGACACACCTTTTAAAAATGAATAAGCTGGCAAACTAGGTGTGCATAAAATTGCAGAAATTGTACACTCAAATAATCCTCTTCTAGTGCTGCGTAGGGTTCAAACTACCTAATCAGTACAACCCATTATATAAAATTGCATAAAATTGCAGAAATTGTACATTCAGATAAATCTCTAGTAGTGCTGCCCAGGGTTCAAACTACATAATCAATACAACCCATTATAAAAGATAAAAAACACTAGACTTGGGACTGCATAGCTAGAACATGTAAAGAAAAGATCTAGACAAAGGAAAGAGCACAACAGACCAGGGAGAAACTAACTTATGTCCACTATGTCACAAGAAACTTGACAAGTCATTTTTTTAAATATAAAAAAGCCCACTATGATACTTCTCTTGGCTTCTTCACACATTCTCAGCAGCGAAAACATGTACACAGCAAGCCCTGCCAATGCAGTAGAAAAGGAGTCAACATAAAGAAACTGACAAATCAAATAAGGTGTATGTGGCATTAGATGTACTAATGTAGACTCTATTTTTCTACACTTCAATCAAGTGTTTGGTTGGTGAAACCGCCTAATCAAATTTAGATTCATTTAATTTCACAAACAACCATAAATTTTTGGCCAGGTGTTGAAAGCCCAATGCTTCAAGAATACAAGATGTTGTAGATATATACGACAGAAGTATAGAACCGCATTGTTACTTTTGGGTTAAATAAAAGCTTATTCCATATATGTACAACAAGCACTATTAGCATCCCTTCTGAGGTCAGTACTCCAAAAGAAAAGGATGACAGACGTACTTAACTGCTATTCAAAATCAGTATTAGCATTAGTGAAGAATTATCATCTTCTACTTAGACTTTGTTTATAATGATAACATACATAGCATAAAGTGAAATTCTGCAGAACACATAAAATTGGCAATATAGAAACAAAAGAGTACTAAAACAGATACAAATTACCTCCATATGGTTAATGTTCTTCCATAGACTCTCATGTTGCTTAATTTTTCACTGTGAGTCTGTGACTAATGAAGAAAGATTACCGACGACCTTAAACACCGCGATTGATCATTTCCATGAAACGCTGGAAAGATTCCAGCCTCTGTAACTTGATTTGATTATTGAACTTGTGGATGAATGCTTCTGTCCGGCGATTCAATTCCTCTGGACTCATAGACTTTTCCCTCCTCAACCTCAAGGACAAGGACGCTGTGTTGTTGAAAGTGTCCCTCTGACTCTGACTCTGACTCTGACTCTGAGCCCAAGCCACTTCACCCTCTCCATTCTCATTCTCTTGGAATGCCTCTGCTTTGGTAATCCATGCGTCGCTCTTCTTCAGCTGGGGCGTTATCGTTTTCCCCTGTCCCTCCATGATACTCCTCCAAGTGCCTTCCAATGTGTTAAGGCATTTTTCCGGCGATGGGTCGGTGAAAGATTTGCTGCAGGCTAAACCAGAGTCTTCAACATCCTTTTCTTCTTCCTTGGGTTCATTGCGTTGGTTTTCTGGCTGGGACGGCTGGGTGGCAGAGTCTGGAACGGCGTCGTCTGTTATGGTTGTATGGTTAGGATCAGAGTCAGTGGCAGAGGCAGAGAGTGCTGCTGAATCAGAAAAGTGTATGCTTTTGTGGTGGAAGTTGGATGAAGCTGCAATGGTTATGATGATGAAGTTAACGATGATATAAACGAATGGAGGCGATAGCCAGCTTCTTGCTGAGACCCAAAGACGATAAAAAGTTGAAAAAACAAGGTCGAATGTGTGTGGGATTATTGCCACTTTCAACAAAACTATAGTGGATATAATCCCCATGGACATAAGCACAAACTTTGCAGCCCGTATAGCTGTTTCGAATCTGTTTGATCCTTGCGAAGATGGGTTTTGACTTGTAAAAAAATCCATCATTGGCAAACTGGATGGATATACTACTAATAGTGCAGCACCCAGAATCAAACAAGAAAAAGGAAAGGAATTTCGGCTAAAAGATGTTGGGTAAGTGTGAAGAAGAAATTCAAAGTTTTAGGTTAGCAGAGGAGTATTATCAATATCAACTACCTAACAAGCAAGCACGAGTTTTTCAGCTGAATCAGACAAAAGAACTCTAGAAACTGAGTTCTCCTTTCAAATTAAGTTGCTGGTTTATTAGACCTGAAGATGTATAGGATATCTAATAGAAGTTTTCGCAACTTAATCAAGTATAAATCATCTAAGTTCTATGGATTGATCTTTAGGAACTGTCACAACTGACTATATACTCGAGCGAGACATATTCATAGGAAGAAGGAAAATGTTGAATAGAGAAAGTCGTCTCAATTGTAATGAGACGTTGTTAATAAATATTGAGACGTTGTTAATAAATAATTTCTTTGTAGTGTACAATATAAAGAGGGCGTCCCTTCAATCATGGGTCATGTGTAAAAAAAAATTCTGTATTTTGAAACTCACCGAAGTGATTAATTGAACTTACCAAATTATGTATATTAATTTCATACGATGGCATTTTCTACACATACAGTGGATAAATATACATTAGAGTGTACATTTTGATTAGTTCAAGGAGTATTTTAAAGTACAAGAGAGTTTTATACAAATAAGCCATAGTTGAAGACGTTTTTTTTGTATTGAGTACATGAGTAGTTATTAAATAAAATAAAGTAATAGAGATTGTTTATTTATCAAAGAGTCAAGAAATATGTCATATCATTTTAACTTTTTAACAAAACTTTTTTGCATTTTGCCCAGATAACTATTCAGACACTAATAAATGTCAAAGCTTGTGAACTAATTAATTTATAGATTAATTTTTAATTAGACACAATTTATTATAAATATTTAAATTATTATTTAAAATTTATAAGATTATAGAGACTATGTTAAAATATAATAATTTTTAAAAATATTTTTACACATATTAAATAATAATTAAAATATTTAAAAAATAATGTGATAAACAATATCAATCTTCCTATACCTATGCCACTATACTACTATTATCTAGAATACTAAAGATAGGATAATCCTTTCAAGAAAATATGGGAAGATATAGTGAAAAAAAATGGGTTGGATTATTTAGGGTTTGGGCCAGAATATCATTATCAAAATGATAAATTACTTTATATCAAGGCTTACTGTAGTTCTAAAAAAAATAAGGCCACCTTATTAAACATTTTTTAGACGTGCTTAACTACATGTAAAGATGGCATTTTGGAGCCTCTCACATTGACCCAAAAAGAAAGTCTGTCTTATAAGTGCTTTTGGCGTAGGTTTTAATTAATAATTATTAGAATACTTAAACTACTCTGTATACTGATAAAAAAAAAAAAACTACTCTGTATAAAATGTCAAGATGGAGGAGGACTGGATGGGTATTCACTGCGCAGCCATTCCACTAGATTTGAAATTTCAATTATCTCCTCAAATTTTAATTGACATGAGGAGCTATTAGTCCATATCATTGGGCCTGTAATTAATCCATGCCTCCAATGAGTATGTTATCTTCTAGTTCTTTGAAAATGGTCTTGATTCGCATTATACTCTGTGATACATTGAATGGCATTTGTGAAAGTGCACCAGCCAGAGCACAATAATAATAATAATAAAAGGTGATTTAGAGCTAGAAATGGCAGGGTAAGGATCATGGCATGATGAAAAGAGGGCCACAAAATTTTCAGTGATCAAATGTGCTTAGCTTGGCAGCAAAGTGTGTGCCGTCCTACGAATGGGTGGCCTAGTCTACCAGCAAAAGCAATGAGAGCTAGCTACTAGCTAGCCTAGCTCAATCTCTGCCACTGCCAGGCAATATCACTCCCAAAGTTCAGGGGACCCATCCAAACTTGTTATCTGTCTCCAGGAATTCTTACTGAAATTAAGAATATTAAAGATGGGTACATTTAATCAATTAAATTATTAATTAATAAATAATTATTATAATTAATTAATAATATTATTAACTAAATGCATTTAACTTTTTGATTTATTTAAAATTTTTTTTTATCCTCATAGTCTCTTCTTCAAATTCAAATAGAAAGTGTTATTTAAACAAATTATTTATGCACAGATAATCAATTAGGGTTTATTTTGTATCATGAATAGAAAGAAAAAAAAAATATATGATAAAAAAAAGAGTAACTACTTTTTTCATTTATTATCATTCAATAAAAAAAATAAAAAATATATATATTAATAATATTGAGATAAATAAAAATATGTGACACTCATTTAATATTTTTTCCTTTTTTTACAATTCTCCCAAAAAGAAAAGAATGTAAAACAAAGGAGCTCATAAGGCACACAAAAAAGTAAAACATTTTTTTTTCTTTCTTTCTGGTGGTTTTATATTCACCAAACAAAAGAGCTCAAAATATCATACAACTTCTTTCTTTTCCCTTTCATCCATCTATCCATACAATGGAAAAGGAGAAAATAGAAAAAGGAAAAAAGAGGAAAAAATGGAGAGACAAGAAAGATACTCATGATTGATTTGGGACTATGTGAATAAAATATTTTTTATATGAATAACATTTCTAAATTCAAAATAACCCCTTCATCTCCTTATACACTAATATAAATAAAAATATTTTTAGTCCATGTAAATAAGCATTATTTTATCTTGGTCCTTATTAAATTATGAGTTTTGTTTGTGTCTCTATTATTTCAAAAGTGATTTTAGTCCATATGGTTATCAGGCATATGTTAATTTAGGTTTGTGTCCCTAACATGGCAAATTGAGATCCATCTCACCTATACCATATGTCCTTGATGGCCATACATGTCATTAAATTAGGCCACCATATCATCTCAAAGTGTCCCTTCCCTCTCTCATTCTTTTTGTAATTATATTTTCCCTTTCTTGAACATTTGGAACCCTAACCAAATAGAACTTGATCACTCAAGCTACCACACTCAAATACAAACTAGAAGATACATCACATTCCTTGTTTCAATCTCACAAAAACAAATCAACAATGCAAATACCTCCAATTGGCACCATCAAACCCCCACCTCACATGAGAAGCCTAGCCACCATCCATTTTTCACCCAATCGAACACCAACGCACCATACCCTGGACCTCAACTACTAACCAAGCCTGTCATCACCATCACACATTCAACGTAACCCCACCATTAAACTCCACCAGCCACCCAAACCACCAAATCTATGGCGACCTAAGCCACCACCAACCATTAATCAAGCACAAACCTGTATATTACCTCACTATCTCACCAAACAGCCAGAGACCCACGAACCAAGATCCACCATTGGCACCCCAAACCTCGTTAGAGACCCTCTTCTATAACATCTCGAATTTTATTTTTTTTGTATAAATATTAATTTTATAATTTTTATGTTTTTTGAGAATTTTTTTAAATTTTTTTGTGATTGTGATTATTTTAATATTATTTTAGATGTCTGTGGGTCCAGGTGGACTCGAAAAAAGTAAAAATTTTTATGGACCAAAAAATTTTGTACTGTTAATGCGAGGCCAAAGGATCTTACTAAACCCGAAACCGGATACAGTTACTATTTTTTTTACTGATATTTTATTATTCACTGTGCAATAATTATTAGTTTGTGAGCAATAATTTTTATTCTGTGAGTAATAATTTCTTGTAGCTTTAGTCATGTGGTAGCCACGTGCTACTAGTTATTAGAAGTCAAAATTAGTGGCTTGACATGATTACTAACCAATGGCATTAAGTCAACAAAAATGGCTAATTGAATTAATTCTTAAACTAGATGAATTAGATAAGTTAATTTAAGTTTAAGTAGTAATTAAATAAAACAAAATTTGGTTAGCTATCTCAATGGTGTTCTACGGCCATGTAGAGTTTTCTAGGATATTCAAGAGCTTATGATTCATCAAGGTGATCAAAGCATGACCACTTGATGACATTAACCATGTGCTTGATTTCTATCTTGATTTATCAAGCATTAACTCCCTCACATGCATACACTCCATGGCTATCACACTTTTGTGAAGGCTAACTATCACATTTCTATCACACTTTGTCTCTTAAGTCATTCTCTTCATTTCTTTTCTTCTTAATTTAGCAAAAAAAATTCATTTCTCCCATTTCATGAAGCATTCAGCCAACACATCAAATACCATTCTTCAAGCTTCTAAAATTTATCTAATCTTATTTCCTAAGCCTATATATCATTATAAGACTTTTGTATGTTGAAGACCTATGCTAATTTTACCATGTTCTTGAAATTTCTATTGATTAAAGAATGACTAAAGGATGACCACATGAAGACCAAGGCCATGTGAGACCATGTGAAGCCATGTGCAAATGTTTCTATCTTGTTTATCAAGCCTTAAGTTTCTTTCCTATGCTATTACACGGCCAAACAAGCTTTTGGGAGGCAACTTATCACAATTCAATTCTTATCATCTTTTATCAATTGAACAATGTAAGACAAGTCAATGATGGTGGCTTTGCACCGTGCATTCTACAGCCATGAGCATTTGGTGGAGAAAAATATTCTACATTAATTCATTTCTATCACATCTTAAAGCTATCATCTTTGAATGCAAAGCTTAGTCAATTTTGGTGGCTTTGCACATGTAACCTATGGTCATGTAATGAATTTCTACACTTAATCTTTCCTATCAACTTTTCTTTCATTCTTATAAAAGAAAAGCAAAGGTTATCACAAAGCTATCAAATAAAACAATTCTCTCTCATTTTCTCTCAACATGTCCTACGGCCATTAGGTCTTCAAGATGGCCAAAGTTGAATTTTCTATCACATTTCAAAGTTTTCACTTTCTCTTGCAAAGTTTAATACAAATAAATTCTCTCTATTTCCTCTCCCAAAGCTCACGACCTCGCTACCTTATATCACTCTCTAACCTTCAATAATTAACACCAACCATATATATTAAATCCTCTCATTAATCCAATACACTTTCATGTTGTAAATTTCTCAAGATTCATTCATCTTCACCTTTCTATCAAGCAAAGAACACAAAAGCTCTTACATTTTCTCCTTGTGTTGCTCACGGTTTACTTCTCTAAAATAGCCTTCCAATCACTCATAATTCCATTTAGCCACATCACTTGATCCTAAACTTCATTCTAAGCAACTTTTATATTATGATCAAGACCTAATTCTATCATCTTCAAGCTTGATTCTCAGATTTAAGTTCTAAGGTTTCAAGGTAAAGATCTTGAAACTTGGTTTCTTACTTGACTTTTGGAATCCTAAGACCATGTTTGATCTATAGTCATCTTAATCAAGCCTTAGATATTAATTTTTATGTGTTTGTTTTGATTCTAAGATCTACTTGGTAGTGAAAGTTTGATACAAAGAGAGAGTTTTACAAGGAGGTAGGAGACATCAATCAAGATAAGAGGGAGATTAACTTCATCGGCCATATGTGGTGGTGAGAGAATGGATTTGTTTGTGTTTATGAGTGGAAAATTCATGTCAAGATTTATTCATTTGAATTATGTGGTTATTGGTGTTTGTGTGTTTGATTGTGTATAACTATATGATGTTGATTGTATGCATGAAATTGCCATGGTCGTTTTTTGATTATATGTGATTCTATTACTTTGATAATTAAGTATGATTTATATGTGGGATGGTATGATTTTGATTGGATTGTTATTGGATGTTTAATATGATTTCATTACTTTAATAGCAAGCATGAAAGCATGAATATGTGAAAATCATGTGGCATATGATAAGAATCACATGAAAAGGAAAACTATATTGTTTTCTAAGAACTAAGAGATACACGGTTTCCATGAGGATTTTGGAATAAATCATTTGAAATATTTTACTAAGTGTAGATTCTAGATGATTAAGTAACAAGTAATTGGATTAAAGATTTTTACAAAGGAAAATGAGATAGGAAATGAATAAATACTTGGTTATGAAAAATAAATTGATTTTCGGCCAACATGCCAAAAATTGGTGTTTTAGATCAAAAATATTTTCTTAAGGGTAGTTTTGAAGGATTTATTAGCAAGAACTCAATTTTGTGAATTTTGAAATGAAAAATGAGTTTTTAAAGGTGATTTGAGAATTCAAATATTTTATGGAATAAAGTTTTTATTAGATAAGAGTGATTTTTATTCATGATAATGGAGGATAAGTCTTGAGAGTGATTTAGAGCTCAAAGTATTTTATTGAAAAGAATTTTAGTAAAGGTAAGAGTAGAAAATTTTATTAAAATCGAATAATGCAAATTTTGAGAAAAACATCAGAAATTATTACTTAGAGTAGTTTTTATAAGAAAAATAGAAAATGACGTCCAAATAATATTTTTAGTTTGGAAAGTTTTATAATTTAATTTATAATGTCAAGAAATATTTTATACAGTGAAAAACAAAAAAAAAACCTTACGCGTTTCAAAAATAATGATTGTTAAGCTACGCGATTTTAAAAACGTTTAAATATTTTTACACAATTGAGAAAACGATTTAAAAATGTTTGAAAATATTTACGCGATTTAGAAAACGTTTGAAAATATTTATGCGATTGTGAAAACGTTGGAAAATATTATGTAATTTGAAAATATTTGAAAAATGTTATGTGATTTCAAAAACGTGATAAAATGTTTACACGATTAGAAATTACAGCAGTTGGCTGTCGGGCTATCGTGGTGGGCCCCATTATGTTGGAAAATGATACCGCTAAGAATGTGGTGAGTATATGTAAAATACGGTGAAATATGATTTGTATGTGTTGGATCATACAATGATTTGTATGTGTTGAATCATACATCATGCATTGAAAAGCATTGTACAGTTGATGGTTGTTGTGGCGTTTTATGCCTAAAGAGTGGACGAGAACTTACAGGATAGTGGGATCTTAATAGATCTTGGGGGGAGGTCGGGGCGCAGTGATTTGCTTCGTAGTACGATGGTATCACGAGTGCTGATTGAGCACTATATATATATATATATATACCCCTGGCCGCGATAAAAATTGTTTGCAATGCACTGACAGCCCCGACGACAATATTACTTTTCATGGTCCATAGACTGTCTTTTTAGGGGGGACAAATCTTTTGGAGCGTTCATCTCTGAATTTGAGTATAATTTCATGGAATAGTAAGAACTAGTTACATTATGGAAAAGGATGGTCAAAATACACATCGTGCATATGCATAATCAGTATTTACATTATTGTGATATAATATTATTGGGATGTAATATTATTATGGTGTTATCATTATGCATGATATTGTGATACAAGTTATTGGGTTATTTACTTATTAAGTATGTTATTGTTATATTATATGTTGAACTGTGTTGGAATGTTTGTCATTCTCTTGCTGCTATATTGGTATGCGATGTAAGAGATCTCACCTCTTTACTGTATTGTTCTGCTTGTTTCTATTTTATGCCTATGTCGGTGAAGACTGCGATGGCGGTAAGGAGGGATCAGCAAGGTTTCTTTAGACTACAGTTTCTTGAAGGCGCTGCTGCTTGGTGCGCTCATTGGGACTTTGAGTATATAGAGTATTGTGGTGATAATAGTTTTTGTTTTAAGGTTGCATAAGTAGCGAGACATTCTCGGCTAGGGAATCTGTCTTTTGAGAAAGACTTTTGTCTTTAGAGATTGTAAACTTGGGTCAGGTAGAGTTTTTATATGGTTTATGTAATGAAAAATATTAAGATTCTATGATAAGTATAAAAGATATATGTTGTTTTATTTGTGTATCTCGTGTTATTTTAATTTGGTAAATTTATGTTATCCGCACAAAAGAAATTTTGAAACTAATATTTTAAATAATATTTTAAACATTTTATAATTTGGGTAAAGAATATCTAAGGAGTTGGTCTGAAAAGTGATATCCAAAAGTGAGTGTTACATCTTCCCCCAACTTGTTGGCCAACCTCTCAATCGTGCCTCCAAACCAGCCACTATTCAACTAGGAAAAGAACCCATATTGCACCTTTGCCTCAATCTACCTAAGCTGTCGCCGTTATCCCTACAAATGCAGCACTACCACCTAAACTGATTTTTGCCGCTGTAACTAAGGGTCTAAATGTTAGGGAAAAGAGGAAAATATGATTGAAAAAAGAATGAGGGAGATGAGGGAGATGAGGGATGATATGGCACATGCCATGCCCATGACAATTTAATCATATGTCGTTAAATTTAATGACACATGGGGTCATCAAGGACACATGGTAGATGTGAGATGAATTTTTATTTGTCATGTCTTTATTTAATAAATGTCTTATCATCATTTAGTAAGGATCAAAATAAAGACACTAGTCAAACCCAAAATCTAGCAAAGATCAAAATTAAAATATATTATATTTACCAGGACCAAAAACACAAACTCACAAAGAAACGTTACCCTAGTTCATTAAAAAAACAAATGAAAGAAGAAAGCTTAACATAAAAGAAAGTCAAAATGGAAATGATGCTGACATAGACATTTCTGTGTATAGACATCATGATCTTCAAGGATAACCATTGATTGACAAGAGAAAAACTGAAAGGAGAGGCGGAAAAAAAAAAGAAATGAATGACAATGATCATGCTTTGTGAAATTTCTTAATTAAATATGTTTGTGTAAATATTAGCACTCAAATCAAAAGGGGTATGACGTCGTCAGGTAGAGACCCACTACTATCACAAACATAGCTCTCAGATCATTGCTGATAACAACTCCATTGCCACAGTCAATCTCCCTTAAATAATGTGTCCTCAATGTCCTTATTTGTAGGCTTCAAGAGTACCTCGTTACTATAAAGCAGCTAATTAGAAATCCTCCTTGTACAGAACAAACCTAACAAATCCGAAATGTTAGCCATTGATGTAAATTTGTGCAAAGTTTGTAAAAAAAAAATAGTTTATGTAACTAATATCACTCGGAGCTAACAATTTCTTTTCTCGCAACTATGACTGCATAAGGAAAGATTATGGCCAATAATTTGGAAAGGATCGTGATTGTACATCTATTTTGTATATTATTTTTACATTATTTAAATTTTATTCAATAATTGGTTTAATTTTTGCAAAAAAGAAAAAGGAAAAAAAAAACTATATGTACATAGATTCTATGAAAAGAATATTTATACGAAGTTTTGATGTAAAATAGTAATGTAAACAAGAAGTAAACAATATGTCAATGTGTGATATGTTCACAAAGATAATACAGGAAACATGATCAGGCTATACCTATTATTATTATCCTTAAAACCCTCTTCGTTAAAGTGCAGACTAACCTACACTTATTAAAGAATAGTGATTGTTTAAAAAAAAATGCAACACAAAACCCTCACAAATTTAAAAAAATTTATCCATAATTTTACTCGAAGTTCAAAAAACTTTGGGCTATTAATTTGATCTTTTGTGAGAGATTTATATAAAATCTTTCTGTGAACCTATATTTTCCTCTTATTAAATTAGCAGTCTTTACAGTTGAGGATCTCTAGTTTATTTGCATGTTTAGGCCTCGCACGTGAAGTGATTTTCAATATTAGTTTTGTTGATCACATACCAAATTTTGCACGCCACTAATTTTGAAGTATTGCATTATAGTTAAGAGACCAAAGTCTCTCTCTCTCACTCTCTCTCCCTCTCTCTCTTCACTTAACTCCCCCTCGGAAAAAACTAACACAAAATCACTAATACTCAAGACCTCTCCCTTTGCAGTGTATTATGTAACACCATTGTGGGAGTACCACATTTATGATGCAATAAAATAAAATTTACTTAAATTGTAAAACATTTGTTATATAAATAATATGAGTTGTAAAATTTTTCCTCTTTATACAGAATATTACTAAATAAAATAACACGAAACATAAAGTAAAACAAACTGTCATCACACACATAATATACATAAGATTTTGTTTTAAGTTATGCAAATAATTTACAACTACAAAATATTTAAAGAAATAATTTACAACTACAAAATATTTAAAGAAAAAAGACTAAAGAGTTAACATAATACAAGACATAGATATGCCCAAGTGCACATCACAAATTTCTAACCCTCCGAAGGATCACTCTCAGATGAAACCTCGGGTGATAGATATCCAGGATGTCTCGAAACTCTACGGATACGGGTTCGCGGTTGTCAAACACAACATAAATAATAATACAGACACAATGCATATAGAGAGGTGAGATAATCATCTCACTAGGCGCATAGAAAATTCTTCCTCAGTAACGCCTAAGAGTCAACGACAACTCCAAATGTAAATACAGAGTAGTAGTAGTAGTAGTAGTAAAAATAGGCTTCATGTCAAACTCTCTACATAGGGTCACAGTCAGACGTCCCACGTACTAGGCTTCAGAGCCTCCGTGAAACTCAAGTTTCACAAACCCGAAGAATCCCGACAACGTCATGATTACTCAATCAGTCCAAAGGATATGGATGATCGGAAGGTTCGCACTCGTCGAACTGATCACCTGTCTGTTGCTGCTCTTCCTCCTCATGATACACACACTCTAGAGGTTGTTCCACTTTCTCAAACTCTTTACAACATAAATAATAATACAGACACAATGCATATAGAGAGGTGAGATAATCATACATCAATACCAGCATGACAAATAAGAAAACGCCAATACAACAGATATAACAGTTTATACAATATAGCATACCATAACATTATAAATAACAATATATTTTAATACAGAAACTTTAATACAACAGTAACATATAATATCACAGATAATATTGTTTTGATGCATGATACAAATGCAATATAGTTCAAAGCATATACTTGTACGACTACAAAGTCTTTACTCCTTACAACATGGTTCAGTTTCAGACACAAACTTCGACAGAGAATGACTCGTGTCTAAAGATCTATCTAAATGATAAAATGTCCACTACACTTCATCTTCTTCGCCTTAACCAAACTATCCTCGACTTACTATCTAACGTTGGTAGTATTTCCCTTTACACATGCACTGTAGACTACGGGCAAGACTCAATCAAGCACTCGTGTAGTAGGAAAGCATGATCCACAAGAATTAAAATGATCATAAAGTACTTGTAGCTCACTATCACTTCATCCAATCAAGCACTAAATATTTCTCACCCTCTGCATGATTCTCAAGAATTCCTACTTTGATCTGTTCTCTTTGGTCATGCAACGAGAATCAAATCAAAGTATTATAGATCGAAAAGCTCCAAAAGAAGCAAACATCTCAAAATACAACATTTGTGGAGATATCACCCTTTCTATTACGATATTTAGGCCTATCTTTTTCTCTATGATTGCGTCTCCATCTTTTTCTCTATGATTGCACATCTCTTCATCTCCCACACAGGCAACCATGTCAACTACAACTGCTTTGTCTTCTTTCAAGCGACACATGGTTCTTTCGGTCATTCTCTATTGAACTCCAAATCCTTCCACAAAGAAATTGCCATTGATGCGAATGCCTCTTCAAGTCCTTCCGAATAAGATCATTGTCTTCTAACCCAATTCCACACTCAAGACAAGCATTTACTTTCGTAACAAGAGAAAATGCATGTGAGTTCGAGTCAATAGCAACAATAACATGAAGAACCAACACACGCTTATTCAATACGGTGAAAGCAACACGTTGTTAGAAAATACAATACGGCAAGAACTTCTCTCAACTGCATCATGTGATAGAAAAGAAAAAGCCTTAATTATGGTATTTCACTTGCAATAGAAGCCTTAATCAATCGCCAATATCAACCAAATTGGCACAACTCAATGCATGAATAAAGATAATAATTACCTAACTTTCTTCAAAAAATCAAGCCCTCAACACAAGAATCTCTCTTGCCATACTTACCCTTAGTCTCAAAATATTCTCATATTTACAAAAACACCCTTAATCTTAAAATTCTAATATATTGTATGTCTCACCTAATAGGAAAATGGAGTAAAGCTTCCATATTAGCGAGCTCTCACGTCTCGGATTGCGTCGCCGGTATGGCCATCACCACGGCGGCCCAACCCCGTTGGGTTTGGGTCCCGACGGTTTCCGCGCTCCGGAAAATCGAAAAAAATTAGTCCTGCTCCAATTAATCGCGGCATCCGCTCTAGCGAATTTTATAAAGAAAACACATGCGCCATTACGGGCGGGCGGAGAGCGACACAATTGAATGAGTGAAGATTTGAAGCTTAGAGGGGTAGAGATGATCGAGAACGTTTTTATAAACGTTTTTAAATCATGTAAATATATTTCCAAACAAAATATTTTTGAAGAATTTTAAATTCTTTAAAAAAGTACATTACCTCATATTTTTTTTCAAATCGCGTTTTTTCGCGTTTTCACAATTCGTCATTTTTATAAACAATCGCGTAAAATTTTTAAATCGTTTTCTTGATCGAAAAGCTTTAAAATAGAGATTTTAAAACTACGTAAGCTATTTTTCATACTTTAAAACTACGTAGAAGAATTTTCTTATGTTATAAATATATTATAAAACGTTATCTTTTATTTTTTTATTTTTTTAAATAAATTTTGACAAAGATTTTGTCTATAAAATCTATTAAAAATGTACTTTCTTTGTTTTTCCTCTAAAAATTCTTTTGTTTATTTTATAACTACAAAATCCACTTTAGTAATTATCACTATACTTTAAAATTTAAAAGTAGGTATTTTTGAAGGGTTTTATTCATTTTTCTTCTATATCACTTTTCTAATAAAAATTGGTTTACTTCTTTAAATCTTGAAAATTCATTGCAAATGTATTCTTTTTAATCTACACTTAGAAAATAAATTTTGGAATGATTACTCATTTACAAGGCATATTGGCTGAAATTGCTAAAACTTTGGCATTTGATCTTTAGATCATTTTTCTTCTTCTAAATCACTTTGAAATTCATTCATTTACCTAATTCCATTAAATCCTTCATTTAGAAAATTGTTGAGAACATTTTGGTTCTCTTTTACTTGTTGAGGTTGTGAGCCTCTCTTTGTGTTCTTTGGAACACTCATGCAAATCTTACATATTATTCACATCCTAATTAATAATCATGCATATATCAACACATGCAATATATTTTAAAGCTTGTAGACATGCATACAAATAATATCAAACACAAATAGGAAAACATTTAAACAATCAACACAAGTGAATCCTTATGGATTCTTCACACACATACAATCCATTTTCTCATCACCACACTTGGTTGATGAGATTAAATCTCCCTCTTACCTTTAAGGAAGATAAAATCTTTCACTCATTCTCCTAGCGATTTCGTAACTCTCCAAAGAAACCTAAAAGATCTTAAACAAAAATTTAAAGAGTTATAACTATAGGAGAAAAATATAAACCATGGATCAATCATGGCTTAGAACCTTGAAAATGAAGTTAGAAATAAAAAACAAAGATTTTCACCTTCTAGGAAAAACTTCCAAAGCAATTTTCCAAGGTTAAGATGAAAGATTTTGAAAGAACTCTCAACTAGAGATGTTCTTAGAATGGTGTTTAGAGTTGAGAAATAAAGTTGGATAAAATTTTAGATGGATGAATGGTAAGGTAGAGTGCTTGGCCGAATGGCTCAAAGAAGAACAACAATGGTGGTTTCTTGTTTTTGGAAGAGAGAAAGTGTAAGCCAAGTGATAGAAAATGAAGTGAAAAATGGTCTCCTAATGGTGCATGGCCGTGGAGCTCATTCAAGAGGAGGTGACCTCTTTGTTTGACTTCCAAGACTCCATCCTAGCCTTAGCCTTCATCAAGGGTTCACATGCA
Source organism: Ormosia emarginata (assembly GCA_029884605.1). Classification (NCBI taxonomy): domain Eukaryota; kingdom Viridiplantae; phylum Streptophyta; class Magnoliopsida; order Fabales; family Fabaceae; genus Ormosia; species Ormosia emarginata. The sequence goes on along the minus strand of JAQQTP010000021.1, from coordinate 5,450,362 downwards.
AAGCTTCTCCCCAAAGCTTGCTTCCTATTGGCTTATTCAAGCCTTGTCACATGCCTTGTCACATGTTCTTGAATGTTCCACCCTAATGGTGATCATTAATTAAGCTACTAATCCCATTAAGCTTCTATGCACACTTAATCTAACTTTATTAGGTTAATTGGTTACATTACTAATTAATTAGCATTCTTGTAATCTAAGCTTCAAGAGCCATTGATTAAATCAAGGGTTGGTATTAGGTAGTGATATGATCAAATCTAAGCCATTAGATCTCATCTCCATGAAATCCTAACCATAAGATTCATCTTCAAAAATAAAGGGTCAAGATCTTCTCTACATTCTTCTCATCCAATGGTCACAAATGATTCTAACCATTTTGTGGAACCAATCTCCACCATACAATTGATCAACGACGGATATCCAAAGCCTTCATTATTAAACTTATCTTTATAACCATAGATTAGATCAACGGTTGATATTCAAAACTAAACATTTTCATCCAACGGTGCAAATCAAGTCAAGCCCTCTTTGTTGACTAATTCCTATTGGCTTAAAAATAAATAAAGCCATTAACGTTGACTACTTTTTCTAAACGTGGGTCCCATAAATCAATTGTGAGTCCTACAAACCAAAAGTGGGTCCCACAGATTTTTTTGGGTCCATTGTCGTTTTATTTGATCTTGACTAATAAAATAATATTATAATAATATAAAATTATTTTATTACAAGCGACGCTTAAATTAAAAAATTAAAATTATTAACAACTATATAACTCTAATTGGGTTTAGTAAGATCCCCAAATTCTCCGAATAATTAAAATAAGATTTTCTCTGGCTCAAAAATTATTATTTTCTTGACTCGGAATAAATCACACACAACAGTCAAATACAGTCACGAAACAGTCAAATTAATTTTATAACACACATAAAAATAAAAAATAGCATAATCAGGACAAAACTATCATTTATCCAAAAGTTGGGGGTGTTACATATTATGCCTATCCTCCCCAATACTAGATGCTCTTCCTCCACACATTGTGCTTTACGTTAAGTTTTAAAGGCAAAAAAATACAAAGGTCAACTCCACACACTGATAATGAATGAGTTTACTTATGCCTGTTGTCAATGCCATTTTTATGCTTCTAACTTTTCTTTTGTTGCACTTGAGAATATAAAATGTCATATTTTTTTAAATGTTTAATTTTTTATATTTATTTTTGATTAAATATACTTATTATTCTTATATTTTGATTTAGAATACAAATAGAAGCGTTAAGTGCAAAAAAATTTAATTAAACGATTTTAGACATTTTTTTATATTACTTAGTTATCTGAGATATTCATTAGCTTATAATTCTAATACATGAATCTAACATTGTATATTTTTGAAAACTTTCAGATTTGGTACACAAAAACTTCAGCTGAAAATATAACTTTCCTAATTATATTAGGATCCTATTTTATTTTAAATATTTTCCTTAATTAATTAGATTTGAATATTGTTATCTTAGGATAATATTTAGAATATTTGTTTGTACTAGATTTTGTAAAAGATTTTATAGGAGATATTTATAGAAAAATTAGTATGAGATTTAATAGGAAATTTGGTAGGTTTAAATGTTGATACAAAAATGATAAAATAAGAGAGTAATGATCATATTTTTCTATACGCCGCTTCTCCCATCTTCTCTCTCTTCTCCTTTAAGTTTTTATCCATGACCTTGCGTGGTTAAATTTTATAATTGGTAGAAAGAAATAGAAGCCTTGAAATTAATAAAACTGTGAGATCTAATTTACTTTTATTGTTCAATTTATGCTTTGAGTATCAAATGTTTTTCTGTGATTATTTTCATGATTTTTTTGTTTAATTACTAGGAGACCTACTAGTTTATTATTCGCTGCAATCTATTGTTAAATTAGATATCAAATTCATAATTATTGATCCCTCTAATTTGTGAAGAAATTAAATTTTGATGATTTACTGCGTAAAAAATTATTAGATTTTAGGAAGAACACTTGACTAAATTTAATGCAGCTGCTTGTGCTTGTGTTGTTTAGTTTTATCGATTTATCTAATTCTTAAAGCTGCTACTAGATTAAACCTTTAGCGTGTGTATTGGCCTGTTTAGTAGTTAGGGTTATTTAGATCACTTGTTTTTTAATTAACTACGACTAAGGAGAAATAAGAAAATAGTTCCAACGATGAATATTCAAAGTGTGAATTGATATATATTTGCAACGATGATCAGTTGTAAAATTTCGATAGTGGATGTTGACTTAGACCAATATTTGTTCTTTTGATTAATTTTAATAATTTAATTTGAATTGTTCCTTAATTATTTTTCTTAAAATTATTTTCGTTATACTCAAACTCCTCAATCCACATTCACGTAGTGTAAAATCTCATAGGCCATTAGTTTGTCGGAGAAATGTTAGTTTTGTTTAATTGAATTCCTTAATCCTTGATCCTGCTTTTTGCTTCTCCAAACCGAGATTTCAACTCTCTGACTGGGTTTTGTGATCCTGGAATACTCTGGATGGCATACCTCATCGCATGCTAGGTCCTTTCAGCTTTCTTGGTTCCTATTAGGAATTCACTTTTCGCATACTTTCTCCTAGTTGACAGTTTTCTTCAAGTTATAAATACGTTCGTCCTGGAGTATAACAAGAGAGATGAGTTCTTCTTTGGATAGTTATGAGAGACCAGATTCGTCCTGGTGGGATTGAACTTCATCATTATCCACCTATGCTCCTAAGCATTGCAGTGCCGATACCTATTGTCTAGTATCTCTAGAAGGTACTCCTTGCAAACCGAGTTGTTACCTCACTAGAACTCGCCACAATAGAGGAGAGAGATTTTCGCCAGTATGGGAAGTCTCTACCCCTCCCTGCCTGTGCTCGAATTGGGTTGCGACTGACTCTTGGATTAGCTCATGAATGAGAGCGAATGCCAGACGACAGCCAGCAAAAGGTTGATTATAAGTGGCAGAGACGTGATTTCGCCTTGTAGTAATCATGATGGTGATAATAGGAATTGACATTTATCTTTTCTCATAGACAACGTCAATGCATGTTCTGATTGTGTTTTAGAGAGTCACTTGAATAAGGTTGATGAAGGTGGTTTCCTCTAATGCACGATGATTACAACGGTGGTACAATGGGTACCTGCAAAGGCACTCCGATGCTCAAATTAGATCGTGTACAAAGTGGGTAGTGTTTGGAATTAGAAAGATACATTTGTTACCTTGTATGATATTTATAGAAGCATCTTGGTAAATAAGAATCATAGTTAAAATTTTGCATTAAATGCTATTAATTAATATAAGAATCTAATAAGATTATTATTTCTTATAATTGATTGAAAAATGTTAAATCCCACGAACATTGTTTCGTGGAACGACCTACGAATTTATGAAAGTAATGTAATACAGTTGCATTTTGTCCACTAAATTTTTCAAATTTATTTCTCTCTTTAGTCGTGATTGGTGCGTTAATTTCATTGATTGGTTCGTGTTATGTGAATACTGAATAACAGTTCTCTAACTAATTCTTCTATTTATGAAAAATATAATTGATTTTTTTATTTATGAAAGATTCTGTTAGATATTTACTCTTTATAAATAAGAATATTTATTTATCTAAAAGCTCATAAATATCTAAAATCAAATTCTAATAGATCAGGTTACTTCAAAATCATTAACTTGAAACCCAAGCTAAAACAGTAAATACATCTATTTTTTATTTAAATATATTTTTATTAATTACTAAAAAATATGTTAAGAAGATATAACAATTTTTTTCAAAATATTATAAGTTGGAGAATAAAATAATATAATATTCCCGAACAAATGCGATAAAACTGGCGGAGATATTTTTGTACGTACGACGTAGACTTTTTTTTTTTAAATAAATAAATAATTGACTGGTACTACGTGGACGTCGCCGGATAGTCATAGGTGATAGATAGACAGCAGGAAGGAGCGGAGGGGTGTTTCTCCAAATAATTCAATCATCGATGCAATGGACAATCACACTCTCTTCCTCACTTCTCTGACACCGTTACCACCTCCCAAACGACGTCATCTTCCTTCCCGCGCTAGCGCCAACGCCAAAACACAGCAGCAGCTACAGCTACCAGAAGAAATTCGGGTATGCACCAACCGCACTTGCCGCAGACAGGGCTCCTTTAAAACCCTAGAAACCCTCTCTGCTCTCGCTCCTCCAAACATCGCCGTAAAGCCCTCCGGCTGCTTGGGCCGCTGCGGCGGCGGCCCCAACCTGGTGCTCCTGCCCGATGGTCTCACAGTCGGCCATTGTGGGACGGCGGCTCAGGCGGCGGAGCTCATGGTGAGTTTGTTTGCCTCCGCCTCGGGTACCTTTGACTATGACTATGACCCCAAGAGTAGTTTGGATGCGCTTGCCTTGAAGAAGAGAGCCGAGATTGAGTTTAAGAATCGAAATTTCATTGAGGCTGAGCTTCTGCTCTCACAGGTTTCTTTCTGTGTTCCTATTTTTCTTTTTAAAGGAAATCTTATTCTTGAGTTGAGTTGAGAGTGATTGTGCCATTGCCATGCTTTGAATTGATGCAGGCTATAGATTTAAAACCATTTGGCGGCATCCATGTAACATTTAAATGCAGGTTCGTTAATTCACAAAACATGTATTTTTGTGTGCTCACCTTTCCAGTTGAGTTGGAATAACTTGCAAAATGGTATGTGATTGTGTGACCTTTTCCTTGTTGACATTCAGGTCATCTGTAAGGTTGGAATTGGGCAACTACTCTGGTGCCCTCGAAGATGCTAAGGAGGCTTTGACATTAGCTCCCCAGTATTTTGAGGTGACTCATTCTTCTATTATTTCCTAGAGATTCGGAGTTGCACTCGCATGCCAAATCATTACTTGCTTATGACCCTTTCATTGATTAAAATGAAAAAGTATGCTTTGCAATATGGATTACATTGTGAGACTCCCCTTTAGAGACTAGTGGTTCAATGACCTCAACTGCTAATTATGCCCCTGCAAAAAAACCAAATTCATTCGTTCTCATGAAAACTTGCTACTTTTATCAATTACAGATACTACAAATACAACATATGAAAAATAAACAGTTACTTTACTATATATATATATATATATATATATATATACTATAAACTGTTAAATTTGCAACTGTCTTAAATTTGCAACAAGCCCATTAGATTAGGTAATTAATAATCCACTGCCATTGCTAATCACACCATACTATCATCAACTATGCATATTGGGCAAAGAAAACACCAATAGGCGTGCCTCCCTGCGCACCCAAAATAAATATGTGGTGAACTTTTGAATGATGAAGAATATTCTCTAAAGTTAATGGGTAATTCTATGGGAAGTTAGACTTTTTCACCATAAGAAGCATTTTGATATTCTCAACTTGATTTTTAAACCAGCAACTCAAACAATGAGGCCAATTAAAAAATCAATTCAATTGATAAGTTCTTTGATCCTTTAGAGGTCCACCTTTCCATATAATTACCTGAATGTTATCTCAATGTCTCATGCACAGTTCCCCTGTTTTAGGCATGTAGTGAAAGCTATACCTTCTGACTGTTACCAAAATCCCTTGATAAAATGTCATAGCAAGGGATTTTGGTCCTGAAATCCTTACCTCAATTTTGTTTTCCTATCACCAGTGTGAGTATGTTCATTTTTTAATTGTATTTTCTGTTCTTATCAGCTTATGATTAAACAAACTGTTATCCAGCTATAACTTAGTATTTAAGGGTTATTGTTAAATTTAAATGTACTCTATTGTTTTAGAAGTGTGTCACCAAAATAGATTTTTTTAATTTACTTTGCAGGCTTATATTTGCCAAGGTGATGCCTTTTTGGCATTGAACCAATTTGATTCAGCAGAACAGTCATATTTAGCATCTTTAGAAATAGATCCTTCGATCCGTCATTCTAAATCATTCAAGGTAGCATTGAATCTTTGACTTCAGCTTTTCTGATCATATGTATTTCTTTTAGCATAAACATGCACATCTGTGACTTTTGGGAAGGAAGATGTAGCAAAACTGATAAGAGAAAGAGAGAACATTGATTGTATTTCCCCATGGATTTTGAGAATTATGTCAACTGTCAAGCATTAATCTCAACAATAAAAGTAGTCCTAGAAAGAATATTCACTTCCAGTTTAATATCTTCTCAAGAGAATAGAAAAATCTCATACACATGGAAAAAATCCTATTTTTTGATGAATTAATTATCAAAAAGTTGTCATATCTTGTACTGTTTTTGAGGACAATATTGGAGGTTCTTTCTGCACTGTCTCTTCTTTCTCCTGTCCTTTCTGGTGCCTTTGGATCTTCTTTGCGTTTGCCTGTTTACAAATTTGAAGTGGCTATTCTGCTGGAATAATTTTTTGTTGTTTACATTTATGTTTAAGCAGGCTCGACTCACAAAGCTTCAGGAAAAACTTGCTGCTGCTAATACAGCATAAGATCTGCCTTGTGAATGAAGGTCCAGTTAATTCAATTACAGTGATGTCAGGAGCAATAAAATTTTTATCTACTGTTTCCAGGTATGAAACTTCCTTTTGCGTTGTATTATAATTTTTTGGTCTCAAATCTCAATATGATTCTTGTTAGAATATCTGTATTTTAAAATATCTTAGCATATCTTCATAATATCTCAAGAAAATCTTAGAAGATCTTTAGAATATATTGTAGAATTAATTAGTAATCTGATTGAGGAAGCAATTTCAAGCATTGTTTCCTAATTTGATTGTGTTTCCTGATTTGTTTTCTTATTTAATTAGGGTTAGTAGTATTGTTGTATTAATAGGCTTGTGCTTGTACTAGTAATACTAGTCTAGTACTTGACCTAATTATTAGTAGAAATAGGATCATTAGATTAATATTTTGTATCACATCATAACACACCATATCCATATCAATCTAATATCATATTATTATCAACTCTTATATTCTTACATCAAACAGTACATACACCTCTTTTCACACCCCATCTAATATCATTCATTATACATACTTTTTTCTATCACTTTCTCTCACTCAATCACATCTATTGAAAATGGTGTGAATAGTACCTACACCCCTAAAAGGGGTGTAAGATGATTATTTTCCTATTATTATTCAAAGTCTTTATTCTTTCTTTTCCTCTTTTCATACCTACACCCTATCATTTCAACAATTCTGTTGATCAAGCTTTTGTGATAAGATAACATCAGAAATGCCTTTTTCTAGTTTTGAAGATGAGGTTAAATTCAGGTTATTTCATTGTATATTCTCCCTTAAATACTTCATTCTCATTATGAGAATTTCAAAAGGATGTCCTTCCTTGGGAAGCCCATCCAGATAGATCAAGGGAAGAAACAGTGAAAACATAAATGATTAAATGTACATTTGAAAAGAAAGAAAATGGTTGCAGATTACAGATGAAAACTTTGACGCTTTTTTATGATACATCTGAATGGTCCATGGAAAATTCAGCTTAATCCTTAATTCGTCCATAGAATATTTCAGATATGGATAAACAAAATTGTTGAAGAATTATAAGATTAGGGTTAGGGAGAAGGAAAAAGAGGGAAAGGATAACACTAAATATATTATTGATAAGATGAGATGTGTTACAATTCCATTACTTAATACTCCTATTTATACTAATACTTAGGTGTATAAGCCCAAGCCCATTAACACCAAGACTAATAACATAATATCTTCTAACACTCCCCCTCAAGCTTAAGCTTACTAAACTTAAGCTTGTTACAAGTAGAAAACCCATAAAGGCATAAACTGAAAACAAAGAACATCACCAACATTTAAACTCAACCGATCTCAACAAATAACTAAGGAAACTAGTGCTCCCCCTGAATAACAAAGCCTTGGCAATGTACTTGCATATAGGTCCTTACTTCTCCTCGGCACATATCCCACTCAAATGAGACCAATTTTGGAGTCTTCGACCTTTCTCCTCAGTGGCCACCTTGACCTCCAAACTAGTTTCCAAAACACTAAGTCGGGTATTATACCACCAAGTAACACAAATGAGGGTCCTTTACAAATGTCCAAACTCTTCAATCCGCAAACCTAGCAACCAAAAATAGGCTGAACAACAACCAACCAGACTATTGCCACCAACCAAACACTGCCACACACTATCGACGTGAACTCCACAAGTGCACCGCTTCGGTTGTAGCCAAAATAAGGCACCATTGGCCACCCAAATGCAATAAGCAATGACGGGCTAGCTTCGTTGTTCCTCCTCAAATGATGCTATCACCAAGAAGAAGAGAGACTCTGCTCACATCCAAGGCGGCTCCACCTCGTTTATAGCCTTTTCCTCCTAGGATAGACCAACTACCTTGGGGCGGCTTCATCTAGCGGGCAGCCCTTACTTTTAATATCTCTGGGGGCGGCTCCACCTCATTGGCAGCTCCTTGCCTCTCCCATAGGCGGCTACACCAAATGGGTTGCCCTTTCTTCCCAGCTTAAACATACCAAGACTGCAACTACAGCAAGGAAATCAAACAAAGAAGAGAAATTGGGAAACTCTTGTTCCTATACTTGCAACACCCTTGGTCACACCTTTTTGGCTGGTCAAAACCACAAGTTACTAGAACGACTCCTACTCCCAGACCTACGACACCCTTGGTCGCATCTTGCTGGCCGGCCGCGACACACCCGGTCGCTAGAAACACTACCCATAGCACCCTTGGCCGCACATAGAAGAAGAGAGGAGGGAAGAAGAGCCAACAATCACAAAACACCGCAACAGCAGAAACTCAAGCCTGAATCATCTCACTAGAATTTCCTCTTGTCAAACCAGAGACATCACTGAACAACTCCTAGACAACCCAGAATCTGAATCTCCCCCTGAAACAAGGCTCACATCTGCGACTATCAGTCATCATTTCCCCAACAAAACACATCAAATGCACAGCCCTTGTGCGCACACTCCTTCAACCACCTCTCTGACCACACTCGAACCACCCATTCCCTTGAAATTTTAAGCAGCCACCTTTCCCATTCAGCAAAACCAGAAGGGTCTCCGATCATGTTAGACCTGAAACACCCTTTGCTGGAACCCTCACCAGAGATCCGGCCAACCATTGCCATTTACAGTCAACGCCAACTCCTCACCGTTCTGCGATTCCGGTCACAAAATCAGAATTATCATCACCTATACTCATGAATCCAAAGCACACATTGTGAAATCAGAACCAAAATCCACCATAAATAGAACCAACATTGTCTCCACCTACTAGAAGAGAAGTCAGAACGTCCAAAGAGGAGGAAATCACACCAAAACACCCAAAATAGACCTGAAACTTGCTATTGGAGCTCCAACCACCGGCAACCTTATCTGTGGCGGAAAAGAGAATACCCAGCCATGAACAAACACCCAACTGAGGACGCATAACCTCCAAAAATGTGCGAATAGAGGAAAATGCACAATACAAGCTTGAAACAGCACTCCCCAGCAACGTTGCCAGGACTGCAGTCGCCTGCAAGGTTCCTTGACAACCATGTGCACCTATCTGGGCCGGAATCTTCACCTGCCGGCCACCCACAACACTAGGATTTCGTTCACAGTGCAAAGTCCCCAACAGAACTCACAAAACCCGCGAACGACCTAGCTCCTCCTCTGGCCATCGATGACTCAGCCGCTGGCCGTCCACCTGACACCAGACCAATTTGTCATCGACGACCACTCGCCGACTTCCTGAGAGACTATTGAAGAATTACAGGTTTAGGGTTAGGGGAAGGAAAAGAGAGAAAGACGACTAATACTTGATATATTATTGATAGGAATAAGATGTGATACAATTCCATAACCTAGTACTCTTATTTATACTAATACTTAGGGCAAATACTAACACTACTAGTAATGGCCCAAGCCCACTAACATAAGACTAATAACCTAGTAAGTAATAACCCTAATATTCTCTAACACTCTCCTTCAAGCTTAAGCTTACTAAACTTAAGCTTGTTACAAGTAACAAATCCATAAACATAAAACAAATAATAGAACCCCATCTTTATCCGAAAACAAGAAGAGAAACTCGGTACAGTAACATTGTACCATTCAAATACGACATAAAGAAAAAGAGAAGATGCTGAACCATCCAAGCGTCTAAGAAAGAAGAGAATCTTGGAAACTCTTGCTCCCAAATCTGCAGCACCATTGCAAGTGAGAATTTAGGGTGGCTCCACCTCGCTAATAGCCCTTTTCTCCTGGCGGCTCCATCTAGTGGGCAGCCTTTTCCTCTAACATCTCTGGGGCGGCTTCACCTCGTTGGTTGCTCTTTGCCTCCAATCGGGCAACCCTTTCCTCCAAGCTCAAGGTGCACCAAGAAAATCACAAAAGCAAAGAAACACAAGATAGAATAGCAACTTCAGTCTGTCTCCTTCAAAGATATCAAAACGAAGGGTCACAAAATAAACCACAAAATCAGAAGCCAAATCTCCCCCTAACCGAAAGGGTCGTCAAACCAATCCAAGAAAGAGGGAACAAAGCCATCCAAAATTCACTGTCATGGCTGTAACACACCTCACCGGATATCCTATCGGAACTTCAACCACCATAAGATGAACACACAATCAGAAAATCCACCACAAACAGAAATTCACCTAACAGCCACCTCAACCCAGAACACAGACTATAGCCAAAACCCAACATTAAATCGGAAGCACCAAGACATAACAAAGGTTGTGCCTTCTGACCCAAACCACCATGAGCCCAATCACATTCACTGTCGGCTAACCTATGACCACCGTGCACACTGTCGTGGGCTTCATCCTGTGCCGACAAGAAACACCTATCTCATACCCCATCTTGCTAACAAACCAAACCTTGTCCTCAACCTACTGCCGTGCTGCCATCGCCACCAACTCCAACGCTGGAATACAGAAGCAAAAGTCTTCATCCCCTGCCACCATTGAACCTGTTGATCGAATCTAGCACCTACAAAGTCGAACCAAAAGCCACCACGCCATAGGACACCTCCTCCTTTCGAATCTTACAACCCAGAGCCACTAGAACTCAGCCAACACCACCAGTAGCAGTGGCGCGAATTGAAGCACTAACCAGCACCACCAATATGCGAACCCAGCATTGCCGCCAACCACTGCTCCATTCGCAGGACCTCTTGCTGGCGCCGGTCGACCAACGCCGTCCGTTTGTCACTGGCCACCCACAACGTCAGGACATCGTACGCATTGCGAACGTCCCTAACAGAATTCACAATACTCGCTTGAAACCCACAAACGACCTAGCTCCTCCGCCGGCCATTGACAGATCTGACGCCAGCCGTGCACCTGACGTCGGACTGATCTATCATTGGTGACCACTCACCAGCTGCCTAAGAAGTGAGATGGCAGCCACAGTGACGGCTGCCCAACCTTGAGTTGTGACCTAAGTCACGATACTCTTCTAACTTTTCTATTTTTTTCTTTTTTTTTGTTTTAAACAAAGCTAACAAGAGAGGAAACACAAGACAAAATGTAAAGGAGAGAATATACAACTGAGTTCCATGAACTCGAAACAGTGGAAGGAAGCAACTCTCTCAAGGTGGATGGTACTGCTCTGATATCATGTTGAAGAATTACATGTTTAGGGTTAGGGGAAGGAAAAGAGAGAAAGACGGCTAATACTTGATATATTATTGATAAGAATAAGATGTGATATAATTCCATAACCTAGTACTCTTATTTATACTAATACTTAGGTTAAATACTAACACTACTAGTAATGGCCCAAGCCCACTAATATAAGACTAATAACCTAATAAGTAATAATCCTAATATTCTCTAACAGAGACCAAACAGCAGCCACAAGGGTGGCTGTCCTAACCTGAAACGTTACTCATGATACTGTTGCTTTTTTTTTTTTGAGGTTTCAAATTAAGCTAACAGGAAAGGAAAAATAAGACAAAAAGAGAGAAGGGGAATATACGAATGAGTTCTATGAACTCGAAGTAGCGAAAGGAAGAAACTCTCTCAAGGTGGATGATACTGCTCTGATAATATGTTGAAGAATTATAGGATTAGGGTTAGGGAGAAGGAAAAAGAGGGAAAACAGCTAATACTGAATATATTATTGATAAGATGAGATGTATTACAATTCCATAACCTAATACTCATATTTATACTAATACTTAGATGTATAAGCCCAAGTCTATTAACACTAAGACTACTTAGGTGTATAAGCCCAAGTCCATTAACACAAAGACTAATAACATAATATCTTCTAACAAAAATAAAATGGTTGTCAAGAAATCAGATGCATTATCTCAGTTAAACTTTCCTCCAAATAATTAGACAAACTCAACAAATGGAGAAATGGTAGTCTTGTCATGAAAAGTTACTATGGCTTGCTGCGCCTACTACTTCTGTTATTTCTGTCAGTTGCTGACCACACACGAGTACACTCTTTCGTATGATTTTGGGGTGTAAATTGTGTAACCTTCGTATTTAGTTTACTTTACTGGGAGGGTGACTTTGTTTTACACTGTTAATATTTTTATGACAGGAGTGTAATTGGGTTTTTTCTCTCCATGTAGCCGACCCCACCTAGTGGGAAAAGGCTTAGTTGTTGTTGTTGTTGAGGAGTGTAATTGGGTTTTTTCTCTTCCCCCGTTAAGTGATAAGATCTGCAGCACAATTCACTTCTACAATTCACTTTCATCTTGTACCTTAAGTCCTTAACAATCTAATCACCATGCATGCTATAATTTTGTCCAATTTGATCATTTCTATTTTTTCCCTTGTCATTCCCCTCACCCCAATTCTATTCCTTTTTTACTTTTTGAGTCACATATTATGAAAATCTCCTGACTCATCCCACAAAAGAAACCCACAGCATATATTCTCTGTAATCAGCATCATCAACCTGTTGTTAGTCCTTACTTTACTCACGTTACTTTTTCTTTTTAAATAATAAGTTCCAAACTTGTCCATGGGTGCTTGCCACTACTGAACAGCTGTATATACAAGTTCTTTATTGCGATAGAGAAAGAAGAGACATGAGATTGTATGAACCATGTGTTTCAACTGGACAGGAACTACCAGAGACATCCTTAAATGCAATCTTCATCAGCTGTAGAATCCATTTGCTATACATTATGTAGCCTCCTTTGGTAGTTGAACACTGTTAAAAAAAGTTAAGAAATGCTTGTATAATGAGTTTTATATAATGTATCATGTGTTTATGAAAATTTTCAAGTGTCTTGCATACAACATATCAAAATAATAGGCAAACATGTATCATTTTTGGTTTATATATAATGCATTTATAAATGTGAAACTCGTCTTAGCTAGGATATCGCCAACCTGAAATTCTCTTCTCTCAGTCCAATTGCTGAAATAAATGAAGTCTTTCCAGCCATTGCTGTCTCCAACAATGTGGATTTTTCCCATTGCATCGGGCTAATTAATGGAGGCCGTGAGGCAAAGGTCGAACTTGATTATACTGTACATCGGTACCTTGAAGACACATCTTTACTTCGTTTGCTTACATACAATCTAAAGAAACTGCAATGTGGCCTAAAGGTCATAGAATAAGAAACGTTTCCAAGAGCATAATTGACAAGGGTGGGTGGCTCACTGGCCCACAACATTCTGATGTTGTAAGATTAGGCCATAACGTAGATCGTGTTAAACTTTTTGTCTATCCTGATAATTAGCACAAACGATTATTTGCATTATTTCTTGTAGTTTCATGCTCATTGTACGAGGCAGCCTTCTACTAATTCGTCTGGTGCTGCTAACCCTTTGATTGCTTTATCAAGAGTTAGTATATTTACACCAAAAATACTAGTATACGATCCTACTGTCACTTTATTTTAATCTTTATTCATTGCAATGCTCGGGATGTAGATTACATTGCCTTAGCTTGCGCCTCCGATTGGGGTATTCATTGAGTGGGTTGGGTGGGTTTTGATGTGCTTTTGAACTCGATTCGCTCATAAGTTAATGGGTTGAGTTGTATTTAGTTGAGTTAAATTTATAAGTTTGACATACATCTAACACAAAATTTCTCTAACTGAAATAATTATTAAAATATAAAATCAAAAGTTTTTTACACATAACTTGTTTTAATTAAAAATTATATATATCTTAAATAAATTAAAAAGTCATATAATCAGTTTTATACAAATATAATAAGTCTCAAATAAAAATAATAAACATAATAAATTTTATTAATATAAATCTAAAATAAATTAAAGTAAGTTAACAAGTCTTAAAATCATAAACAATGACTTACATTAGTTAATTGAAGTTAATGTTATCAAATATATTATTAATTTTCTAAACTTTTTTTTTTGTTATCTAAGTGATTTATTGAATGATTGCAATGACTTGTTAAATGCTTATGAGTTTTCATCTCTATTTCTACATTTAAACTTAATTAGCACTATAAAAAAAATCAAAGGAAAATAATTTGAAATGCTATAATGGTTAAACAACTTTTATGTATATATATAAAAAAATTACTTGGGTAGGTTAAGTTTGTGTAGATAGACACTTTCTGAACCTGCTATCCAACTCACACCTTGTGTGTTGGAGTGTTTTCTAACCCGACTTAATTTGCAGACTCAATCTAACTGATATTTTATAAATTGAATTGAGTTGGATTAAAATTCATGAGTTTATAGGTTGACTCAACGCGTTGGATATCTCATAACCTCCAATATAACCCCACACATAAAGGAGTTACATTGGCTTAATAGAAAGGGCAAAATACACTGATTTCCCCTAAAAGTTTAATCTAATTATACTTGACACTCTCTTTATTTTAGAAATTATATCGATTTCCCTTAAAGTTTATATTGTCATTATATTGACATTTTCATGAAATTTATATTGTCATTACATTTACTTCTTTTGTTCGTCTGTTTTATGAGAGGTCAGTAAGTATAAACAAAGAAATGTCAAATATAATTAGACTAAATTTTAAGAAAAATTAATGTAATTTGTCCTAATAGGAATGACTAGATTAGTATAGTTCCTTTTTCACCATCATTAAATGAGAAGTGACACGAATTTTTTTATTTTTATTTTTTTTACTTTTGCACTAAACTAGTCAAAATTATTGGCCATTATGTTCTCTTTAAGAGTTTCATAGTATGTGCACATGTTTGGTACTCTGCTCAATAATGTTATTGGCCGTTTGATGTCTATTAAATAAATTTAAATAAAATGGATACATAAACCAATGGTAGAAATTGTAATAGTAACAAATCTCGTTCTCTTTTATGTTGTATGATACTATGAATATGAATACCAATGCTTGATTAAAGTGATTCGATATTTATTTTAAGTAAAGTTTGAGTCTTGTGAATAAAAAAAATTAACGTTGAAAGAACTTTATACTTTTGTAATCTGATCTTAATCAATTCTAAATTAGTCGAGACTCAATACAATTTTTAGATACTGAAGATTTTTTTTTTTTTTAAAAATACTACTATGAATATGAATGCACAAGCAGAAATTTCCCAAGGACAATGTCATAAATCTGTGCGATACGTGGGATCGCAGGGCAAAATGCCCCTAAATCCCTAATTGAAAAACACAAAACCTTTTAAAGTAATAATGGAAAATGGCATTTGACATAGTGAACTAAGTTGTTGCTTCAACTTCTAAAGCTTATCACTCATTAGGACAAGATTGGATGCTTAGATTTCCTCCAAACAAGACGGGCAGGATTGAATCGATTGATAAGGTAAATGGTTGAGGCAAAGCATCACTACTATGGCTTTACAAGATGCTAACTGAACTGTAAGATTAATTTTATTAAATTTATTAATTTTTATGTAAACAAGTATAAGTCATATTATATTTTATTAAAACTCAAGTTAATTAGATGTCAAAATAATTAGAGCATATTATTGTAATCTAAATAATTATCAGTATTGTTATAATTAAATACTATTCATAAATAAATTTTATTATTAAATCTTGTGTATGGACTTATCATGATGGATAAATTTAGTCCATTCTAATATGAATATATATACAAGGGAGAGACTATTATTCTTAACTACATATGTACAATTGCCGCATTGAATCTGACACATGAGTAACAAACATGAGATAAGAATAGCTCTTATCTTCCTCATTATTTGTGATCGCTTAAATTATGGTTGTCTTATTATTATCTTTTTCAGGTAACTTTATAACTCAATCTATATTATTTGTACATGCTATAATTTAGGTTAAATTGATCAAATAATTTTAAAATTATATGTTGATTTTCACCCAAAATTACAACATTAACTAGAGGTAACTTGCATTCTATTTTATAGAGCTCTTAGTGTAATGTACACCATAGCCAACAGTAACCCACTAATTAATTAATTTTATATTTATGATTAGGATCATTACGTGCCCAAAGTCGGCAATTATATGAACTAAATGCAGTGCATATGCATTATGTTTAGTCATTAAAAAAATGCTTATAAGTTTCCTAGTTTTAATTTTGATGATTTAATTATATATAATATTTAAAGTAATAGATATTTTTTTTGAAATTTTGAGGGTTTGTTTGGTCATGGCTGGATCTAGAGTCCAAATTGGGCCCAAAAACTTTGCTTAATTAAAATATTGGACATAAATCAAGTTAAGTTAACTCAGCTGAACTTGACCTATCAACAATCTTTGTTCCAAAACCAACAACTGCTAGGGATGCTCCAGACTTGATTTGAGTTGACCCGATTTTTGGACCAAATTTAGGTTTAAATATTATACTTAGTATATTTTTTAGGTCAAGTTACACTTTGGATTGGTTTAACTTGATTCGATGTTGCATAATATTTAAAAACTTATTATAATATTTTTTAAAAATTAGTGATAAATTATAATATTTCTTCTTAAATTAATACATTTTGCATAACATGATAATATTTTTGTATTATTAGAATTTGTTTCAACTTATATATTATAAAACATCTCTTAATTTTTTTTTAAAATTTTATGACTTAATTATACATAATTTTTATATTTGTATATTTTGCTTAAATATGAGGTTGACCCGATCTCAACTAAGTCATTTGTCAAGGTATAATCAAGTCGAATTCAAATAATAAAAATTGACTTGATCAAAAAATTTGGATAAGATTTGAGCCAAGTTAAACACAACTCAATTCGGCCTTGAGCACCCTAACAACCACTATTTTAATATTTAGTTATGATTATAACCTTCAATCGTAAAATGGCAAAGGCTAGGGTTGGTAATAAAATCTATTAATTTTTAATTCATTTATATTAAAACCAGTTTAGTCCATCTAATTAAAATAATATATTTTATTGAATTAGATCTAATGGATTAAATTTAGCTATGAATAGTTTGTAATCCAACCAAAATATGTATTGGATATCCAATTAAAAATCAATCCAATGGATATCTAATATATTTTATGTTTTATTTTTGTTCAAGCAACTAAACATTTTCAAGTTTCCTTTTATAATTCAATACTTTCACTTTCAATAAAGTCCAAAAGCCCATAGTGCACACGTTGAGTCCCAAAAATCTAATGTCAAATGAAAAAAATTTTAGGGAGAATTTTTTAGAGAGAGAAATTTTTTTTTAAGAGAGAGAATAAAAATTTTTAGAAATAAATTTTTTATGTTAAATGAGTGAGTTAGATATCCATCTATCAAATTCATTAAAATGAATTAATTGATGAATTAAATATCCATCCATTAAATTAGATTATAGATAAATTGAATAATATTAAATATTTTATAATAAATTTTAAATAAATTAATAATTTATTTTGAATCTATATATTATGATTCAATATATAACCAAATCAATTCATCTATTTGTCACTAACAAAGCTCATGGGAAACGCAAATTATAGGAAGAGGAAAAAAAAAAAACAGAAAATATGATTAAAATGGGATTGGGCTTGGGCTGTAATCCAATGACCCAGCAGTAACCAAGATTTTGTGGTTTTGTCTGTTAACTGACAGGTACCTGATTCAATGAGACATTGGTCATCGAACAAAGGATGAGGTGGTGCAGTTGCAGTGAGGTTATCTCAGTCTCAGGTGCACTCGCAGTCGCTCCTTCTGTTACTGCTTCCTATTCCTATAGCAACACACAAAGTGTTGTTTTCCAGTTCCATTTCCAATTCAAAAAGCCTCTCTTCAAATGCAACACCTTTTCTTCTCTTTCCCTTTCCTATCGTAAGCTGTTGGTAGTGCCCGCTGCACCACAACGCAATGCTGCACAAGCACAATCTTCAAGTTCATCGGGTGATTTTGATTTTTTGGTCGTCAATTTCTACCATTTTGTGTTTATCAAAGATCCACAAGCAGAAGTCGCCAAACACCTTTCTTTCTTGGACTTGCAGGTTCGCTTAAATTTTCTTTTTTCTTTTATTTATTTATTATTTTTATTATTGCTTTCTGTAATTTACATTGTTTCAAATATCCAAGCTTTAATTTTCCAATCACCAAGTGCTTCGAATATACATACATGAACATGCTTGAGAAAATTTGTTTATCTTAAATCGCATATTGCATTATGGATCGTGATGTCATTATGTGAATTCTGGCATCCTGATCTGAACACAGTAGGAAATATTGCTGTTGCTCATGAAGGCATTCACCAATACGTGTATTCTCCAACAATGGTTAATTTGATGTTATTAGTTTATAATGACAAGGAATAGAGCATGGAATTTCAAGTTCATTGTTTTGTCCCAAAATTCTTTTCGAATTCCACCTTTCCCCAGCTATAATTTTTGGTCTGTTGACAGGGTCTCGACATCCATGGAAGAGTCTATTTGAATGAACAAGGGATTAATGCGCAGGTTAGTTTTACACATGTACTGATCAGTAATTCCACTAGGATTAATGCGCAGGTTAGTTTTACACATGTACTGATCAGTAATTCCACCATGAGTTTTTCCATATAAAGAGTTACATTTTCTTATTTAACCTGATCGGAAAATGCCAAGCGTAATATCCAATTCTCAGCTTTTATGTCCTCATCAATGAGCTTTGATTCTTTGAATGAACATTTTGAAAATGAAACTTTTTCACTTACATGGCCTATCTCTTTTGATATAATTACATGACCTATCTTATTGATTGAAAATACATGGGAGGGTTCTAATCCTTTTGCATCATAAATATTTACTTAACATATTACAATGTTTATAAGAGTAGCTACCAGTCTTCCTTACAGTGTTTCAGAGTCTAAAATTCCAAATATGTTTTGCTGATGTGAAATATGTGATATATTATTACAGTATAGTGGGCCATCAAAAGATGCTCTGGCATATGTCAACTGGCTAAGAGAGGATAACAGGTTTTCCGACATCCTGGTTCAGGTATCTCCATCAGAAAATGGACATACCTTTCCAAAATTGAAGTTACGGTATAAGCCCTCATTAGTACAGGCAAGCCATATTAGTATGCTGTAAAATCTTCTCTTACAGATTAAGCTCATTAGCATGGGCATTGCTGTACGGTTATTTTTCTTTTCTTCGTTTCATGCAAGGATCCATTGAAAATTTATTCTTTTTTTTGTCAAATCTAGTCTACTAGGTAGGATTTTGCTGCTCTGGAGCTTTGTAACAAGTTTCTACATTTCTTTATCTAAGTCAAGTGCCTTTGTGTTTAGGATGGATAGGTGGCTGTGGCTTTAAAACAACACTATCAACTTATGGCTTTCATTTGTCTACAGTTTCAAGGTGGCATATCACATCTTCCTTTGCTTGATCCTTCAATGCGGGCAATACCCTTAGCACCTTCAGAATGGAGAAATAGATTGGAAACAATCAATAAAACAGATCTTACATCAAAAGAATATTCTAACAGAAATTACATTCTATTGGATGTGAGAAATGGTATAGTTTCTATAGTTCCAAAACGAATCTACCTATATTTCCTTAATTGAATTCAAACTTTTTTTTTTTTTTTCTGTTTCCTATGTTCTATTCTAATTGAGCTTCAAGTTTTGGACTGTTTGGCGCTTGAAGTAAGTGCCTTATGTTAATTACATCTCTCCTCTAAAGAGGAGGTCCTGAATCCTGAGTTTGTGAGGAAAATGCTAATTCACAATCCTTTATGGGGGAACTTTTCCAATAATTTACAATAGTAGACTCTTGATACCAAATTCTAGTCAATATGACCAATGAATGACTTCCTTTGACATGATGTGTGGTCTTAAAATGAAATTTTTTGGCTTATGTTATGTCTGACATAGTATCTGTTTTCTCTGCTCTTTGTTGAGATCTCCAATTCATGTTTTTGAATATCTATTTGTGTATTTGCCCTTCTTTTTGTACTATTTTAAAATATTTATCATTTTCATAGTTATAAGTTCTGAGGATGAATATAGTATTATTGCTGTTAATCAGGTTATGAGTGGGATATTGGACATTTTCATGGGGCTCAGCGACCTAATGTGGACTGCTTTAGGAGCACTTCATTTGGTCTGTCTCAGGAAGAGGTAGGGTCATTATTTGATGTCTCTGTGACCTAATGCGGACTGATTTGAGATTAATATGCCCTCACAATAAGCTGAAACATGCCAACAAGTCAAGTTTTTTTTTTTTTAATCAAGGTAATGCTATAAAATCATAGTTTTCTTGCATAAAATTTTAACTTTGTTTTCATTCATAAAATTTTCTTATGATAAGAGCGTGGCATTTTAGGTGCCAATTCTGGTTTCATTTAAAGTATTTTTCCCATTTGGCTAAGGGCTGAACTGGGCTTTGCCTAGATCTTTGGATGGGATATTAATCCCAGGTTAAAGTTTTGAGATTTATCTTTCCATTGATGCCTATTAATGTACTCCACTTTTATATGCCATTTTTAGATCACTGCTTCAGATCCTTTATCAAATGTAGATAAAGAAAAAGCAAACATACTGATGTATTGCACTGGAGGGATTCGCTGTGATGTATATTCTACAATACTAAGGTAAATTATTATTTCATAGTTTTCATTTTTCTTCTGCTTCTTTTGCATTATCTTTTATTTTCGGAAACACATACTTTTCCAGTATCTTATCACTTTCAAGACATGGTCACACGTGTTAAATTCTCAAACACACTGATAATATGATGCACTCAACTACTCTTTTATATATAAAAAAAAAAGGTGCAATCTACATTGTATAGTATGTATAACCATACAAACTTAACCATCAATTTACTAGAATTATTAAACTTTTCAATAACTTGTGGTAAAAACATGGTCAATAACATCACCCATTAATCATACAGGTATTGTTACAGGTCTTGGCCAGAAGAAAGTTTGAGTGCCTAGACAGAATGGTACCAGTATAGAAATTTTGTATCATTATTCTTATAATATTTTTGGTATAAAGATAATATTTTTGGTATAAAGAGAAGTGTAAACATCTTCCTCATGCAACCACATGATTGCTTTTAAAAACTGAAAACACCTTGAAGATATGAAAGGCATAGTTATAAAAGAATAGATTGCTTCACTAACTACTTAAAACTTAAAACCACCTTATAGCATATAAATACAAGCAACCCTTTGAAAACTAATTTCAAGCTCAGAATTATTTACCTCAATTAACTTCTCTTTATTTAGCAAAGCTACCTATCCCTTTCAATGGCAATGAAAGAATGTTACACTCTTCAAGTTAATTTGCCCCTCTGCCACCTTATACTAGTGTGCCAACCCCACCTGCTGTCCTTTTCTCTTAATTAGGATAAATAGTTTACTTATGGAACTGAAGTCACATCTTTTTTTTTCCCCCTTTTTCATATTGCTAACTTTGGTGTATTGCTTTGATGCCATATGGTAGGCAGCAGGGATTTCAGAATTTGTATGCCTTGAAGGGAGGCGTTTCTCACTATTTAAATAATGAAGGTCCTGCAGAATGGGTAGGAAATTTATTTGTATTTGACTCTCGTCTGTCCCTCCCTCCTTCTGTGTACTATCCCCGGGCCACAACTGAAGCAGAGACGACTCAAGTTTCTGGAGATAAGTTTGCAAAATGCTACATATGTAATTTGGAAGTCAGTGAATTGAGACATAGGAACTGTGCAAATCTCGACTGTAATTTGCTTTTTCTGTAAGACTCATTTCTCTGTTGCATTTGTCTTCTTTTTAACAGACTTAACCTGCCTTTTTGCCTTTGGCGATTTACATTTTGCTCCCAAATTGAAATAAAATTCATTCATATCAAGCATGTTAACCTTTGTCTTGCAGATGCTGCAGAAAATGTGTAAAGGATCTAAGAGGATGTTGTTGTTTGAGTTGCACTACTGCTCCTAGACTTAGACCTGTTTTAAATGGAGATCAGAGATACAAAAAATGGCACATCTATCGTGATATGGATTTGCAAGGCAAGATGAAAATTTCAAATTGAATCGACCCTTATTAACCTCAGCTGCATAACATCATAAATCAATGAAAGAAGCCATGCATTCTGGTGAGGACTTCCCTGCACTGCTATCTAGTTTCCCTCTATTATTTTGCTATTTTCCTGCTGTGCATTGGTATCTAATTGGAGTAGTACAAGTTACAACTGTTAATAAATTTACATGTATTTAGCTATTTAGTTTTTAATTTACAGGAGTTGAAGTATTCTTGGATTGATGAAGTATGCAGTGCGATGATTCCTTGCCTGTAAGTTTCTGCTTATGACCTATCATGCGCAGTACATCTTGCTAGAAAAGAATAAGCAAAGGCTGTGATAGAAACATACTGGAAATTTAACCACGTGAAATTTCGTGTAGTATGTGTTGTGGGAGAATTTGTTGTTTTTCCCGTAACCTCAATGCTCTCATTCTAATCCCTATGTAAACTTGCGGCTAACTTCCATAGCATCTGTTCAATCATCTTAGCTTCCACCTATTTCTTTTAATTCTTATTAGATTTTTTAAATTCTGCAATGCACAGACCAAATATTTTATTATTAATATATTTTAATTAATTATCAATTTTATTATGACTTATAGTATAATTCAATATAAATATTGGAGTTTATTATTTGTTCAATTATTATAAATCATGGAAAGATAATGTCAATTTATGGCCTGTTTATATCATATGATTTGATATGATTGCTTTACAATTGGAACCATGTGATCAAAATAAATACATGAAATTGACTTGGAAACAAATAGATCTAGTTTTTTGAGAATTTGGAACAATATGGCTGCTTATGGCAACAATTCAGATTATGTCAATTAATAAGTTATTATGCTTTTTTTTTTTTTTTTTACACATTCTCAAACATTTAATCATATGATTTTTCCCCATTTGAAGTGGACCGCATCCGCAACACCCCCTTAAGCCAAAATGTGTTTGTAGATCGTTTGATTTGACATTACAATGCTAAAGGAATCTATTCAGTTAAAAGTGCTTATAGACTCGCAAGGGATTAGGAGGATCACCTCAAAAGGCAAGGTGGTGGTATGTCTTTTGAATCATCCGGTGGTTTGAATCTAATGTGGAACAAATTATGAAAAATTGAAATACTGGAGAAAATAAAGATTTTCTTATGGCGAGTCTTCAATAACATTCTTCTTAATCGTCCCAATTTGGTTCAACGATGGTCTTATAAGATTACTCTTGTTCTAGATGTGTCATAGAGGCAGAGACACTCCTTCAGAGACACTCCTCCATATTCTGGGGAGTCCCCCAGAGGCTAGAGTTTTAGTGCTGTACAGGCTTATGAGAAAAGATCCAACCTATCTCCGGGGGGAAAATATACTTGATTGGAAGAATCCAATCTAGCATATTCTTCCAAAACTCACTTGGTGCATATTAGCCTTCTCCCATGACATATTCTTCCAACTTCCTAAGGACCTTTTAGAGTGGTGTGCATTTCGAAGACTTCTGCCATGCTCCTTCTATTGTTATGGTGCACCGGTGCACCTTGAGCTTACCTGGGATTACAAGTTAAAGGGCTCCAGCACTAAGTGTTTATTTTTGCAATATAATCCTTGAGACAAAAACAATCATTCCAAAATTTCGTCTAGGTCCAGCACACATTTACTTTCGTTATTGTTGAGCTTTTCTCTGACGGCAAGCTTGTACCACTCCAGCTCTCCTTGCTCAAGCCTTCCCCGTGGCCTCCCCAGAGACGATGCCACCGGCAATGGTGAAGTCCTGCCGAAGAACTGACGCCCCCAGTGGCATGAACCCATACCTGTTCTTGTCGAAGGTTCCGCGGTGCTCAAGCCAGTGTAAGGAGCTGCTTGGGCTGAATAAGCTCTACCTCATCTCGAACAGCAAGCATAGAAAACGACGTGGTCTTCTTCTTTTTCTTTGAACAAGTCGCTGAAGCACTTCCTCCATCGCAGCTCTTAAATGACATCATTTAAAGGCCAAAGGGGGTAGAACGCCAGAGGCAAGGAGAATTTATCAAATGAAACAACACACTTTTTTTTTTCCTCCTCATTTTATCACCTATGAAATCACCTCAAACACAAACAGAAACACAAATTAGTGGGTTGGATCAAAAACAAATTTGGAATTACCTACACAGCATCCATCTATGTTCGATTTTACCTCTGAAAAATTTACCACAGCAAACATGTAGGTATCAATAATCAGCAAGAACATTACAAGTGGGTTTGAAACTTCAACACTAAACGCCATATGTAGATCGAAACATTGATACATCCACTCATCAGAACACAGGAAGTTGATATTTGTGAGGGGTTGCTGAATAAGCCCAAAGAACATCATAATTTCCATCCATTTTAAGCTGGTGCAAGCTTGAGATTACTGTTAGTTTTGGTTTCATCTGAACCCATGGTTTAATCTTGTATAAATGTTTTAAAATTATTTTGTTATTTTTCATGGTGATTTTTTGTTTGAATTTTGGTATTTTTTTTTCCCTTCTGAATCCGTTGTTTCAACTAATGGCGTTGGATGTGCATCCTTGAAGAAGAAATATAGACATAGTTGATGGACCAACTGATAATTTAACACAAATTCACACGTTTACCTGTTGACCTGGTTCCACATGATTGTTTCAGGCCATTGATCTGCTCTTATGCAAATTCAAAGATTCTTATTTAAGGTGCATTCATGCACCATAACATGACAAGGTGCATGTCAGACACTGCCGTGCATTTCTGCGATGGTTTGTGTGGCACGGACGAAATGTGGTGATTTATGGTAAGATTGCTGTTGGACAGAAAAAAAAAAATGGTCAGACTGCTAAAGTTATGGGAGAATTAGTTACAGTTGTTGAATCTTACTAGGCAAGTCGGAAAGATGGTAATAAGAAACCTTTTGTGATCTCTAAGAGTCCTCCTCGCTAAGTAGCAAAGAGCAAATGGCCTCCCCCTCCCTCAAACTGCTTTAAAATGAATGTTGATGCTTTGATCTTCAAAGAGTAAGGTAAGGATGGTATGGATATGGTTGATAGAGATCACGAAGGAAACTTTTTTGCTGCGGCACCGAAACCTTGCCTAAATTATATATATTCACCCTTAGTTATGGAGGCATGGTCCGTGAGAGAATCGATGAGCTTGGCAACTGAGTTGGGTTTTGAAGATGTTATTTTTTAAGGAGATTGTGAAGTGGTTTGGCATGTGCTCTTAAAGAATAGCAGGATCTTTCTTATCTCGGGAGTTCATTATTATGTTGCTAAAACCTCTATTTTCTTCTATATCTTTTTCTTATTTTCGTCGTGAGAACAATATATTTGCTCATAGAATTGCCGAATGGTGTGTAGGGCTTGTTGATGATGAGATTTGGTTAGAGGCTCTACCATACCCTGCCAGAGTGACGCTACCTCTTGAAAACAGCGCTCATCACAAAGCCACATCTCCTCAAAACGTACAATTTTTGGCCTGTTATTTTTTCAAGTGGATCTGCTATTGAAAGACAAGACTATTGGGATGTGACTCATCGGAAACGTGGGAGGTGAGATACTAAAGCTTCTAGAAATAGCTCCTTCCAAAGACCATTGGCTAGAAACCTGTCCAATCTTGCTTGAATGTTTCCTCACCGCTCAGCCTGTAGACCAAGTGTTAACAAGATCCAGAACATCCCAAGTCATAAATTGCATTGATGTAAACTTTCATGAAAACCATTTACCTAAGGAAAAGTAAGGGGTTGCCTCCAAGCTTCTCTTAGTTTAAAAACCGATTAAAATCTCCAAAACAAACCCATGGTTGTGTAGGCACAGTAGCAAGATTGACAAGAAGCTCCCAGGTTAAGTGCTTTGCTTATTAGAAGCCTCTGGATACTCATATAAGCCTGTCGCTCTCCAGGTGCTGTCATCTCCCACTTTTTTCATCACCATGTCAATATGGTTTTTGGACATAGTGGTGATACTTCCACCTCGTTCTTCCAAAAACAAGCTAGGCCTCCAGCTCAATCCCTCCCTTCACCAACACAATCCACCGCCACCACATTTGAGAAACCTCCCATATGTTTCATATATATATATTTTTTTATTTCATGTGACATTTTCATGAGCTATTTTAAAGCTTGAACTGCTTGTGGGTTCCTAAGCCATGACATTTCCAACTAAGAACGATCATAACACTTGGCAGGGCTATAGCACCTGCCGTTATTGAGTCCTCATTTGTTCCATGCCTCTTTAGCTCCAACTTTCCATGCTCCATGTCCATCTCAACTGTCAAATTCAATTTTCTCTTAGTGGTGATCACCTCGGTATTTCATTCTCCTTGTTTGATGTTTTTCCTTTCCCCTCATTACTCCTCTTCCACCTCTCTGAAGACCTCCCAATATAGTATTAGAAAGTTCCACCAGAGGAGAAGAGTTCGAAATGTTGTCTGTACTGGTCAAACTGGATCGTCATGAACTTTCTCAACCTTTTTCCCCATCAAATTTATATATTTCAGATTCTTTAACAAAAACAACAGTCTTGTCTGTTAGTTTCCTGCGAATGGATTTAGATTTTTTTAATTTTTTTTATGTAATTAAGTAAAAGAGAGAGATAAACAAAAAAATTATAAAAAAAATTTCACACATTATAATCAGATTCTACTATTAATTTTTTTGTATTTATTTTTCGTTTCCATTTAACCACTTAAAAAAAAATTAAGAAGATTTAAATTTCACATTTATCTATCAAAAAGTTAGACATTTAAAAATAAATCTAAAAAAATATTGTAGAGAAATGATCTCATCATCTTACCTACCCTATGCTTTGAGTGACGGGTCATTCTATAATTCAAATTAAAAGTTGACTTATTAAAGGTCCAAATCACGACCTTGAATTTAATGAATGAATCGAAAAATTCAAACAAAGAAAAAAAGTGATATAAAAATACTTTATATATTTTTAATAGAAAATGACTTAGTTATAATACTTAAAGGATACATAATTTAATATCAACTCAATATAATAAGATGTCACAAACCTCTTTTTAACAAACTAATAACACAAATGAAATTATTTTTGTAATTAATAAAAAACACGTGAAAGTTATTAATTAAACCTTTCAAAAATAAGAATAAAGAAAACAGATAAAGAAAAGCTTGAACCAATCAAGAATTCAAAATATTAAACTAATTAATACATATATTAAAATTCAACTTTCAAGTCAAAAATAATATTTTGAAATTTAATTCAAAAACAATAATAAAAGATAATATTTATTGATCCCTTAAGCCAAATGTACTCTCCACCGTTTTGCTCAACCCCATAACATGAACTAAAAGTCTGAAAACACCGATTCATTTCCCTTGTTCACTATTTCATTTTAGTTTCACCGTTACAGTTTCTCTTTGTACCGGATTTTATCATTTTGTTTCGTTTCATAACAATTTCACCACCTTGCTCCATTATTCGTTGTTTCGTTTCCATCTTTTCTTTGAAACCACCGTGCTCAACATTCATGATTTCGTTAGAGCTCTCAACAGTGGGAACAGTTGGAATCTCTCCTCGTTGGCGACTCCCTGCAATTGTTGTGGTGGTGTTGCCTGCAATGGGTCAGGCGGGTTGAAGCAGGTTAAACAAGGGCAGGTAAAGTGGATTTGACCAAATTTGACTACTTGATGTAAAAATCGATCCAAAGCTCTAATCGGACCAGCTTGGAGGCCAGTTGGTGAGTTTTCCTGCCGGACGGTCCGACCAGTATGCATGAAACTTCCATGTTCCTCCAATCTTAATTTAAACATATTGCATATGTTATATGTATAATTCTGTTAACTATTTAAACAAAATTGTAACAAAGTGATTTACACAATTTTAGTAAGTTAAAAGTTAAAGAGTGTTAATCACCGTAACTGAGAGAGATGAAGTACACACAATTCTAATGTAGCATAATATTGACTCATTCAAAATGTTCAAAGGTCTAACATGTATCCAAATTACGAAACAGAATACATTACAACACCAGAGATTGGCTGCATGCTCAACTACTCCATTGCTCCACTACCTACAGTAACCAACAAAAATTAAGTGACCAAGAATCAATAGCTGAAAATCTAACGGCATACACAATTTTTTTACTATCAGGAGCGTTTTATAAAAATCTAGGACAGGTAGCACGCAAGAAACCAAGCATATTTAGATACGCTCTGTTTTTCGTATCAACCAAGTACGCTCTGTATTATTTGGTATCAATCAATAGCTGAAAATCTAACGGTATAAACAATTTTTTTTTAGGTCTTATAAGCAAGACCGAAAAAAAAAAGAAAAAAAGTAGTGTTATAAGTAACTAGCGCACTTTACATGCCAGACAAGTATAGATTACATAAAAAGAACTCGACTGTCAATTATCAATCTGATTTTTTTAAAATGAAGTCTAATAAACAATGGATGCTGTTAATTGTGATTCTTGTTACAAAACAATGAGCATACGAGTCAGATAAAACAACATTTTTTTATTTGGTCTTCAACAAACAACTGAATCATGTAAACATCAATGCAATTGGATATATATATATATATATATATATATATATATATATATATATATATATATATATATATATACGCCAGCCTAAGCAGGTGACAGAAATCAACAGGCTTAAAATTTGAACACAGCCTCATTTTGCGGTATCTAATATCGATTGACACTCTAATGCTTCTTTTTCAGACCAGACAGACACTGTTTGTAGGAACAGGAGCAAAGCAAGCATTCCTCTTCATTCATGAAGATGCTTGGTAAGGTTATAAAATTAAAAACCCCTAAATGAAATCATCTAGCTTTTGCTATTTACGTTTCCTTTAGAGATCAAGTGCTTTTGCTGGAGTATGGGGATATGTGAAGCATAAAGGCTACACTACCCTCGAAAGCACCTCCTAAATTCTCTACTCAGCCCTATTTTTTGTGCTTAGCGTAACTGTTATGTGAATAGGTCTCAAATTTAAAGGGTTGTTGCAATTGTTACGCAATTGATTACATTAGTAGACACGAAATGAGGAGGGAGTTGAAATAAACAAGATGACAATAGGAGAGACACAAGAACTTAACGTGGTTCAACAAGTCACATGCCTACGTCCACTAAGAGATAAAACATTTTCACCATGAGAAAAATATAATACAAGAATATTAAAAACCTAACCCATACCCAACCCAAAGCCCCTTGTACACCCTCTCTCATCATAACCCGAAGAACCCCTCTATCAATTGTTCTCTCTGTCTTACCACCCACCTAGGCCATTGGTTCTATTTATAGCTAAACATCCTTGGTCTCCATGCAATTTTTTGTTTCCAAGTTTCTCAAATCCTAACAGATTTTCCAAATCTTACCAATTTTAACAAAATCCTACATATTCTCTCATATTCTTAATTTAGATTTCCTAAATCTCCAAAGATATACTTGCTAAGGATAAACATAAATAAAACCAATCATTATCTTATCAAGATACATGAGCCAAAATCCTGACAAATCTCCACCTTGCCAAATGTTCTACCACCTTGAAAATTGATTACAGCTCTACCTTGATCCAGGTTGCCTAGTCACGTGTAAACATTCATGAACACCATGAAGAGCCCTTATTTGTCAAAACCACAAATAAGTACCTTTGGCCTCTAACGTGTACTAGCTACACATAACCTGAATCAACCATAATAACCATGGCTCCACTTGATTCGAACACCTTGGCCAATGAACATGTGTAGCCCCACAATCTGTCATCTTCACACTCCCCCTCCATGGAAGCCTTTCCCTGAATATTCAACGGTCAACAGTCTTTCCCCGAGTACCACCCACTTTTCCAAGAGTCACATATCTACCAGACCAAGCCACATATTGATTACCGTATTACCACTTGTCATCTGACCAGGCCACCAACCGAGCCTACTTTTTCCAAGAGCCACGTATCGTTTCTCCAATACTCGTCCAAGTCAATATGAACCATCAGCTCTCATCCCAACCGATGCAAACCATCAGCTTTTATACCAGTTGTTGGGGCCATCATGGGGAGTTAAAATGAACAAGATGACATTAAGAGCACAAAAACACAAGAATTTAATGTGGTTCAACTAGTCACATGCCAATACATCTTCACTACGAGAGATAAATGCAGTACAAGAATAACCATTGAGTTAAGAACCTAACTCATATCTGGCACAAAGCCCCTTGTACATGTCACTTGTTCTCTCTCTGTCTCACCACACACCTTAGTCATAGGTTCTATTTATAGCCAAAGCAAACCCCTGCATGGTCTCCAAGCTCTACCCTTACACCAATATTAACAAAATCCTACAGATTCTCTTATACCCTTACTAAATGTCCAAAGATAACTTGGTAAGGATAAATATAAATAAAATCAATCATTTATCTTATCGCCAAAATCCCAACAGAAGAAATGATCATCCATCCATAAGTTTTATTTTCCAGAGTCACCATAGGCTATAAACAAATAAAAAATTGAAAAAGGAACTATGGAATGAAAAGCTATTCGAACCCTAAAAGAGTAAAAGGCAAAGCTAAAGTAAATAATTGAATTACTAGACAAGTGATGAAAAAAAGAAGAAATATATTTGTTAGCTTACAAATTAAATTGTCATTTACAGTAACGATCAGCCTTCTTCTTGACGCGATCATCGAGGGCATCCTCAATGGACTTGAAGTTGGTTTTGGGTTCGTAACCGAACTTCTTAGCTTCAACCGGGAACAATTGTTCGTACTTCATTCGCTTCGCCGCGTCAATCGTGTACGCCTCTCCTGCTGCTGCACCTGATGCTGATGCTGATCCCTCACCCTCACTCTGCTGCTGCAGCTGCTGGTCGAGGGGGATTTGGGTTTCATCATCTTCGTTAGGGTTCTTGTTCTTCGTTTTTTTCTTCTTTCTCTTCTTCTTGTCAATGGTTTTGCTGCGAGTGGCCAGGTCTCCTCCTTTGAAGGCTAATCTTCCTCCTTTCACCCGCTCGTACGGATCAGACATGGCTTGAATCCCGTTCCCGACCACACCGCCAACAAACCCCTATCGTCCTCAGTTCCTCACTACGCGTCTTTTATAAATAACAAACACCAGAGAATATACATGGATAAAATTGTCATTCACCACTCTTTCATTTTCTTTTTCTTTTTAATTAAAGGTGGTTTTTAAACTTGCAAATTAAGAACATGTTTGGTTAGAATTTCATCTTTCATCCAATAACATTTTTGTTGAAAAAAAGTTTTTTATTGTTTATACATGTTTTGGTAAATTTGTGTAAACTTTTATAAGAAATTTAATATATTATATCAATTTTTTTAACAAACTTAAAGTTTAAAATTTATGATTCTTAATTATAAATTATTCAATTTAATATATTATATCAATTAAATAATTTTTTTAATCAATATATACTTTTTGTATTTTAATATATAAAAATAATTTTTTTATACCATTCAAATGAAATATATTATTTTAAAATTATTTTTTAGTTAATATATCCAAATATAAAATTGATTTTATTATAATCGATTATACAATAATCGATTGTTGAAATAATCAAAGTTTTCTCAACTGAATCAAACACACACTAAGTTACAAGTTCATCAACATAATATAAATTATCTCTAAATATGTTGAATTTATGTTTTAATCATTATTATTCAAATCACAAATTTAGCTGAACAGAGTTTAGATTATTACCTAAATGAGGCTGATGAAGGTAGTTTCATCCGTAACACGATAGTTGCAATGATTGTGCGATGGGTGAGTATATGCAAAAGACACTTCAACGCTCAAATTAGACTATGCACAATGTGAGTAGTGTTTGCAATTAGATGCATATCTTTACTACCTTATGTGATATTTATAGGAGCGTCTTGGTAGAAAAGAATTATGTTTAGATATGAATTAATGGATAATAAATTTTGTTAATTAGAATAAGAATCTAATAAGATTATTATCTCTTATAACCAATTTTTCTATTTATGAGAGATTCTATAAGAGATTTACTCTTCATAAATAGGTATATTTACTTATTTAATAGTGCTCATAAATATCTAGGATCCAACTCTAGCGGATCAGGTTGCTTCTGAACTGCTAATCAGAACCCAGTTCAGAACAGTTGCCCTTAGTTTGGAGCTGAGATGTGACAACTGAGTGTCAAGATATCCGAGATTATCAGAAGTAAACGAGACAAAGGGATCTAAGTCATGATATAGGCCGAGATCCGATATAGATCACTTTGTCTTAAAGTTGCTACACCATTGTCAGGGATTCATACTGAGTTTCTCCCATACCAATTTTGGCAGCGGGCTCCACTCGTTAATTGTGAATTCCCTGAAGTGGACGTTGTAATCTGTATTACAATCTATTGTAGCAACCTAACGTTGATCCAATGTTCGCCATGAATTTCATCTTCTCTGGCATACATCGCTTCAAATCTGACTACAATCCTTTTAGTTTATATGTTAGGTTCGTATCGCCATATGACGAAAAGTTAGTGGAAGCCGTCATTTGATCTTGGTGTTGCCTTGATTATCATTTTCAAATTAAAAATGAATGGACGCATTTGCCCCTACACATGGTGATTGTTGGGGGTTACCCTCGAGCTTATAAATAAGCGTGGAGGTTCCCTATCCTCCTATTTTCACATTCTCCTCCATTTCTTCACTATTTCTCCAGCGAGCCAAGCGATTTCCAACGAGTCTATGCCATGATTTTTAGTGGTTTTTTTTTAATCTCTTCCAAACTTTTCCTTCTCACGTCTTCAAGGTACCCACTTTGTTTTTCTTCAATAAACATCATGGTGAGAGAGAGAACGTTGAATAATATTAATGAAGAGAGTAGTTCTTCAGAGATTTTAAGTGTTTCGCTGCCTCTGGTGCGGCGAAGATGATCTCCTTGTGGTGGAGACTGAGGTCACTATCTGGGTAGATATCTTGGAAATGTTACAGAGGGCAGCTAGAGCCAAGGACTTAGCAAGGCAAAAGTCATCACGTCTGCTCTTCGTACTCATGGGACAGTTAAAGAGTTACAATGAAACTTTTTCTGATTCTGACATGAGTACAACCTCTGTAGGTAACGCCAATAACTTGGAGATTAGACGACGGAGGACGACAACATTAGAACCAAAGGGATATATATTTCCCCAAGATGTCGACTTGTACTAGTGGATCGATAGTGAAGTTTTGGGTACCCTGTCTAGCGTCGAGACCTCAGAGGATGCTAAAGCTAAACATGACTATCTTCATCTTACAGAAGGTCAAGTGTAGGATGACAAATACGTGATCTAGGCTCCATCGAATCAAGAAAGGGTTTGTTCAACCAGAACGGAGGGCGACCATTTTGTCTATATATACGACGCACTGTTCACCCGCATTGAAGTTCGCCTTCCTTTATCCGTCTTCGAGATTAGTGTTATGAACCATCTATGAGTGGTTCCAACCTAACTTCATCCAAATGCATGGGGTTCCTAGACCTACGAGCTCATCTATAAAACTTTTGGATGGCTTTATTTCGTGGAATCGTTCTTCTTCCTTTTCACCCAGTTTTCACCCTCTGGGAACAACATTCAGAAAGGGTTGCTTACTCTACGTGCACAGGCGGGGCGCAAGGTATTTAAACTAGATCAAAGGTCTTTGAAGAACTTTAAGAAAGACTTCTTCCAAATAGAAGGAGCTCTGGGGTTAACCCCTTTTTATGTTATCCTGGAGGGTGAACCAAAAATATATTTATACTGGATGCAAGCAGTTTGGGATTGAAGTCAGGAAGAAATAGAGTCTCAGTTGCCCTTGTTAACAAAAAGTAAGTGGGCTGATAAGCATGGAGTCATCTACTATAAAGATATTCTAGATGAACTCTCTGACTCTTTAAGACAACTTTTAGGTACACTGCTTTGAGTATGTTGATAATTTTGTGCTTCATGATTTCTTGTAAGTGTAATGACATGTTTACTTCCCTTTTGTAGAGAGTACAGCTCCACCCATTGGTTTTGAAGCTCTGGCACTACATTTGGCCCAAAGGAAAGCTAGGGCATCGAGCTCTGCATCCCAGCCTGCAGTCCTAGTTCCTCTACCTCAAACTTAACCTTAGGAGGCAGATATCAAGTCTTCTACCAAGTCTCAAGAGGAAGGGAGATGGACAGTGGGAACTGAAAGGAAAAAAGGCGATGACCGAGGTGGCATCGATTGATCTTAATCTTGGTCGAGAGTTTGAAGTCTTGAAGGGTGCCCCTCTCCAGTTTGCTGCTAGGTCCATTTGGAGTAGGGGGTTGATCTAGGGCAGATCATTGACAGTGCCATCCTTAACCAAGCTTATCAAGATGTCTTGATTGAGCAGGACTTAATTAAGATTATTCGGGACTCCCAAGTTCGGGCTCTTTGCAACTCCTCTATCCTTTGGTTCGTGGAATCCACCTTTGAGTTTATTAGTCATACTTGGGAGTTAGAGAAAGAATTGGACACCCTTCGGGGTGACAAAATGAGTTGGAGTTTATTGGCCCAAAAAGGACAGACAATTGGCCTAAGAGAACGAAGAGCTCAGTCTACGAAAGGCTTAAATAACTAGGCTCCAAAAGAAGGCTGAGGAAGGAGAAGCTCGGGAGAAGACTCTAAAAGATCAAATTCTTCAATCGAGTTTAAACTAACCGCGCTCCACACTGAAAATGAAATCCTCAGGCAATCTGAGGTGAAGCTCAAGAATGATGTGGTATATCTTGAAGATGAGTGGACTGCTTCAGTTGGTGACTCATTTGCCAATGTGCTTGCCCAACTTCGCCTCTTGAACCCGACCTCGTTACCGAAAGGACCTAATTACTAAAGGTGGTCAAAGGTTGTTACATCGTAGATGTCATCTCGGAAGCCACCACAGTGAATTAGGTTCCTGCATCTTTTATAGTTTACCTCTTGCTTGGGGTTAATTTTGAATGTATATGGACAAGTCTTGGACTTTGGGCATTTCTTCTAACTTTAATAACTTAGAATATTTTTTACTTTTACTTGCATATCTTCTGACTGCCTTTTAGTTTTTTCAACTGGGATGGATCCAATGCTCTATCTCGGTGGTTTTTTCAACTGACACTTAGCGAATTTTCATCCATTTTTGTTCATATAGCAATCTGTTTTCTAGGTTTGATCTTTGTGATATACTGTATTTCAGCTCTTATTCTTTGCTAGAGTCTTTTGACAATTAGCTAAATTTCTAAGTGTAGTTTTGATGTGAAAGCCTTTTAAGGTGGTATCTTTTTTTCCATATACCGGCAATATTGTTACCTTATCCCAAACATCGGTCAAATACTCTTAACCACTTTAAATTTGCTTTATGTTTATAGGTTAAGGTCAGGCTCATTAGGACATAGGTTAAAACCCTTAAACTCGCTTCTAGCCGCAGAGAATGGTCAAGTAGGTTACCACTTTTTACCTTCATTTCTGCATCAGAATATCTTATCCAATATGGACCTTGTATTCCTCATACATATCCAAAGTGCGATAACTTTGTAGGTTGCAATAGTTGTAAATATGTAAAATAACTAAGTACTAGGAATATATTCATTAATTTATTCATGTTAGAACTTATCACTTACATGATAAAAACATAAGTCAATTAACTATAATACTTTATGAGTTTATTAGCATTCCAAAAATTCTTAATACTTTTGCCAATAAGGGTCTCCAGGATATAAGCCCCAGTGTTTGTTTTGGAAGTGATCTGGTATGGTTCCTCCCAATTTGGAGCTATTTTTTCATATTTCGCATTTCTGCCTCTGATATTCGCTTTGCGCAAAACAAGATTATCGGGTACAAACCTTCGTGGTATCACTTTGGAATTGTACTAGGCTGTAATCCTTTATTTGACAGTGGCTTCACGAAGGTGGGCAATGTGGCGTTGCTCCTCCAACAGATCCAAGTTATGGCAGATAAGGTATGGGTTGGCCAATTTAGAGAAATTCTACCTCCTCCAACTTGGTTCTCCTATCTCAACCGGGATTATGATCTCACAACCATAAATTAGCTTGAAGGGAGTTTCCCTTGTTGAGGAGTGGGACATGGTCCGGTATGCCTATAGGATGTGATCGATTTGTTCCACCAAATTCCCTTTAACTTCATCAAATCTCTTCTTGATCCTGCGAAGTATAACCCGGTTGGCAGTCTTAGCTTGTCCATTAGTCTTTGGATGCTCTACTGAGGTGAAATACTACTTGATCTTGAACCCGGCTAGGAGATCTCTAAACTTTTGGTCAGCAAACTGTGTTTCGTTATCTGTAACGATGGATCTCGTAACACCAAATCTACTAATAATGTTCTTGTAAATGAACTTCTATATTCGCACCGAGGTAATGGTGGACGATGGTTTTTCCTTAATCCACTCAGTGAAGTAGTCCACAACAACTACTAAGTATTTAACTTGTCCTAGGGCCTGAGGGAAATGACTTAGGATATCTATTTCCCACTAGTAAAAAAACCAGGGTATGGACATTGTAGATGGTTTTTCTGGTGGGGCTGCATAAACGTTCGAGAACTGTTAACATTTGTCACACTTCTGGACATGTTCCATACTGTTGGCTTCTATACTAGGCCATTAGCACTCGACCCTTAATGCTTTCCATGTTAATGACTTTCCACCGAGGTGATGGCCATAACTTCCTTCATGGATGCTTCTTTTGGGTCGAGGCACTTGAGGAGAGGAGAAGAAAACCCATGATGGTATAGTTGATTATCCATGATGGTATATTGTGCCGCTGTTCGTATTAGTTTCTGGGCTTCTTTCTGGTTTTCAGGTAAAGTGCCATCACGGAGATAGATAACTATAAGTATGATCCAAGTTTCGTTATCTTCTAGTAGGATGACCCAGAATACTGGGTGAAAGTAGTGTTTCCTGGATCACAGACTTGTTGTTACTTGGGTTTTTGGTGCTAGCGAGCTTTGACAAGATGTCATTAGCTTTTTCACTCTAGCTAGGTATCTTTGCAATAAAGGTTCTTTAGTCTGGTAATCACCTAGGATCTAGGATGTTGCTAGTTGTGAATCACTACATAAGAATATATTTGTGGGCCTCATTTCCTTTACCATGGTGATGCCAACAATACATGTTTTGTATTTTGCCTGGTTAATTGAAGTTAGGAACTCAAACCTTAAAGAATGTTCAAACGTGAGCTCGACTCCATTTTCTAGTATGATCCCAGCACCACTCTTTTTGGGATTTGAGGAGCCATCAAAATAGAAGGTCCAGGAATTTGCTCTAGGATGGCTAAAATCTGGTGTAAACTCCACCAAAAAGTCGGATAACACTTAAGCCTTTATAGCTTGTCTTGGCTCGTAAGTGATGCTGAATTCAAACAGTTCCACAGACCAAGCGATCATTCTTCTAGCGAGGTTCAACTTATGTAGCACCTGACAGATTGACTAATTTGTCTTCATAATGACAGGGTGGCAGTGGAAGTACTGTCGTAATCGTCTAGTTGTGGTTAGCAGCGTTAGAGCCAGTTTCTTAATCTTTTGATACCAAAATTCGGGGCATTATAGGACTTTACTCACAAAGTAAAATGGCTTCTGACCTTCATTAGTTTCTCTTATCAAAATTGAGTTGATCGCTTCGTCGCTAACTAAGATATATGCATATAAGGTTTCTTTGATATCTAGCCTCGTCAGGATTGCGGGTGTTGCCAACATCTTCTTCAATTCCTGGAATGCGGCCTTGCATTCTGGGGTCCACTCAAAGCCTTTCCCCGTTTTTAGAATTTTGAATAAGAGAATAGATTTTTGAGTGGTTTTAGCTAGAAAACGAGTAAGGGCCATTATTTGTCCTGTTAGTTGTTGCACCTCCTTCACAAATTACTAACTATGCATATCAAGAACGACTTGACATTTCTCTGGGCTAGCTTTAATGTCACGATTTGTTAATACAAATCCAAAAAGTTACATGTCTGTACCCCAAAAATGCATTTCTCTGGATTCAATCTTATGTTATGCTTCTGTATCTGGGCAAACACTTCTTCTAAGTCTTATACATAGTTATCGGACTTCGTTGTCTTAGCAATCATGTCATCGATATAAACTTTCAGCATCTTTTCGATCTATTCTTCAAAAACTTTATTAATCATTCACTAGTAAGTTACACTTGTATTTTTTAAACTTGAATGGCATATTATTGTAACAATAACTTCCCATCTTGGTTATAAATGCAGTCTTGTCTTCGTCTTCTTGGATTATGGGAATTTGGTTATAGCCAGAATAGACGTTAGAGAAGTTGGAATCCAAATAAGTTATCCACAAGCTTATCTATATTGGGGAATGAGTAAGGGTCCTTTGGATATGCCTTATTTAGGTCGGTATAGTTGACGCACATACATCACTTCCTGTTAGCTTTTTTTACTAGGACCACGTTGAAAAACCAAGTAGTATAAGAAACTTATTTGATAAATCCGGCATCCAGAAGTTCTTTTACCTACTTTTGTATTACCTCTTGTTTCTCCGGTCTGACCCTTTTTTATCTTTGTGCCACTAGCTTCACATCTTTTTTGATAAAATTTTGGTGGTAAATAAACACGGGGTCTAACCCTGGCATGTTAGCAGACATCCAACGGAAGAGATCCTTATTCTTCTTAAGAAATTCGATTAGCTGGGATCTTTCTTCTTAATCTAACTGTCCTCCATTCTTGGTTACTTAATCCGGCTTGGTGTCAATTTGAAAGGTTTGAAGTTCTCTGTCAGGTTGGGAAGACATATCATGAATCTCCTCGCGAACATTCAATTCAATCAAGAGAACATTGATAGGGTCCATAATGACTGAGGCTGAATTGTTACACTGGTCTGCAGTCTGCAGTTTCTTGACAATCTTCAGGCTCTCATTGTAGCATTTTTGAGTCATTGTCTAGTCTCCTTTAACCATGGCGATCTTGTTATGTTGGTCAAGGAACTTCATAACTAAATGGGGAATGGAGATCACAACCCCAAAAACGTTTAGTGAGGGGCGACCCAAGATGACATTATAGGCAGAAGGGCAATCCACCATAAGAAATTTGACTTTAAGTGTTTTAAATAAAGGATCATCCCCAAAGTCAAACAGGTCTTAATGTACCCCATCGGGGTGATCTTGTCCCTTGTGATTTTGATCAACTTACTGGTATACTGAATCAAATCTTTCCTTGAGAGCCCTAGCTTCTCGAAAAGATCTATGAATATAATATCAGTCGAGCTCCCTTGGTCAAAAAATATATGCCAAACTTCTGCATTAGTTATCCCAAAGATTACCATAGGATCATCATGTCCTGGGATAGTGATGCTATATTCTCCTGGGTCCGTTTTTTGACTTTGATCCCACATGGGAGGCTATGCTCAACACAACCTAGAAAGCTTTCTTTTCTGCATTCCCTAATTCAACGCTAACCGCAAAGCCCCCTGAAATGATATTTATTGTCTGGGTTACTTTCGTGTGACATTGATTATTGTCCTGAGTGGGATTATCCCTGGGTTGTGCCATTTCCTAGTCTTGGGTGTTATCCCAGGATGGACCCATTCCAGGATTTTCGTTCTTTGGGGGTAAATGCCTACTCTGATATAGAGATGGGCTTCTCTGAGGACTATAGCTCATTTTTCCTATAATCTCGTCCTCCTCTCTGATTGTCATTCTGGTATTGGAGAACATATCACCCAAGACAGCCATCCTAGATTAGAGATTCGATGACATCCTGGAGGTTGATGCAATCCTCAGTGTTATGTTTGTAGTCTTCGTGAAACACATAACGCTTGGACTTATCTTTTTGTGCATGTTTTCTCAATTGAGGGTGCTTTTGTATATCTCTGAACTCCGTGTTCATAACTTCTAGGTAAATCTATGTTCGAGGTGTATTAAGAGGGTATAACTTTTGCACTTCCCTTTTAGTGGTGGCCTCAAATTCTGGGTTTGCGGGGAAGCCTAACCAAGTTTTGGTTTGGCATGTTCCCCCTTCTCTAGATGTTTTTTGGTGTGGATAACATTTTCTGCGTTGATGTGCTTGTCAGCCTTAGCCCAGAACTCATCTATCATCTTTGGCTTTGCTTAACTGATTTTCTTCGTTCATGCTTCTGTTCTTTATTTTCACATACTGGGTTATCAGTTTTTTGTTTGGGTTCTGTAACCCTAGAATTTTCTGAGTTACGTCCCCCGTCATAGGCAGGTTCCCTCCTATTGTCGTGATTCTTATGGGAATCCCAGTTTCCGTCCTCCCTTTCCTGGTTAGAAACTCTTTGCATGTCATGAATACCTTCATACTAGAGTTTGACCAAGGAGATTAGTTCCTCTCGTGATAGTTCAGGGAGACATGGTTTGCCTTGCTGGGACTGAACTCCCTCATTATTCTCCCACGTGCCTAACCGCTGCAACGTCGATATCCACAATTTGGCTTCACCTGAGGGGGTCCACATTGACCAAGTTGTTGTGTCGCTGAAATGCGCCATGGATGATTGGAGAGGTTTTTGGCTGGTATGTGACGTCTCTTCTCTATCTCGCTTGGGTTTCGGATCGACATCAACTAGATCTTGGATTGGAGCAGAGGCCAGACGACGGCTAGAGGAAGGTTGATTTTGTGTGGCAGAAGCGTGATTTCACCTAGTAGTGACCATGATGGTAGTAATAGGAATCAAAATTTATTGTTCCCACAGACGGCCAATGTTCTGAGTAGGGTTCAAATGATTACCTAAATGAGGCTGATAAAGTTGGTTTCCTCTATAACACAATGGTTGCAACGGTTGTGTAAGGGGTGGGTACCTATAAAAGGCACTCCGACGCTCAAGTTAGACCTTGCACAAGGTGGGTAGTGTTTGGAATTAAATGCATACCTTCGCTACCTTGTGTAGTATTTATAGAAACGTCTTGGTTTATAAGAACCATGTTTAAATCTGTATTAATAGATAATAAATGGTGTTAATTAGGATAAGAATCCAGTAAGATCATTATCTTTTATAATTGATTTCTCTATTTATGAGGGATATTATGAGAGATTTACTCCTTATAAATAAGTATATTTACTTATCTAATAGCATTCATAAATATTTGGGATCCAACTTTAGCGGACCAGGTTTCTCTTGAACTACTAACCCTGAATCTGGTCTAGAACATAAATGATGTCAGGAGTCTGAATTATAGAGTTGTCACTTTCAGTAAAATTTTACCAAACTAATATCTCTGATCCAAAAGTTAGTCTCGCAGTAATGCTTGTGGGAGTATATTGGTAAAAAGGTAAAAAAAAATAGTTATAGTACTAAATTTTCAAAATTTTCAATCTAAAAACTCTTAGTTGGGATTAGTTGTCAAATAGTCTCTCAATCGTAAATTATTAAAAATACTTCACAATTAGATACACATCTTCACTCTAAGAAGGTGTTTGTGAACTTCTAAAAACTAGATATCTATGTGTAGTAGAGCCAGTTTTTAAATAAGTGTTTGGTAACTACTTAAATTTTTAAAAATTAATTCTCATCTAAACCAATTTTGAGATAAAATATATTCTTAAAAAAATTATTTCAAAGTTGATCTTTTTCTAATTCAATTTTTTAACAGTCTCTCACATTCTTTCTTTTTTGTAACATCTCTATCATCCCTTTTATTTTCAATTTTTCTCTCTCATGATTTATTTCTATCTCAATATTTAAATTCTAAATTTAGTTAAAATTTTGTAACTGCTTTAAGACAAGTTTTAACCAAGTTAAGAATAATTTTAAACAGGTTATAAAATAACTTGAATTTATATGACTAATTTATCTATACTGCCTAATAAAAGGGATTGACCCCTTTTGGTCTCAATTTTTTTTTTCATTTTTTCCTTTTTATTTTACTTAGACACAATTCAAACAAAAACTAAAAACTACTAAAAAACCACCCACTACTAAATGGTAAAATTATACTTAAGTAACCACCCAACTTTCCATTAATAAAAATTGTTTTACATCTCTCACTCTTAATATTTTCTTTTAAGAGAAAAATCTACAAATAATTTATAATTTATATAAGAATAAATTTACATAAATAAAAATAAATAAAAAATGTGGATTGACAGTATGTCAGTTGGTCTTTTTCTAATCCAATTTTTTTACACTTTCTCTCATCATTTTCTTTTTGGTAACATCTCTCTCATCCCTTTTATTCTCTTATTTTCTCTCTCATGATTTATTTCTATTTCAATATTTAAATTCTAAATTTAGTTATAAGTTTTTAATTGGTTTAAGACAAATTTTAACCAAATTAAGAATAATTTTGAATTGGTTACAAAATAACCTGAATTTATATGGCTATTTTATTTTAAATAGTTTAAAATAGTTATGAGAGTTGTCAAATTGTCCTTAAGAAACTAAAAAATAAAAATAATTGAAATTAATTTAAATTTCAATGAGATTTTTTTATATAGGAATTGAAACTTAAAAGTTATTAACATAATATTCAAAATCCTTACATTAGCCTAAATATATATATTTTTTATAAAAACAAGTGCAAAATTTTTTGTGACTATTTACTTAGCTAAATCCTCACGCACATAGTAATTAATTTAAATTTAAAAGTAATAGAATTTTGCTAACGAGTATTATGAAGGCATTGTTTAAGAAATATTTAATACTTTCTATTAAATACTTCTAATTACTTAAGAAAAGTACTATTTTTTTATGTTTCGAATGTAATAAAATTTTTACTTTTAATTGAGTAATTTTAATTTTTATTTCTTTAACTAGTGCACACTCTTAGCAAATCTCAAAGTAACACTGGATGTGTAAAAGTAATGTTATTGTTACGTCTCACATTGAGTAAAGATAAATGTTTAATGTAATACTTAAGTTATGGAGCTCTCATGCTAAAATTTTCGGATCAAATTAACTCCAGATATGGCATGTACAATAATATGTATTGAGTATTATGATTACTTAGAAAAGATGACGATGTGGTTACCATGTTTGAATCCTTGAAAGCAATCTCAGTGAGGGATAAAAATTATTCATATCACATAGTAGTGGCTCACGCGTCAGTATCAATAGGGCAACCGTACGTAGGCTAAGAATAGGGCTCTGTCCCTGTATATATAAAATAATAGTATGAGCTAAACCTACCCATCATGGTAAGCCCATATCTAGGACCCATAAACAGAATCCACATATGAGCAATGCTTAACAACAACATGCCCAATAATAATACTAATCAC
This sequence comes from Ormosia emarginata, assembly GCA_029884605.1. Lineage (NCBI taxonomy): Eukaryota > Viridiplantae > Streptophyta > Magnoliopsida > Fabales > Fabaceae > Ormosia > Ormosia emarginata. The sequence continues at coordinate 5,406,871 of JAQQTP010000021.1, read as the reverse complement.
AATTTGGGCTAAACATCATGCTTTAATAATTTTGATATTTAATTAATCAGGGTTTTATAAAATTGCAATATGATTTATGAAAATCCATATAAATTATCATAACATTCTCTCAGCAACTCAAAACATCGAAAAACCTCACTATACCCATATAGGTTACATGGTCAACAAAGACTTTAACAGCTAAACCTTTGGTTAGGGGATCTGCAATCATAAGTTTTGTAGGGATATGCTCGATACGAGTAAAAAACTCCTAAATCTTCTTTTTAATAAATATATATTTTGTGTCAAAATCCTTCGAGCGCTTAGATCTCTTATTGATTTGAGAGAAGCATACTAAGGAAGAGTTATCACAATAGATAGTAAGGGGCCTGGAAATACTCTCCACAACAAGAAACTCAGTAATTAAATTCTTCAACTATACCGCTTGATGCGTGACCTCATAGCAAGCTATATAGTCTGTCTCCATAGTAGAAGTAAATGTAAGTGTTTATTTGACACTTTTCTAAGAAACAACTCCTCCTACATATATAAAGATATACCTTGATGTAGACTTGTGATCATCTAGACAACTAATATAATCAGAATCAGAATATCCTATCACCTCAAGGTGATCCGATCTCCTATAGGTAAGCATATAATCTTTGGTTCCATGTTGATACCTCATGACTTGTTTAGTAGCTTGCTAATGAGTCACACCAGGTTTACTCAAGTATCTCCCAAGTACATTAACAACAAAAGCAACATCAGGACGTGTACAAACTTGAGCATACATAAGGCTGACAACAGCGAAAGCACATGAGACCTTCTCCGTTTTAGCAACTTCTTTGTCATTTTGAGGACATTGGGTATTAGAGAGTCTTTCACCCTTTTAAATGAGTGTAGTACAAGGATTACAAGATTTCATATTAAATATATTCAGAATCCTTTCAATATAACCTTTCTGAGACAAGCCAAGAATAGCACGAGATCTGTCACGGTGAATCTTAATACCCAAAACAAAAGAGGCATCGCCAAGATTTTCATGTCAAATTGTGCTATCAACATCTGCTTAGTCTCATACATAAGACTGATATCATTACTAGCTAATAATATATCATCAACATATAAAATAAGAATAATAAATATGCTCCCACTATTCCTTATATAAATGAATTGGTCAACAATATTTTCTTTAAAGCCAAGAGAGCTAACAATATGATCAAATTTCAAGTACTATAGCCTCGAAGCATGTTTCAATCCATAAATGGATCTTCTCAATTTGCACACCATATGATTTTTACCATCTTCAGTAAAACCATCAAGTTGATCCATATAAACATCCTCATATAAATCACCATTTAGGAAGACAGTCTTAACATTTATCTAGTGGAGCTCCAAATCAAAATGAGCAACCAAGGCCATCACAACATGAAAAAAGTCTTTAGTGGAGACTGGAGAGAAAGTCTCCTTATAATCAATGTCTTTTCTTTGGTTATGTCTTTTAGTAACAAGTTTGGTCTTATACCTCTCAATATCACCTTTGGCATCACGTTTGGTCTTAAAGACCAATTTACAACCAACAGTTTTACAACCAGTAGGCAACTCCACCAATTCTCAAACACCATTCTTTTTCATAGAAGCCAACTCATCCTCCATAGCCACCAACTAGTATGAACTATCAGGACTAGTCATGGCCTCTTGAAAGGAAATAAGATCAAAATCCTCAACTGAGTTAAACTTATGCTCTTGTAGGTACATAACATAATCCCTGAATTTAGTAGACTCAATGGGTATAGGAACTTGCTTGGATCTTCTAGGTGGAGCCAAAACAACATTTGGATTTTGTATATAATTTTTGACTTGTTGAGGGATATCGATATTATCAACACGATCAACAATATCATCACAGATCAAAGTAGATGTCATTATCTCATAAAAGGGAACAACAGGTATAGGAACAACATGCTCCTCTTTGAAATCAACAATATGTGGCTCCTAAGTTCCATTATGTTCTAAGTCCCCTTCAAAATAGACAATCCGATCGGACTCAATAACTCTAGTAGAATGAGATGGACAATAGAACCTAGAACCCATTGAGCCAATATAATAACTAATAAAATAACCAATAATGGTTTTGATATCAAGCTTATTTAAATGCGGGTTACAAGGCCTCATTTCTACCTTACAGCCCCAAACACAAAAATGCCTCAAACTAGGTCATTTGTCTGACATAAACTCATATAGAGTCTTCGACACACATTTACTTTGCACATGGTTTAGTATATAAGTAGTAGTTTTCAAAGCATCTTATCATAAGAATTCTAGAATAGTAGAATGACTAAGCATACATCTCACCATATCCATAAGAGTATGATTTCACCTTTCTATAACTCTTTTTTGTTGCGGAGTATCATGCATGGTGTATTGTGCCTTAATATCACAGTCTTGTAAGAATCTAGCAAAAGGTCTCGAATTTCTACTAATTTCATTATACCTGCTATAATACTTACCACCCCTATCAGACCTCGCATATTTGATATGCTTACTAAATTTCAATTCAACAACAGTATTAAATGCTTTAAAGACATCTAAAGATTCAGATTTCTCATGTAACAAATCAATATGAATAGGAATAAAACCACTTATAGCAATAGGAGTAATGATTCCACAAATATCAATATGAATTAACTGCAATATTCTTTCACTCATAGTAACCCAACATTTTCTGGCTTTAGCGGTGAGTTTACCTTTTATATAATTAACACAAGTATCAAAGTCAGAAAAGTCCAGATCATTAAGAATATTCTCTTTGATTAACCTCTTCATTCTCTCGCTAGAGATATGTCCTAAACGTTTGTGCCATAACATAAAAGAGTTTTCAACAACTCTACTACGCTTGTTGTAACATCCCGAGACTGCCTGCATAATTAATGAGTGTCTCCATAAACCAACACAAGTCTTTTCAACGTGCTTTGTCCTCACTCACATGCATCCGGGGAAACTTCCTAGGAGGTCACTCATCCCACAATTGCTCCAGGTCAAGCACGCTTAACCATGAAGTTCTTATGTTCTAAGCTCTTGAAAAGAAGTTACAACTTGTTGATATGGCTATGCCTAATTAATTCTTTTAAGTCATCCTCAACTATGCAGTCTTATACCTGCACAGTCTTTGAATCCCTCTCATTCCGGTGTGTATTCAGTTTATTCATGGGAACCTTCGGCTAGAAGCCTGCCAGGAGCCGCTCCTTGTCCGTGCTTCTCTTGCATCGGCGTCCACTCCCCGCCCTTGTCGGCTCCGGGACACCACACTTGTTCCCAACAACATTATTGACATCTGAATGTAGTTAATTAACAAAAAGAGGATCAACGTCCAACATGTATAGACCATTAGACAAGACTCCAGAACCAACAATAGCATAATCATAATATAAAAATATTTTTTAACTCCTAAAGTGGAAATAGTAGCTGCAACTATCCAAAACAGAAATTGAAATCAAATTCCTCCTCATAGAAGGCACATAAATCATATCTTTTAAAACTAAAACATATCGAGTACATAATTTTAAAGAAACCACTCCTATATATTCTACTTTGACACTAGTTTCATTTCCTACTGTGATCATCAACTCCCCTTCACTTGGTCTCCTTTTGCTTTTGAACTCTTGCAATGAGTTTGTAATATGAATAGTTGCACATGTAACATGTATAACATGTATTTGAATGAACATCAACTAGATTTGATTCAAAGTATATTAGAGCTAAGGGGTTACCTTTCTTTTTTCTCAAGCTAGCTCTTGAATTTCAAACAATTAGATTACTTATGCCCAAAAAATCGATATTTGGGTATAACACAAAAAGTCTCACCAAGACCAGAAGGTGCCCAGAAAGATATCCAGACTTATCATTCCCATTTTTCTTAAACTGTGGCTTACTGTTCTTTCCTTTAGCAAATTTCTTTTTCTTATCACCATTCTTATAGGAAGTAAACTTAATATTATGGGTCTTACCCTTCTTCATTGTCTACTCCTCATGAGTAAGGATGGATATCCGCTCATCAAAAGCCCACTCCTCTTTCTCGTTATAAGAAGTCTTCAGAAAATTTGATAACTCCATGGAATGTAGTTATTTGTGTCCTATTTTTGTGTGTTATTGACTACTTTGTCCTTGTTGCTATGCATTACTGGAAGGCTTTAGCCCCATTTTCATGTAAAATCCATGTTGAGGTCTTCCTTATCAATCTTGTTTAAATCCTTCCTAATCTTTGATTGGATTGAGTTTGATTGTATTTGTATTTGACTGGTTAATTTCTTAATTGCAGTATGGTCCCAAAAGAGCCAAATTGATGAGAGCCAAGACCCTGCATTGAAAGACGAATCACAAGACCAGCTTCAGTAGATCAAGCCGCGGTGCAAGGAACTACACGTCGCGATGTGTTGCTCTCTGTATATGCACCCTGATAACTCGAGGCCTAGGCGCCGCGGTGTAAGGAAGCATACGTCGCGACGTGGTGCCCTAAGTTTTATGTGCCGCATCGCGTGTTGGGTAATCTCACGGCGTGATGCGCTAAATCTGTGCGCCTATAAATACGTAGAACATAGATTTCTGAAAGGGCGATCCTAGGTTTTTTCTATTTTTCTCCCTTTTCTCTTTCTTCTGCCTCTCTTATCACATTTTAGGGTTTTTGCCCATTGGAGAATCCAGGAGCTAGGAAGACATTTTCGGGTTGAAGGAGTCAAGATCAAAGGTCAACTATCTCTTGGAAGAAGATTCAAGCTTCAAGGCTCAACCTATTGAGGCTTCTTCTTCTGTTTCTTCTTCTTCTCTTTCTCTCCCATTTATCTTGAATACAAATTTTTCGTATTACATTTTTGTATTCAATGAGTAGCTAGCTGTGTTTAGGGTATTCTTTGAATCTTCCTTTAAATATTGATTGATTTATGCCCTTTTTGTGTTATTTGAAAGATTTGGGCTTTGTTCTATCATATGCTGCTTAATGTTCTTATTTGTCTGATCAACTTGTGAGTGATTTGTTGAATTTATTGAGCCTAAACATAGGACTTTATGTTTTAGATCATTTGTATGATAGATGCATGTTCGATTTCATTCTAATGGCGAAATAGGTTGATTCGTTAATAGGATAGAGATATACCTATTAGCCGTGTATAGTCTAAGTTGAGAATCAATCTTAATGCTTGTTGTTTGCGCTGGTTCTCATGGACACGTAGTGAACTAGGTAAATAGCATAGGGTTAATCGTCCTAAACATAGGTTTTTAACTAAGTTAGTTTCTCGGGTTAAGCTAATCTAATCGTTTGTTTGCTCAAAAGGATTGCATGTTATCAGTTGAAATAGGGGGTGAAAAAGGATTCTCTATGTTCTCAACCTATCTTTGTTTTTCTTTATGCATTGTAATTTATTTGTCAACCCTTTTTTTCACTTTATGTTTGCTTGAATATAATTAATTAAGTTGTAGATTAATATTTAGTTTGGGAAGTTACCATAGTCCCTGTGGAGACGATCTTACTTATTATTTTTATTACTTGAGCGACCTGTGCGCTTGCGGTTAGCAAAAGAGCGGAAATCAACGCGGTTGGTTTCCGCCCAACAATATCAAAACTAATTGGAAGAGATTCAAACACCTGCCGAAGAAGAAAATCTTCTCCCAACTCCACTTTCATGGATTTCAACTTGTTGTACCAGTTCACAAGTTTCAAGACGTGCTCACGAACACTACTTACACCATCATATGTTGTCTTTGTCAACAAACAGAGGAAGTAGATCTTTTCAATTTTATCAAACTTCTTGAATTTTTCACCAACAAACTTGAGAAACTCCTTAGCATTATTTGTTTCAAGAATGCTCTATTTAATGGTCCTATCCATATTATACTTCATGGTCATCAAATAGACTTTATTGGATTACACCTACTTTTTATGTTTCTTCTTATCTGCAGTAAAAGATGTATTTGTGGGCCTTTGATGTAACATCCTCCTACCCTAATGATCCTAAATAGAGTTATAGAAGCTCAGTAATACTGGTAAAAATTATTTATTAATTCGAGCAATTTTCTAAACTAGTTTGAGTATAATTCTATAACAATGAATACAATGAAATAACTAAAAGTATCTGCGAGAACAATTAATATAGTGAGAATAAATATGAAAAATTTATTTCGTAGCTATAAACCATGGATAGATGATGTAGTAAATTTTTGAGAAGTAATTGAGCTAGTTTGGTATTTTTAAGAATATTAATAGGGAATAAGTGAATAGTAACGTGAACAACTAATTAGCTCAAAAAAGTATGAAAATATTTGGAGATGGTAAGTAAGATATAAAGAATATTTTGGTATAAAATGCCAATTAAGATAAGTATCAGTAAGCAAATTTACTAAATTCCTGAGTTTAATTCAATTCAGGACTGAGTAATGAAGCTTAACTGATAAAAAACAGTATACAAAAAATTAGGAAAAAATGGATCTGAGGACTAAGTTGAGTCATAAAATTTTCTATAAGACTTATGGTAACTTGAAAACTCAACTTTGAAATGTGATAGTGTGCGTAACAGATTCAAAAGTTCCAGCATTAATTTTTGACTTGCCTTTTAGGCAATTCACCACTATTCATCTTTCTATAATATTCTTGAATTCTCTACACTTTCATCTCCATACTCTCTACGTAAAATCTGGATAAAAACAGAACCAAGAAAACTCTCTCATGGTTACTATTCTCAACACTTCATCTTCCACCCTTTTTTTTCCTTCCATCTTCATCATTATTTAATCTTGTTTCTCCCACTTTTTCTTCCATTATTTTTTTTAACGATTGAACAGCCCCATATAGGGCAGAAAATAGAGGTGAAGACAGAGGTGAAGATAGCAAGGAAAAAGCAGATAAAAAGTAAAGAAAAGAGAAGACTCAACTTGAAGAACTAGAGGAAATAAGGAAGGGGTCTTTTACCTTCATCTTGTTCTTCTTTAATCATGATTTTTTAATCAACTTTGTGACTTATAAGACTACTGAATGTCACAGTCAAACACAGTTTTAATGGATATTTGATTGTTTTGAATGGTTTCTTTAATTCCATTAATTTTTGGAATGAATTTGTGAAAATTTGATATATTCTGACTTTGATTGTTGAAGTTATGAATTCTTTGTGTTGGATACTTGGCTAGCTAAAAAAAAATAGGAGGAAACTCTTGTTGGTTTATGGTTTTAATTCTACACTTGTCTAATTCTTTTTTTTTTTTATTGAATGTTTGAATAAAAACTAGAGAAATTGCTTTTGTAATGGAAGGTTTAGCTTATGGCCAAAAATAGGGCAGCACCTTCTAATTGATGTAATCATGTAAAACCTATGTATTTTATTGTGAACTTTCTAATTTTTTATATGGTTTTCATGGAGAATTTGATCTAGTAAAAGCTCAAGAATTGATCAAGGAATTGGAGAAGATATTTGTTGTGCTAGCATGCACTGATGAGTGACTGCGGGATTAAAGGATGCAAACTCAAGTACAGGTTGTCTCAAGTAATAAATTTCTCGGGAGTCCGAGGTCGATCCACAGGGAATTGATGAAGAAAAATTAATTGAGGTAAGAAAAAAATGTCACAACACCAAAAGTAATAAAACAAGTTCACAAATAAATTTAAGGGCTTGCTTGGGTTAGGAGATCCACTCTTGGTAATAAATTAAAGGTAAGATTATTTCTCTTTTTAACTCAATTGAAATCCACACACAACGGAGGTTCCAATCAGAAAATATAACATTTAAAGTTCAATTATAAATGTAATCATATTATGATTCCTTTAATTATCTACCAACATTTGTAAATGAGTTCAAGCATTCACTGTGCCAATCCTATTGTCTACAATAAATCAAGATCTCCATTAACAAAGAAAGTTTTTAAATTAATTGGAAACAAAATACACCACATATAATGTTTATTTAATAATATATCATTTAAGCACAAGAAATAGAATAATCTAACCTTATTTCATTACCAAGAGCTTCACTCTTTCACCCAAGCAAAATGAAGATTTAGTTACTCATGGATAAGAAGAAAGAAAGAGAGAAGAAGAGAAAGATGAACATAACTTCAATTTAGAACAAGAGAAAATTACAACAAAGGAAAACAATAAATAAGCATAACCATAACTTGTAAAAAACTCTAACACCAAGTGCCCAACACTAAGCTCCCAACATCCAACTCATGGTGCCTTTTATAGAGGAGTAGGGATACAAAATGATAAGGAGAATGATTAAGAGTAGGTGGATGAGTGGGTGGAGTGGTTGGATGAGTGGTCGAGTGGTTGGATGATTGGATGAGTAGTTGGATTATTGAGATTCTTTGTCTCCGAAATAATTCATTGCTTAAGTCATTGATTCCGTCATTTTTGAGTCAAGTGGTCTTCATGAAAGTTCTAGGAAATTGTCTAAGCTTTCCAATGGCTCTAGAATCACCTAAAAATTCGTCCTACAACCCAAGATATGACCCAATTACTACGGACTATTCAGGTCCAGTTTCAGCACCTCTGTTTTGAATTTCAGACCCAATATCACCATCAAGGAGCCCGAATCAAGTTTTGTGTTCAACATGAAAGTTTTAGATCTGGGTCTTAACTTTCAAATGTCCAAATTTCAGCCCAACATAATTCTTGCAGCCCGAGTTATGCTCTGATTACTGTATACTGTTCAGGTTTTAGACATAAAACTCGTGTTCTGTCTTCCAAGCCCAATTAGCTTCACTAGATGTCTGATTAAGACTTTGAGCTCTCATCAAAGTTGTAGAACTCTCTCTTATCTTTCCTACAAGGTAAAATTCATAATTATCAGACATTTAGAACTCAAGATATGGCCGAAATACAGAAACAACGTAAGACCAAAATAGTGTTGAAAAAAATCAATTAAGTCCAATTTGAGTCCAAACTTACAAAACATAACTAGGCTTAATCAATTAAGTACATGGAGAGTGTAAATGACTAAAAATGAGGGTTTATTAACGTATAAAATATGTGATCATCAATGAGCAGCAGGTGTCTCTAGCCTTTTTTATGATGAAGGAGGAGGTTGACGATTAATGGAATGAAGCTAGAAAATTACTTGAAGCTGCTGGAACTCAGGTTACATGGGAGGTATTTAAAATTACCTTCTTAGAAAAATATTTCCCACCGAATGTTCAAGAAGAAAAATAGATGGAATTTCTGGAGTTTAAACAAGGGAATTTGACCATAGCTCAGTATTTGGCAAAGTTTGAGGAATTAGCCAAATTTTCCTCATATCTCAAGTATAATCTGGATGAAAAGTGAAAATGTGTCAAGTTTGAGACTGGGTTGAGAGGAGATATAAAAGACAAAATACGACCTTTTGAGATTCAGAATTTTCATACATTGGTAAACAAGTGTCGAATTATCGAATCTTCTAAGTTGGAATTGGAACAAGAGCAAAGGCCACAAGGTTTCCTGAAGAGAAAGAGGAGTGATGATAGATTTAAGAAAAATGTTCAATGGCCTACAAATCAGCAAGGAAAAAGGAAGCAAATTCAGAGGGAGGATAGAGGACCCGAATGTCCAAAATGTGGTAGATTCCATGGTAACAGAGCTTGCCATATAGATCAGATTGAATGTTTCACCTGTGGCAAGAAGGGACATTATGCCAGAGATTGTCCCCAGCTGCAAAGAACAATAACTTCCAGTTCTCAGCAACGAGGAGCTACCACTCCCAGACCCCAAACCAAAGGAAGGGTGTTCACTTTGAGCGGCAAAGAAGCGGCTCAATCCTCTGATCTGATATAGGGTAAGTGCATAGTTAAAAATAATCTTTTAACTATATTATTTGATTCAGAAGCATTACATTCTTTTATTTCTTATGATTGTGTAAGGATTTTGGATTTACCTATGTCAGACTTACCTTATGATTAAACATTTTCCACTCTTATCAGAAAACTAGTAACCACTTCCAAAATATGTCTAAACTGTTGTGTAACTATTGGAAACAGAGACTTTCTTATAAATCTCATATGTCTACCCTTTACTAACATAGACATTATTTTGGGTATGAATTGGTTGTCAACAAACCATGTTGTTCTAAATTGCTCAGATAAAACTTTGGTGTTTCTATCTTATATTCCTCCTGTAAATACTTCTTCTGAGTCTATTTACCTAAATGCCAGTCAAATTACTAATTTCCTGGTAGAAGGAGCTCAAGGTTATGTTCTCCTATTTTCTTTGAATTTTGAAAATAAATAGAGTTTAGAAAGTATTCTTGTAGTAAGAGAATATCCAGAGGTGTTTCCAGATGAAATTAATGAGTTACCTCCTGAAAGAGAAATAGAATTTATTATAGACTTAGTGCTAGGAACAAGACCTATCTTTATAGCACCATACCGAATGTCTCGGTTAGAGCTCTCTGAACTTAAGAAACAAATAGAAGAACTGTTGGATAAAAAGTTTGTTCGACCTAGTGTTTCACCGTGAGGACCGCCAGTACTTTTGGTGAAAAAGAAAGATAGAAGCATGAGGTTGTGTGTAGATTATAGACAATTGAATAAGGTAACAATTAAAAATAAATATTCATTGCCTAGGATTGATGACTTGATGGACCAATTAAGAGATGCTATAGTATTTTCAAAGATTGATTTAAGATCAGGGTACTACCAAATTAGGGTTCGAGAAGAAAACATCCCTAAAACTGCCTTCAGGACTAGATATGGGCATTATGAATATCTTGTAGTGTCCTTTGGTCTAACAAATGCACCTACTATTTTTATAGATTATATGAATAGGATTTTTAGACCTTACCTAGATAAATTTGTGGTTGTCTTTATACATGATATTCTCATTTATTCAAAGACCACTTAAGAACATGAGGAACATCTTAGGTTGGTTCTATAAATCTTAAAAGAAAACAAATTGTATGTCAAACTGTCAAAATGTGAATTTTGGATGAAACAGGTGCAATTTCTAGGATATGTGATATCAGGAGAGGGTATATTCGTAGATCCTAGTAAACTAGAGACAGTTTTGTAATGGAAAAGACCTACAATTGTAATATAGATTAGGAGTTTCTTATGTCTAGCTGGATACTACATGAGATTTATAAAGAATTTTTCTCAAATAGCCTTACCTTTAACCAGACTGACCAAAAAAGGCAGCACTTTTGATTGGACACAAGAATGAGAGAATAGTTTTCAAGAATTAAAAAGAAAATTGACCACCACACCTGTTCTAGTAATTCTAGATCCACAAGGCAATTTTGAAGTTTATTGTGATGTTTCGAGGAAAGGGTTATGATATGTTTTAATGCAAGATGGATGGGTAGTTGCTTATGCTTCTAGGAAGCTAAGACCCCATGAAGAAAACTATCCAGGCTATGATATGGAACTAGCATCAATTGTTTTTGCCTTAAAGATCTGGAGACATTATTTACATGGAGTTAAATTTGAGGTTTTTAGTGATCATAAAAGTTTAAAATATTTGTTTGATTAAAAAGAATTGAACATGAGACAAAGAAGGTGGATGGAGTTCCTAAAGGATTATGACTTTGAATTGAAGCATCATCCGGGTAAGGCCAATATGGTGGCCGATGCATTGAGCAGAAAACTTATGCATGTATCCCATATGATGATATAAGAAATGAAACTCTTAGAGAGCTTTAGAAATTTGAGTATGGCAATGACCGTGTTACCTCATAGTCTTTGTTTAAACAGATTGGAAATTCATAATAACTTGAAGACTTGAATTAAAGAAGCTCAAAAAGAAGATAAAAACTTAAAATAAATAGAGGAACAAATTTTACTAGGGAAGAAAAAGGACTTTAGAAGAATTGAAGATGGAACAATAATGTTTAGAGATAGATTGTGTGTTCCTAGAGAATTTGAACTCAAAGAAAAGATTTAGGAAGAAGCCCACAAAAGTAAATACACCATCTATCCTGGAACAACCAAGACGTATCAAGATCTCAAAAAGATGTTTTAGTGGCTAAATATGAAAAAGGATATTGCAGAATATGTGTCTAAATGTCTGGTCTGTTATAAAGTAAAAATTGAACATCAAAAACCTTCTGGATCCTTACAACCCTTAGAAATCCCAGAATGGAAGTGGGAAAACATCTCAATGGATTTTGTTGTGGGGTTGCCCAAGACCCAATCAGGCCATGATGCCATTTAGGTTATAGTAGACAAATTAACCAAATATGTACACTTTCTACCTATAAAAGCTAATTGGTCATTGGATAGGTTAGCTCAACTATATCTTTAAGAAATAGTTAGGCTACATGGAATTCCCTCCAGTATAGTATCTGATAGAGACCCCAGGTTCACTTTTAGATTTTGGAGAGCTTTACAAACCTCCTTTGGAACCAAATTGAATTTTAGTACAGCTTATCATCCGCAAACTGAAAGAACCATCCAAACCTTAGAAGATATGCTTAGAGCCTGTGTGCTCGATTATCAGGATAGTTAGGATAGGTTCTTACCTTTGATAGAATTTGCATACAACAATAGTTATCATGCCAGCATAGGAATGGCACCCTATGAAGCCTTGTATGGCAGAAAATGTAAGTCACCATTATGTTAGTATGAAATTGGGGAACAAACTATCCTAGGTTCTGAACTAGTTCAACAAACTACAGAGCAAGTTAAAGGATCAAGGATAGGATATTAGCAACTCAAGTAGGCAAAAATGTTATGCGGATGAGAAAAGAAGGCCTCTGGAATTCAAAGAAAGAGAACATGTATTCCTCAGAGTTATTCCTACTACCGGAGTTGGTATGACTATCAAGACCAAAAAGTTGAACCCTAGATTTCTTGGTCCTTTTCAAATCTTAACAAGAGTCGAACCAATTGCTTACCAAATTGCTTTGTCACCCAACTTGTCAAACCTTCATGATGTCTTCCATGTTTCCCAACTCAGAAAATATAATCCAGATCCTTCATATATGATAGAAACTGAATTAGTACAATTAAAAGATTATTTAACTTATGTAGTTAAACCTGTAAGGATCTTAGATAGAGCAGTCAAAGAGCTCAGAGGGAAACGAATTCCTCTAGTGAAGATGTTATGGGAGGGTGGTTACTTGGAGGAAGTTACTTGGGAGCTTGAGTCAAATATAATCCAGAACTATCCAGAACTTTCTGAATGAGGTAAGCAAATTTTAAGGACAAAATTTGTAAAAAGAAAGGGAGAAATGTAACATCCTCCTACCCTAATGATCCTAAATAGAGTTATAGAAGCTTGGTAATACTAGTAAGAATTATTTCTTAATTTGGGTAATTTTCTGAACTAGTTTGAGCGTAATTCTATAACAATGAATACAATGAAATAACCCAAAGTATATGCGAGAACAATTAATATAGTGGGAATAAATATGAAAAATTTATTTCCTAACTATAAACCATGGATAGATGATGTAGTAAATTTTTTAGAAGCAATTGAGCTAGTTTAATATTTTCAAGGACACTAATAGAGAATAAGTGAATAGTAAAATAAACAGCTAATTAGTTCAGAAAATTATGAAAATATTTGGAGATGGTAAGTAATATATGGAGAATATTTTGGTAAAAAATATCAATTAAGATAAGTATCAGTAAGCAAATTTACTTAAGTCCTGAGTTTAATTCAATTCAAGACTAAGTAATAAAGATTAACTGATAAAAAATAATATACAGAAAATTAGGAAAAATGGATCCAAGGACTAAGTTGAGTCCTAAAATTTTCTATAAGACTTATGATAACTTAAAAACTCAACTTTGAAATATTATAGTGTGTGTAACATATTCAAAAGTTCCAACATAAATTTTTGACTTACCTTTTAGGCAATTCACCGCCATTCATCTTTCTATAATATTCTTGAATTCTCTGCACTTTCATCTCCATCCTCTCTGTGTAAAATATGGATAAAAACAGAATCAAGAAAACTCTCTCACGATTACTATTCTCAACACTTCATCTTCCACTTTTTTTCCTTCCATCTTCATTACCATTTAATCTTGTTTCACTCACTTTTTCTTCCATTATTTTTTTTAATGGTTGAACAGCCCTATATAGGGCAGAAAATAGATGTGAAGATAGAGGTGAAGATAACAAGGAAAAAGGAGAGAAAAAGAAGGGAAAAGTAAAGAAAAGAGAAGACTAAACTTGATGAACTAAAGGAAACAAGGTATAGGTCTTTTACCTTCATCTTGTTCTTCTTTAATCGTGATTTTTTAATCAACTTTGTGACTTATAAGGCTGCTGAATGTCACGGTCAAACACAATTTTAATGGATATTTGATTATTTTGAATGGTTTCTTTAATTCCATTAATTTTTGGAATGAATTTGTGATATAAAATTTGATATATTCTGACTTTGATTGTTGAAGTTATGAATTCTTTGTGTTGGAGACTTGGCTAACTAAGAAAGATAGGAGGAAACTCTTGTTAGTTTATGATTTAATTCTACACTTGTCTAATTCTTTTTTTTTTATTGAATGTTTGAATAAAAACTAGAGAAATTGCTTGTGTAGTGGAAGGTTTAGCTTATGGCCAAAACAAGGCAACACTTTCTAATTGATGTAATCATATAAAACCTATGTATTTTATTGTGAACTTTCTAATTTTTTATATGGTTTATCAGATAAGATGATGAATAGAGAATAGTTAGCTAAGAAAACTATAAATTGATCTTAAAAGCTAGGCTTAACCGTGTAATGTTCTTGACCATGCATAATCAAATTGTTGTGTATATAACTTGTATATGATTAGTTATGCATGATAATGCATACTTGAGCTACTAAGAATTAAAGGAGGAGTTTTGGTACTCGTAAAGGCCATATAGGTTGAATGGTTGCCTCGTGTGAGCATAAATATTGTTATTTTGAGCATGATGTTAAGACATATATGATGAATAACGGTTATGGCATTAACCTGCTCTTTAAAGCCAAAATTATAAAATGTTGATGTGTTTGAAAATTGATAATTATTGAGTAACCTTGAGTATGATTCCTATCATTAGAGGGAATAGAAGTGTGAGGATGAACATTCCCTCACTCTTTGTTCAAATTCCTTCTAGTTGGTGGAAAAGATCTTATTTTATGAATAGTGTAAGGACATACATCTCCTCCCTATTATAGTAGTTGAGGATGGACATTGTCTCTCTACTCATAACTCTAAGTTAAGGATGGACATTCCATCACTAGAGGTCTTTGAGTTACTCATTTCCCGGAGTAGTTCTGTGTGACTGGCGAATGGTCATGAATAGGTTGAAGTGTACTAACCTGAAAGCAGACTACTGCCAAGTAAAATAAATAAGTATTAAGATGAAATTTGAGTTTATTTAGCTATATGGGATGCTTGTATAATGTTGTATTTATAAATTTATTGTGGATGCTACATTGATGTTTAATAACAAACATTTTCATAAAACTATTAATAATTGAATTTTCTGTTTCAAGAAGAAGAAGGACCCGATTTGGTTTTAGCCACATTCCTACGAAAAATATATATTATTGATTTGAAATGATTTTTCCCCGAAGTAGCTGGAAGTATTATGATGTCATTGATTTTAGTAATATTACTGCGAATTTATTAAATTCTCACCCCATTTCTGTTGATATTTTCCATAATATTTTCAGGGTTGAGATTTTCAACAAGGAAGAAAAAGATGGAGACTTAGTGTAGTTTGTAGTCATTTGTATTATGTTATGTATAAATAATACTTTATAATAGTTTATGTAAATTATTGTATTGTATAACGTACTGTACATTATACCTTTAATATAAACACGTAATATTTCGTAACAGGCTCATATTTTCTGTATATCAATTAACTATAATTTAATTTTAATCTGATTAATTTTTAGTGACATATTTAATTTTATTTGCTAATACGTAAATTCGGATACGTAATTAGTAATGTAATTAAGGATGTTACATCTGAGGCTCATCCTCGGTGAGCAACATCAACACTCAAGACAGCAAAGAACAATTTCACAAACTTCATCCAATCCTCATAATTAATCACATTTAATTTCGTTAAAGTATTCATTTACATTAGTAAAGCTGAAAGAACGATACATTAAAAGAAGATTTTGTCAAGTATATCAACATGTACAATATTTGAGCAGATAATCTTGATGAAACTCTCTCATACAATTGTAATCTCGCCTAAGGGTCCGAATTACAACACATGAGTAGACTATCATGGACATTAAAATCTTGTCCCAAAAGCTAGTACTGAGATGATACTGAAAACTTTAAGGACACAACCATATTGCCTTTAACAAATCATCATTAATCATATTAACGAAGACAAACTAATAGGGAAAGTGCGTCATCAACATAATCCTCAATGAAACATTGTGACAACATTATTGACAAAATAACACCACAACATAATTGGTCCCACGAAAGCGAGTTCACAATCACGTGAAGTGCCCCAAAATAATACCACAATACTTTAAACAACAACTCTCATAATCAAATTGCATAAATAATAACAAAATAAATACCTCTTAAAATATTACATATTAATTTATGTACATTATACCTTTAATATAAACATGTAATATTTCGTAACAGGCTCATATTTTCTGTATATCAATTAACTATAATTTAATTTTAATCTGATTAATTTTTAGTGACATATTTAATTTTATTTGCTAATACGTAAATTCGGATACGTAATGAGTAATGTAATTAAGGATGTTACATCTGAGGCTCATCCTCAGTGAGCAACATCAACACTCGAGACAGCAAAGAACAATTTCACAAACTTCATCCAATCCTCATAATTAATCACATTTAATTTTGTTAAAGTATTCATTTACATTAGTAAAGCTGAAAGAACGATACATTAAAAGAAGATTTTGTCAAGTATATCAACATGTACAATATTTGAGCAGATAATCTTAATGAAGCTCTCTCAAACAATTGTAATCTCGCTTAAGGGTCCCGAATTACAACACATGAGGAGACTATCATGGACATTAAAATCTTGTCCCAAAAGCTAGTACTGAGATGATACTGAAAACTTTAAGGACACAACCATATTGCCTTTAACAAATCATCATTAATCATATTAACGAAGACAAACTAATAGGGAAAGTGCGTCATCAACATAATCCTCAATGAAACATTATGACAACATTATTGACAAAATAACACCACAACATAATTGGTCCCACGAAAGCGAGTTCACAATCACGTGAAGTGCCCCAAAATAATACCACAATACTTTAAACAACAACTCTCATAATCAAATTGCATAAATAATAACAAAATAAATACCTCTTAAAATATTACATATTAATTTATGTACATTATACCTTTAATATAAACATGTAATATTTCGTAACAGGCTCATATTTTCTGTATATCAATTAACTATAATTTAATTTTAATCTGATTAATTTTTAGTGACATATTTAATTTTATTTGCTAATACGTAAATTCGGATACGTAATGAGTAATGTAATTAAGGATGTTACATCTGAGGCTCATCCTCAGTGAGCAACATCAACACTCGAGACAGCAAAGAACAATTTCACAAACTTCATCCAATCCTCATAATTAATCACATTTAATTTTGTTAAAGTATTCATTTACATTAGTAAAGCTGAAAGAACGATACATTAAAAGAAGATTTTGTCAAGTATATCAACATGTACAATATTTGAGCAGATAATCTTAATGAAGCTCTCTCAAACAATTGTAATCTCGCATAAGGGTCCCGAATTACAACACATGAGCAGACTATCATGGACATTAAAATCTTGTCCCAAAAGCTAGTACTGAGATGATACTGAAAACTTTAAGGACACAACCATATTGCCTTTAACAAATCATCATTAATCATATTAACGAAGACAAACCAATAGGGAAAGTGCGTCATCAACATAATCCTCAATGAAACATTGTGACAACATTATTGACAAAATAACACCACAACATAATTGGTCCCACGAAGGCGAGTTCACAATCACGTGAAGTGCCCCAAAATAATACCACAATACTTTAAACAACAACTCTCATAATCAAATTGCATAAATAATAACAAAATAAATACCTCTTAAAATATTACATATTAATTTATGCACAAAATAAAACAAAAAATTATTTCAGTGACCAAACAATATCAACTCTAAGAGTGCATAATATATATTATGCCTAAAAGCATCACAATAATATACAAAAATTTTCAGAGACAAAAGAGGAGAGTATCATACATTTTTAATAATTTTAAATTCTAGAAATTTTGAAATAAAAAATAAATGGGCAAGAAAAAATAAACAAAATTAATAAAAAAAAGGACCAGGCGCGTAGAACAAGTTGATGAAAACATAAGTGAAAAAGCATGCTCCAAAAGCTGTCACTTGCTTGCAATAGCTCAAGCTACTGTGGGCAAAGGAAGAACTTTGCATCTTCCTCACTTGGTTGTAGAGATTCAGGCCATGCGACCTACAAAACAATAAAATTCTCAGTGGATTCATAATATTATAATTCAACATGCATGTTTTTATATTCAAGATAACCTGATCTACAAAACCCCTAACTTGATTTTCGAAATCAACAAAAAAATTTTTTGAATCACATATAATATTCGTTAGGGTTTTGGGTCTTATTTTGATGGCTTTTGGGCCGAGTGGGTTCTTATTTTGAATGACCCAAACAAAGTATGAAAGAGTAATATCAACATCAATTTATGGTTCAAAATTCACACCACATCATCCCCATAAATTCGCACCCAACCCACACTCTAGCCAGTCTAGTGTAGCCAATGACCAAAACAAAAAGCATTTTATGCTTCAACCCCTATATTCCTACATCACATTTCAACATCACTTTCTACACCTGGTTAATGATGTAGAAATTCGTGATGAATCACATGTATTGATTAGTTAATGATTAAATTCAAGCTCCAACTCTAAACTATGGATTTACTCATTAACCAACTAATATACGTGATTAACTACGAATTGGTACATCATTAATCAAGTGTAGAAAGTGATGTTGAAAAGTGATATAAGATAATTATTTCTCTTTTTGCTTACGTCTCACACTAATACTACAACATCCTTAACTTTTTTACATTATTTTTTTATATTATTTTACATTGATTAATGAAGTATAAATTTATGATTAATCATATATATAAGTTAATTAATGAATATTTTGTTAACCAATTAATATACATAATTTTCATTAACTAATCAATACACATGATTAATTATGAATTTATATTTCATTAATTAATATAAAAAAAATATTGTAAAAAAATAGAGAAATAAATATTTTTAAATACTACAAACTGCATATGAATTTATCAATTCATGGGTTCTCATTCGCTATAAACATGGGGCAATTCCATCATGCACCTTCTTATGTTATGGTGCATGATATATCTATTGAGCTGATCTGTAATAGCTTTTTTTTTTATTTTTCCCTTTAACACCCCAAAATCACCACCCACCCACCCACTCCTCCACCCCCACCCCCATCATGTGCATATCTAGAAGCGGGGCATAGAAGGGTGCTCTAAATGGGTCGTATGGCCACAACCTGAGCCATTGTTAGAGAGAAAGAGAGAGAGAGAGGGGGGAGGGTGGTGTAGTGTGGTGTTGGAGAAGGAAGGAGAAGAAAAGGGTGTGAGCTTTAAGAAGGTGGGTGTAGAAAATGGAGGTTAGAAAAATAGCCGCTAAATTTGGCAGAGGTTCGGAGAAAACAAAGTTGGAACTTAAGAAGGAGAAGCCCCGTTTATATTAAACAAATCAACTGTGTGCTTTTAAACTTAGTTTAACATCTTTATCACTTAGTTCAACATCTTTATCCCCTCTCTCTCCTACTCCAACGGCTCGAAAACGATAGGTTTCAAATTTTTCGGTCACCATTACTAGCGAACTATTGTCAGAGACGGCAAAGATGGCGGCAATAGATGGAACTCAAGATGGATTGAGATCTCGAGAAATGTTAGAGACTATAATGGGTCACATTTCAAATAGAAAAAAATAGATCAAGCAATTATCTGTTGGAGGAACTTTTGAGGTGGAGCCCAACAAAGGTAGAAAGGATCTTCAAGAAGGACAGCTCAGCAAGCAACTTAGCAGTGAAACCGTTATAGGCAACAGAAAAGTGGTAAATGATCCGTATAATCAGGAAGTGAGAAGGGGAGCTAGGCTGAAATCTGTTTGCTCCAAGTGGAAAGATTATGTGATGGGATGAGAAGAATATAAGGGGAGCATGAGATTGAAATGGGGTATTGGAAATTATATGTCAATTTTGTTTCTCTTCCCTCTCTGATTATGTTTTCTATCTTTCTTCTACAAGCATCTTCTTATTACCTTTTGTACTTCTATCTGTCATTTTCAGAATTCCCTTCCTTGCATGATTTCAGAGTTCAGATCATAATAAAATTCAGAGTATTATTCAGAATTCCTACTTTGCATAATTATTTCAGTATTTGTTCCTTACATTTGGTGTTTTCATTGCCACCATGGTTGACAATACTAGAATAGAGGACCTGCAAGCTGAGATGAAACATATAGGGGAATTGATGGATAGGAGAGACCATGATAATACTGCTAGATTGGAGAGACATGAAGCTACAATCAATGCCCGACTAGAGCAAGCTGAAACAGCATCAAGGGAAATGTTGGATCGCATTGAAGCAGCTCTATAGACCTTGATTTACTGTGCTGACTCACCTCATGGTGGTTTGAGCTCAATGCATGGCAACAACACTATTAACCGATAGATGTTTTAGGTAAGGAACATTAAACTTGACTTCCCACGATTTGATGACTCAGAAGTCTTACAATGAATATTCAAGGCTGAGCAATTTTTTTTACTATTATGCTACTCCTGATGACCAATGGCTAACTATTGCTGCCATTCATCCGGACAAGAATGTGGTTCCTTGGTTTCAGATGATGAGCAGAAATCTCCAATTCCAGTCTTGGCAAACGTTTATCCGAGCCTTATAATCAGAGTTTGGTCCACCACCATATGAATGTGCTAGATCCACTCTATTCAAGCTGACTCAAATGAGTTCTGTGAATGAATACTATATAGAATTCATAGCTTTAGCAAATAGAGTTTATGGGCTCAGTGCAGATGCAGTTCTAGATTGCTTCATCAGTGGACTGAAATAAGAGATTAGAAGAGATGTTATTGCACAATCACCCATCAACTTAATGAAAGTAGTATTCCCAGCCAAATTATTTGAAGAGAAATATATCCACAAACCTAAACCATATTACTTAGTCCAAACAGATACCAACCCAATACTACCTATGCCTCATCCCTACAAAAAACAAACACTTTACCCCCACTGTTACCTACACCACCTAATAAACCTTTTAACCAAACTTTCAAACCACAAAACCTCAAAAAGATGACTCCAGCTGAAATGCAAATTAGAAGAGAAAAAGGCTTGTGTTATAATTACGATGACAAGTTTACATGGAATCATAAATGCCCTAACAAGCATCTATTGATCCTGCAAGTGGATGAGGAAAGTTGGGAATAACCTGAACCTGAACCACCTAATATCACTGAGGAGACTGAGATAAGTCCCGATACAGGACATCATTTGTCCTATAATGCTTTCAAAGGTGCCCATGGCATAGGAACATTAAAGCTTCAAGGTCAAATAAATGGCACGGGAATACAGATCCTATTGGATAGTGGGAGAAGTGGCAATTTCCTACAACCAAGAGTAGCACACAACTTGAAATTGCCAATTAAACCTAGCACCACAGTTTCAAGTTATGGTGGGGAATGGGAATACCATGACTGTTGAAGGGTGTATTAGGAATCTGCAAGTGCAAGTACAAGATCACGTTTTGCAACTACCATTTTATTTGCTTCCAGTCACTGGAGTAGATTTGGTGCTTGAAGCATCATGGTTAGCCACTTTGGGACTGCATGTGGCTGATTACAATGCTCTAACTCTAAAATTCTACCTCAATGGCCAATTCATAACCTTATATGGAGATAAGAGTAGTATTCCAATGCAAGCTTAATTCCATCAGCTGAAAAGGTTGCATACCACACATGTTACTAGTGAAATATTACACTGCATTTTCAAACTCCAGAGCAGCAACAAGAACAGTTACTGGAGCTGCCACAAGATCTGGACCTAGAATTGGCAGTGCTGTTATACACCTATAGACAGTTTTTTTGAAGAACCAACTGGCCTGCCACCTGACTGAGAACAAAATCACATAATTCCACTAGTAGCAAGGTCAAATCCAATAAAAGTCAAACCATACCGGTACCCCCACAGTCAGAAATCACAAATTGAAGTTATGGTGCAAGAAATGCTACCTAAAGGCATTATACAACCCAACACTAGTCATTTTTCCTCCTCAATTTTGTTAGTAAAGAAAAAAGATGGATCATGGAGATTTTGCACTGACTATAGGGCCTTGAATGCTATTACAGTCAAAGACAAATTCCCAATGCCAACAGTTGATGAGTTACTGGATGAACTTTGGGGAGCTCAATACTTCTCAAAACTGGACCTAAGATCAGGGTGCCACCAAGTGTTAGTGGAACCTAATAATAGACACAAGACAATATTCAGGACTCACTAAGGCCATTATGAATGGCTGGTTATGCCATTTGGCCTCAACAATGCACCCTCTACTTTTCAATGTTTGATGAACCATATTTTTCAACCACTCTTGAGAAAGTCAGTACTAGTATTTTTTGATGATATACTAGTTTATAGCAAAGATTGGAAGTCTCACTTGCATGATTTGGAGGTGGTATTGAGAATTTTACAGTAGCACAGGTTGTTTGCCAAACTATCCAAATAATCTTTTGGATTACAACAAATTGATTACCTGGGACATACTATGACTGGGAATGGAGTAGCAATGGATAAAGGGAAGGTAGAGGCAGTCTTACAACGGCCTGAACCTCAAACAATAAAGCAACTGAGAGGTTTCTTAGGATTGGCAGGTTATTACAGAAAGTTTATTAAAAATTATGCTGCAATTGTAGCTCCACTAACAGACCTACTAAAGAAGGACAATTTTGCTTAGAATACTACAACCAATGAGGCATTTCAGAACCTCAAACAAGTTGTCACTTCTACACCAGTGTTGACACTGCCAAACTTCAAGGAGACTTTTATACTAGAAACAAACGCCTCAGGAATGGGTATAGGGGTTGTACTGAGTCAAAATAAGCACCCAATAGCTTATTTTTCAAAAAAAAACTATCAGCCAAAATGCAGACCCAATCAACATATTCTAGAGAGCTTTATGCAATAACAGAAGTTTTAGCTAAGTTCAGACATTACTTGCTTGGTCATCAATTTATAATCAGAACAGATCAGAGAAGTTTGAAAGATCTCTCTAAGCAAGCAATCTAAACTCCAGAACAACAAAAATGGTTGCATAAGTTCCTGGGGTATAGCTTTAGAATTGAGTATAAACCTGAGAAGGATAATTTGGCAGCAAATGGTCTATCATGATCATTTTTATTCACATGGTCAGCATAGTCAAAACTCCTATTCTGGGAAGGTAAATTGGTAATTCCTGCAAACCATGAGTTAACCAAACAGATATTGCAGGAATTACACTCCTTACCAATTGGGGGTCATGCTGGTGTGGCTAGAACTACTGCAAGAATTAAAAAGGAATTCTATTAGAGGGGTATGGCAGCAGATAATAAGTCATTTGTGCAACATTGCACACTTTGTCAACAAGCAAAATCATCCACTACTCTCCTTGCTGGTCTGCTACAACCTTTACCAATCCCCAATCAAATATGAGAAGATGTGGCTATGGATTTCATTACAAGACTACCTCTTTCATTTGGTTACACTGTGATTATGGTGGTAATTGATAGACTATCTAAATACAATCATTTTGCTGCCTTGAAGATTGACTATTCGAGTAAACAAGTGGCTAAGTTGTTCATGAATACAATAGTCAAGCTGCATAGGATGCCTCAGTCAATCGTTTTCTGATAAGGACAGGGTGTTCACCAGCAAATTCTGGCAACAATTATTCAGGCTACAGGGAACTACTTTGGCCATGAGTTCAGCCTATCACCCTCAATCGGATGGACAATCAGAGGCTTTAAATAAATGTTTAGAGATGTATTTTCGGTGCTTTACCTTTGAGAATCCTAAGACTTGGTATAAGGTGTTGTCGTGGGCAAAATATTGGTATAATACATCTTACCATAACAGCTTAGGGATGACACTCTTCAAGGTTGTGTATGGCAGAGAACCCCCCCACTTTAGTTAAATATACCATTGATCACATTGATCCACCTTTATTGCAGGAGCTAATATAGCAAAAAGATTCACTACTGACTGATCTGAAGGTGAATTTGAGTCGAACACAAAATTGAATGAAGCAACAGGTAGACAAAAAGAGACAAGACATGCATTTTCAAGTGGGTGATAGGGTATTGGTGAAACTTTAACCATACAGACAACATTTAGTGGCATTAAGGAAGAATCAGAAGCTTGGATTGAAATACTTTAGCCTATTTGAAGTTATAAACAGACTGAGAGAAGTTGCATACAAGCTATTATAGCCTCCTACAACAATGATCCATCTTGTGTTCCACATTTCTCTACTTAAGCCATTTAGAGGGAATGCGGATCAGCCTTACATACCATTATCATTGTTAACCACTGAGTAAGGCCCAAATATACAACCATCTAAAGTGTTACACACCAGACTGGTAGTCAATGGCAATCAAACAGTATCTTAACTTTTGGTTCAGTGGGAAGGTTTATCAGCTGCAAAGACTAGTTGGGAAGACTTAACTTCTATGAAATAACATTATCCCAACTTCAACTTTGAGGACAAGGTTGATTTGAATGGAAGGGGTAATGTTAGAGGAACTTTTGAGGTGGAGCCCAATAAGGGTAGAAAGGATCTTCAAAAAGGACAGCTCAACAAGCAACTTGGCAGTGAAACCGTTATATGATCCATATAATCAAGAAGTGAGAAGGGGAGCCAGGCTAAAATCTATTAGCTCCAAGTGGAAAGATTATGTGATGGGATGAGAAGAATATAAAGGGAGCGTGAGATTGAAATGAGGTATTGGAAATTATATATCAATTCTGTTACACTTCCCTCTTTGATTTTCTTTTCTTTCTTTCTTCTACAAGCATCTTCTTATTACCTTTTGTACTTCTATCTATCATTTTCAGAATTCTCTTCCTTGCATGATTTCAGAGTTCAGATCATAATAAAATTCAGAGTATTATTCAAAATTCCAACTTTGCATAATTATTTTAGTATTTGTTCCTTACAGTATCCCGTAAAGAATTTTGGCCATTGATACCTTTTAATTGTAAATCAATGGTTTAGATTTAAGATACATCATGCACCCTAATTTGGAGGGTGCATGATAGATTTAGCCATAAACATGGTTTAAAAGAATTTTGTACTTGAGATAACAAAGATTAACAAAAAGGCACAATTTTTTCTTTGATGAACTCAGAAGTAAAATTATACAGAGTATAAATATAAAGAGTTGGGACTTTTCAACGTTAAACAAAGGGTTAAAATTTCGAACTTTGACTATATGAGCATTGAAATTCACAATTTCAATTTCAAGTTAGGTGAGTGTCAGAATTCTGAGAACTTGAACAACTTTTTTCTCCATTTCCTGCATTTCCGAAATGTTTCTCACTTTACCTTTCTTTTTCAAAATGAAACAATTGGTTTGGCAACGTGAAACTTTTCTGTGATCCGAAACTCGAGCTAATCAGTTCTCCAACCTTCAAAATCAATCGATACAATTGTATTAGTTGACTTCCATTGCATCTTAGTTTAAACCAAATCAACACAAAGGATTTATTGAGCACAATGAAATGAAAACTGTAAAACTTGATGTACTTGTTTAGTAAGAGAAAAAAGAGGGAAGACTTCACTCCACGCTAATTACACCGAGAACATAGTGTCTTATTGTTACAAGTCAATATAAAAATACATGGATTCTGCTATGATTTACTCTTATGTTCTGTTTAAGATGATGATTGTAGATGAACGATAATTTGTCCAAAACTTTGTCAATTGTCATGAATGATCTGTAAGGATATTCCTATTTATTTATTTAAAAAAACTACAACTAAAAAATATCCCCTTACTTCTTAGGGTGTTTTACTTTGTTTTAAAATCATTTTCTTCGTAACTCTAATTCCACTAAATTAACTGATGAAACTACAGATCATTTTGGGGGTAAAAAAAAGAACTACATAAATATAAGCATTATTTATATTTAATCCAAATGAATCAAGAGTGCGAAATTAATTTTCAAACTTTTTATAAATATCTCAATTTCTTTACTCTTTCTGTTTGCAGACAGCATACAGCATACAGCATACAGCACACAGCACACAGCACACAGCGCACAGCTTTACTTATGCTGCAGAGAGTTTCACAT
Organism: Ormosia emarginata; assembly: GCA_029884605.1. Lineage (NCBI taxonomy): Eukaryota > Viridiplantae > Streptophyta > Magnoliopsida > Fabales > Fabaceae > Ormosia > Ormosia emarginata. Next base: position 5,380,500 of record JAQQTP010000021.1, on the reverse strand, counting down.
ACAAGTTTTGTTATATACTCTTAAAATATTCTTTTAATAATCTTTTTAATATTTGATAGAAAAAATATTAAATGAAAAAATAAGAACATTCAATATTTTAAAAACATAAAAAGTATTGAATGCTTTTTTTATTTAGTAAATAAGAGAAATATTAAGAATATTATTTAGGAGGATTAAGAATTATTCTTCACATACCTATTTGTACAAGCATCCAAAAGTTATATGCAAGCCCATCGTTATCCCCCTTTTCTCTTCCTTTGTTTGCTACGTCGGAAGGAGGTCCTTCATGTCAATAATGTGGAAAGTGCAAGTAGAGGAACCAGAAAACGATGTCAATTAATAAAACGTCAATAATGTGGAAAATACAAGTAGACGAAACAGAAAACGATGTCCATTAATGACACAGCAACACAAATTAAAGCCTCTGTTAAATCATTTTTGTCAAACTGAATACCAAAATGTCATGTATTTGCATTTTTTTATTAATGCAATATTAACAGAGATCAAATTAAATGAAAATTTGAAAATTCAATATACAATATGCAAGTTAATGTGAAATTAGCATTAGATAATTAAAATATTTTTAAATATTTGGAATTATTTTTATTAGTATTGCACAAGGTTAAGGAATATTAAATGAACTTAGCTTTCGTGAAATACATAATTCTCAAGGCAAATTAAAATGTAATTTTAAAAAATCAAAAAACAAGTCAATGCAAAAATAATATTAAAAAATTTAAATATTTTTATTATTAAAATTATTTTTCAATATATGAAATAAATACTAAGTCAAATTATTTATTGCACAAACATTGCATTAATTATTCCATATACATTACCTGCAACTTTGTGGGACGCTCCAAGAAGGATGTGAATTTTTTTTCTTATTTTCAGGCAATGCCATATACTTCTTCCAATCCTCAATCAAAATCTTAAGATCATTGACTTTGTTGTCTAGACCAACACAACAATTAGCATGCATTGTACAGACCTTGTTAAAATCCTTGCTAGCCTGACAAAACCCCCCAAAATAAGCTGTGCTAAGGAACCTAATCTTCAACTTCATGTTGGAAATGAAGGGATGCCGTTTGATCTTGTTGAGCACATCTTGATCATGCAAGCTTGGGTAGACTTTCCTAGAGTTGAACCAGAACTTATAGAACCATATAGTCCGATTATTAGATTTTACATAGTTGAACCCTCCATTTGGCAGGTTCTTCAAGTTATAGGAGTTCCCATTGAAAAAATCACAAGCAATTTGGAAATCTGCATCCTTGTAAAATTGTTTAAATGGGTCTCGAAGCCACATTATATCTGTATCCTGCAAAGGGAAAGAACAAATTAATTGGTTTACTATTTATGAATCTGATCTAAAGGTGCGTTGGAAATTTTCCTAAGAAAGGTTTCCCTGAAAAACAAACATACATACCGTGAACACAAAGCTGTACCCCATTTCAAGGACAGAACCTAGAAACTCAATTCTTCTCCACATCATGTGTAGGTAGTCTGCGGTCATGAAAAAAGCTTCACTGGTGAAATTGTCACCGTTAGTTTCGAGTTGAAAACAATGTGGGTGCAAAGCAAAGCATCGAGCATATGCCTTTTGGTCCCAGGTTATTATGACGAGGTGATTTAGAAGCTTCATTGTCTGGTTGCCAACGCGAAAACTTTCAAGAAAGATATCAAATATGGAACCTGGCTCTGCCCATGCATCATTTAAAGTTGTGATTATCACTGTCTTATGCTCCATGGAAGCGTTTCTAAGAACACTCTCTAGCTTTGGGTCATAGTTCCCCTGATACACATAGAAAGACCAGTCAGCATTTAAGAACTTAGGAACCAAAGTTCAAAAATTCATCAAACGGATGAGAGGGATAATAAGACAAGAGAATACTAAAGTTGTACATATAGCATGACAACTACGTACTAGTTTCCCATAAATGATTGTCAAATGATACAACACTTTCTCTTTCTAGAATGTAGAGGTATCAAGAATGCATGAACTTAAATAATGTGAGTTATGTGATCCATACTAGTCAGAAAAATATCCACAAAGAAAAGGTACGTAGTAATAGTAAGACTTCAAACAGGGAAGTCAATAAACTAGGCATGCAAATGGAGACATATTTCTCATCATACTTTTCTCCACACCATTTTTTACATTACTGTCACATACCATTGAGATTATCATTCACATGTCAATATTTTTTTCTTATTTAATCACAATCATTCACATGTGATGTAAAAAGTGATGTTGAGAAAAAATGATGTGAGATGAACATTTTCCATATATATATATATATAAACTTCTGAAAAATCAATGAACAAGGTGATCCCCTCCATTTGCATATATACCCACAAGCCTAGTGGCTCAAGCCTCCAAGCTAGTTTAGGGTTAAAATTACATATTACTTTTAAGTGGACTACATTTCTAGTTAGTAGTTAACTTCAATATATGGTGGTAATTGATAGTGTGACACAACCATTATTGAGATATCCCGAGGAATAATATCCCTAGAGGGCATATGCACCCCTGTATTCCTTCCACACTGATATATCAACATAATCAAACAGTGGGTTGTAGCCACTATGGATCTTGCTGGTTATTTTACCTAAAAATGTAAGTAAGGTGGTAGACGTAACAAACAAACCAGGCTACTCATTAGCTGTGCAAGTCAATTGCAGCTGCTATCTGGGTTGCCAGTTTTATTCTCCCTGGCCAATGGCTACCACCAATAGCTACTCAGCAGAGTTAGCGTTAATTCTACTCTGGGACAATCACGTGGAGAAACTCTTAGGTATGCACAGTCTATCACGTCATCTCTTAGACACTCAAATTATTATTTGATATGTGTAAAAACATTGTTAAAGATTGGTGCAATTCTATGATGGCCAACTACATGAACAGCTGGTTTTGTCATAATGGGAGCAGTTTCAACACGCGGTTCACCAATATCATCAAAACATGCAATATTGTTTAATAAAGCTTGGCATCGGAAAAATGGAACTATGGTAATGGAGGTGAGATTTCTGAAAAAGAAATCAATTGTAGAAAAAAATGGCCTAGAAGTTTAGTTTATAAGAATATTACTACATCGAGGACTATATTTACAATCGAAAAATCTTGTGTATAATCAGAAAAGGAAGTTGCTATTATAAGCTCAAACGTGTATTTACTCAAACATTTCCATCATTTGCTGAAATGAAATTTCACAAGATGTGTGCTTTGGAGTTTAAAGAAAAATAAGATTAAAAATATGGGTTTTTCTAAAGAGTGTCCTAAAGGCACTTGTTAAATATTTAAAAAATGAAGTTTTTTTATGAAAAGTAATGTATTCAATGTATTGGGAATTGAAAAAGCTCTACTTTTCATGCAAAATTTCTTATTTTAGATTCCTTAATAAATACCCTTAGGGCACTCGTTAGAAAAACCCTAAAAATATGTGAGTGTAGAACGTCGAATGTATATAGTTCTATAGCACAACCCTTAAATAATCAATTTTGCTCCTCAATTAAACAAAACCAAAGATCCATTTTCTATAGTTGCATCTGTTTTTAACATGTTATTAGAGAGGTATCATCCTCTGTTACCTGTTACGTCACTATTCCTCTGCCTAGTACTCGAAAATTTGGAATTTCAATTAGTCACCACTCCTCCCGTGTCCTCTTTCTAGCATCCTCTCCCTATCTCTCCGCTATCACTTTCTCTCTCCTGTTCGTAGTTGGCTCCTTCTCCGTTGCGCTCCTCTATTGTGTTTTTGATCAATTCCGTTTGATCCAACTTAGAAAATTGGATTCATCTCCATTTTCCCAGCCTCTTTTTCTACAGATTGGCTTCGTTGCCCCTAATCAGTTCTGTATGATCAAGCCTCTCCGATCAGTTCAATTTGATCTAGCCTCTCTTTCCGTAGATTGGCTCCGTTCTAACCCGACTTATGCAATTTGGCCCCGTCTCTGTCTCAAATGCACCGGCCCCGTCTCCATCCCAGATGCACTGACCTCGTCTCCATCTTAGAAGCAGTTGCCAATCACTATAACACTTTGATTGTGTGATAGTGGTTCATTTTCTTTTAGTGTGTTTAATTGTAACAAACTAAAACTTAGTAGCTTTAGCTTGAGGGGGAGTGTTAAAATATCTGAAACATATCTCGAGATTAAATTAAACTTAACTTTTTGTTATTTTAGGGATTTGATTTGTACACAATTACAGATACTATTTTAATTATATTTCGTTGTATTTCATTCTTTGTATAGACTCCCTATTATATAAATAGGAAACCTTCTTATACACACTGATAATTCAGAGATAATTAAGAATACACATAAATATTCAGTTTCACTTCGTCTCCATTTCTAACTCTTTTCAATAATTTAAGTATATTAATGGTCTTTCATTAATGATTCTCTCAAGATGAATTAAATGACAGATGGTCTACATATTCCAGATTTGATGGCAAGAAATGGAGAAATTATTGTATGCTCTTGGAGTACAATAAATATATGTTTTAGAATAGATCTTTATCATTAATTTTAAATTGGTAACTTAAAATTTATATAAGTTTATTTAAAATCAATGATGGATATATTTTTCTGGAACATGCATTAATTATACTCCAAAATCATGCTAAAATTCTCCTTGAGAAGATGAGAGATTCTTAGATAGGGCAGTGGTTATCAGGCAAGAAAATGGTTTCTAAAAAGAAAAGATAGAGTGAAACAAATGAAAATTTGAAATTAACAAAAATATACATGGCTTATTAAAATATAAGACTTTAGTGTCCTACTTTTGTCAATGTTGGTAAAACAAAAGAAAATTATATATATAACCACATTGTCAATGTGAGCAAAAACAAAGGACATTCACTGTCATGACTCGAGTAAATAAGAAATAGGAAAAAAAAGAAAAGAAAAACTTAGGGCATTGATATTAAGTTGATTCCCATGGATCCATCTCTGTGCCCAAAAGAGAACCACTTTTGTTCCCCTTTGAAGAAATGCTTTAGCTTCCGGTTAACAGTATAGAAATGGCAAAATTATAAGTGTGACGTTAAACATGCAGAAAAAAAAAAAGCCCAGAATCTTGACTAAATACAAGTGTAATTGTTAGATGGAATAAAGTAACAAGAACTACTCACTCATTCAAAAATCAATAAGTATACCACATCATTTTAGTAAAAATTCTCACTGTCTGACATTTTTCCTTATAATAACTTATACCATTCGGTGTATAAAAATGATTATTTTAGAAACTTTTTGTATGCTGCACTAATTAGTAATTGGAGCCCATCCATATGATCATTATCAAATAAATATCAGTAACAATAAAGTAAGAAAGGATATATAAAAAAAGAAGAAAAGAAGAAAAAAAGTGAATTTTTCTCTCTTTTTTTCTTGTCTTTTTTTTAATATAAAAGTGAGGTGCAGAACATGGATATAGAAAATGAAGTGTAAAAATAATATAGTTGTTTCATTAATACCCGGTGGCCGGTGGTATATCAATTATATAAAGTACTCATACTTTATAGTATAGACATTGTATAAAAAAAACAAAAAAACTCCAGTCTACAGAGAGAGATAACAAAAAACAAAAAACATAAGAGAGAGAAAAACTAATCAATTGAAATGAATCGCCTGCCGACTTGCCAAGAGGCGCATTATGTTTCTTTTATCTTTTGGAAATGGTCAAAAGTCTTTTTAACCATAATAATACTTATATTTTTTTTTTGGAAAATTGTATTGGAAAGACAAATTTTTCTTTTTTCTTCTTCCAAAAATTAAACCAAACATGCTCTTGGTCACTCGCTTGGAGCGAGGCTTATCCCTAAAACAAAGCTAGTTTCTATTTTCTAAGAATCAAAATACCGATGCTGTAAATACCTATGAAAATTTCAGAAACTACTCTTCCTAATATAATAAAACTTCAGCTATCCTATGTATCCTTCGGGTTACCGAGATAGAAAAGAAGAGAGAGGAAAAAGACATCTGTATAATTTACAGTGTTGCCAAATTTACAGCAGTAAAATTTGAAACTTTTTTACCTTTAGATTGAGATGTGCAGTTAGCTATGGTGAAATTTCCGCCATCAAGTATTAGAGTCAACCCCACACGACAACCTCCATTACTTTCCGCCCTTTTTCTCATCATCAGTAACATATCCATAAGCCTTTTATATTTTTTTAAATAAAATTCCAGAAACTGTTATTTATTGTTTGATAGGTAGCACTAGCATCACTATATCTCCTTCTCACCCCCAAAAATTAATTTTCAGAAAGAAAATTAAAATGTAAGAGTAAGGTCCATTTAAAAAGAATAATAATAATCTAACTGCATAAACATTCAAAAAGCATAGTTCTCTGCATTATGGGCATGAACAATCCAAACTGACCCACCAAAACAAAAGGTGGGTCTAAACCAATCAGAATTGAAGATAATAAAAATAACAGCAGAACCCAGAATTCAAAATCCATTTTATAATTAATTCGAGGAACCCTTCCGAGCATCAGAAGGCAAACTCAGAATTCCAACTCCTATGATTTTCTATTGTTTTGTTTATAAAATTCTGTGAAAAAGAGAGAGAGAGAGAGAGTCACCTTCATTGACACAGCAGTAAAGTAGTGTGAGAGGGCTGGGAATCCGAAGGGAGTGGCAGAGTTATAGAGAAAAATCCACAAGACTGCGAAGCCCACAAAGAACATGGTGATTAGCATGACCCTTCTCACCAAAACGGGGCTGCCTGAATTCCACGGCTTGTTGCAGTTGCCCACGGCGGTGTCTGTGGCTGCCGAACCCTTCATTTTTTATGAACTGAATTGAATTATTGTCAAGTGTCAAGCAGATTATAAAGCTGTCTTGTCTTGTTCACCTTTGCTTCTTTATATTCTTCATGTATTTAGTATTTAGTGTTTACAGAGTCGAGGAGTTTTCCTTAGATTGCGTTGGCAACTTTTGAAAGATGATAAATTGAAGGATATAAGAAACTAGACACTAGAAAGAGACACTAAAGTCTGTACAAAGAAATACAAGGGGCAGGAGTAGGAGGAGAATGCATTTGGCAACTTTGCAAGTTGCAAAAATAAATTCATTTTATAATTTTAATTGTGATGAGAAACAGACTTAAAATATGTTTCTATTTATGTACTATTTAGTTATTTTTAATTAAAAAAAACTAATTACACCCTGTCACCTCACTCATGGTGTTTTAAAAAAATAAAAATAAGCCTCACACTCATCATTATGTAATTAGAAAAAAACAAAAACTCAAACTCATTCTCTACGTTATTAAACTTATTTTTTATCTTACAATAATGTTATCTATACATTATTTTTATTATATTTTTATTACGTTATTTTTAAGTAATAAAATAATAAAAACACATTTTTAATATATATTTTCTTTCTTTCATTTTTCCAAACATGTATAAATGTAAGAAAATTATAAAAAAAAAGTACTAATATTTTTTTCTTTAGTTTATGGATAACATGAAATTTTTTTCTATATAATTTTTTGGGGTCACACTATAAAAAATATTTTTGTAAATTTCTTAGATGATTTGCATTTAACAAAACTAAAAAGATTAATTAATCAAAATATACATAAACTAACTCAAATATTTGACAAGTACTTATCACAATACAAAAAATATATATTTTATTTAATATTTTTCATTACATTAAAAGTATAAAACAGTTAAATTGAGGAGAAAAAAAAAAAAAAAGAAAAATGAGACGGAAGTGAATTGATACACTCATATGATAAATATTATATAATTTTTATATTTTTATATTAAATAATATTTTTTTATATTTTATCTAATATTATTTATTATATATATATATTTTTTATTTTTTTTATTCAATCATATTTTTTAAAAAAATATAAATAATAATATATTCTTAAAAAAATATAAGACTGACATCTTCTAATATTATATGTACACACAAAAAGACACATATTTGTGAGTTCAAATTTTATGATAGAGAAAAATAGAAATCTACTACGTTGTACTTTATGGATCAAAGGAGACTTCAATAGGATACGGTTACTCAGACAAATCTAGGCAACTTGTTAAGGGGATTATTCTGAAATGGAAAATGTTTATGGGACACTTTTTTTTTTATTAGTTTTATTATTCATCTAATTTTTATATATTTAATTTTTTTTAATTCATTTATAAATTTATTTTATATTTTATTAGAATATTATAGTCATATATAAAATAATTTTATATTTTTTATATTAATATATAATATAAATACAGTATATATATAAAAGTTAAATATAAAATATATTTTTTATATATAATTTTATATTTTACTTATTTTAATTGAAAAAAATAAAATGTGTATTAAAAATTTTATTTGTCTTGTTTTATCATTAAAAAAATAATATAAAAAATAATAAAAATAGTTTGTAAAATGAGTTCTATTCTAAAATTAATATGAACTTCTTTGATGAATAATGCATAAACTATACTATACTGTGGTGGGACACTGTATCAAAAAAATACTCTGGTGGGACAGTTCATTCATGTTGACCATTTCAGTTTTTTTTTCGAGCGTTTATCTTCTGTTATATTTTGGACAAGTCATTGTCAGGGTGGTCATAATGTGGAGAAATTATAATATAACTCAAGTCCAAGCGTACAAGAATCTCTCCATAATGTAGGAGGAAACGTATGCAATTCTGCGTCCAAACTTGTAAATTGTGTTTGGGTTCCAAAAGTTTGAAATTTCCACTCAACTTTGGCAGCCGCAGTCAACCCAAGGCAAAGTTTTAAAAACTTAACCAGACTGAAAATCATAGAAAGTGTGTTGGCATAGCGAAAGGTATTTAATTCTTTTAAATATATAATTTTAAGTTTAATTTTAAAATTTATATATATAAATAAATTTATTAAAAGAGATTTTTCATTTAAATATATGATTATACTTGAGAAAATTTGTTTCTCATCCATTGAGTAAAAAATATTATCATAAACAAAGAAGAAATTATTAAGATTTAATTGATTTAATCAATTTAATTATTGAGATTTAATCGATTTAATTTATAATTTATAATTTAATTGTGATTTAACTAAATAATATTCAAATCAAAGATATTTAATTCATGATTTAACAAGTTCAATCATCTAATTTAATTTGATTTTTAAAACAATGCTTGTAGTAGGAATCAATTGCATTATTATATAGGAAATACAAATATAGATATAAGATATAAATGTGACATGATACAAATATGTTAATATAATAAAAATTTAAAAAATAATAAAAAGATATATAGATAAAAATATCTAAAAATATTAAAATATTTAATGTAACACATATCAAAAATTGATATGATAATTATTTTAAAATATTAATGTTATATAAATTATTATACATAAGTTAAATTACGGATTACTCCATGCAATTTACTGTTTAACTCATTTTTACTTTTCAAACACAAATTTTATTTTAGAACACATAATTCTTTTAAATTAAGATAAAAAGTACAAATATACATTTTATGTTAATTTAATAATGACAATTTATACATATTTAAGAATTAAGTATTTAAAAATTACATTAAAAAAAATCACGTGTTTCGTGTTTCTCGTGTGCTGACTTCCTACATTAAAATTAACAGAAAACTTATGTTTAGATTGTACTCACACACAACGGAAGCATCGTTTTTATGACATTGCACACCTTTGTCCCACTAGATGTCTAATTTCTTGTAACTTTTTTTTGTAAACTTAAAACTAAAATGTCATTTTCAGTGTCGTTTTATTATTATTATTATTATTATTATTATTATTATTATTATTATTATTATTATTTAAACTATGTAATATAAGGTAAAGTTGCGTCAATTTATTTGATTAGCCTATTTTATGGGTTGATTTAAGGTTGAACTCGATATTTGAGTCAATTATTTAAAGGAATTAATTTTTTAAAATGCATTGTAGAATTGACCTAAAAACATCCTTATCATTTAAAGAAGAAAAATGAAAGAGGACGAACGAAGTTGTGCCTCTCCAAAATTTTGAAAGTTTCTTATTAATAATAAGTATACATTTATGTATAATTTTTTTTTTAAAAAAGAAAGAAATTGAAGATAGATTGCTCTCAATTAAGGTTAAAAAAGCTATATTAAAAAAAGGCTTAAAAAGGTAATGCTGACAAAAAAAAAAGTAATAAAGTTACAATAAAATTTAAATTTGCATGAAATATAACAAAATAATTAAGTGTGTATGTGATAATTAATATGAATTACCAATTATAAAATAGTATAATATACTAACCTAACCTAACCTAGGGTGTTGACCTTTGGCCTAATATTATTCAAGATTCAAGCATCATTCATCACACGATGGGAAGCTAATCACAAGTATATATTGCCACGATTGTAGCTACATTATCCGACAGGGAAGTGTTTACAATGTTTTAAATAATTTGTGGAGCACTCTTTTCTTTCTCATGAGCGTCCCTGGAAATGTTAAACTGGTGGAGGGTGATGGTGTCTCACCACCATCCCTTGAGGAAAAGGACCTACACCTTCGTAGTAAAAGGAAGGTAAGGAAAGAAGATGAAGCTTTTTTCTGGAACTTCGGTCATGGTAATGTGTGAAGAAGATTGGATGGTTGATGAAACTCCTAAGGGGGTCCCTTACCTTGCAAAACACCAATATGCTAAGGAAGTCGGGGAAGACTTTTGCAGATTTAGTGAAAGGGACGATAGAGTTGGGCAGTAAGAAGGCCAGTTACTATAGATTATAGGAGGACCCCCTAACGAACGACAACTTCTCTGGTTTTGAAGACTCGAGTGGGGAAGATGAAACAGTTGAGGTCAAGAGGAAAAAATGTTTGGAATAGAACAAGTTTCCTTCCTGTCAAGTGGAGTTACAGGCTGATGGGTGCTATAATATCATCATCAATCAGGCAGAGAAGAGGAGATTGGTCTGGCCATAGAAGAATCACTTATTATCAAGCTCCTAGGCATGTGCATCAACTTCAATGTTCTGAAGAAAAGGTTGCATGCCATGTGGGCCAACAAAGCATCGATTCAGGTAATAAACATTGTCAATGAGTTTTTCTTGGTCAAGTTCCATTCCATGGAGGATTATGCTTTTGCTCTCACAGGTGGCCCCTGGTTACCTATTCGATTATTATTTATTTGTTAGAGAATGGGAACCTGATTTTAATCCTTCTAAGGAGAGAATCCACAAGATTGTAGCTTGGGTTCGTCTTCCAGGGCTGGCAATGGAGTACTATGATAAAACCTTCCTGGAAACAGTGGGGAATCTTATGGGAAAGACACTCAAAGTGGACATGAATACTACCATTTAGAGTAGAGGTAAGTTTACAAGAATTTGTGTAGAAGTTGATCTGGACAACCATCTAATCTCTCAATATAGAATCAATGGAACTACTCACTATATTGAATATGAGGGGATTCACCTAATCTGTTTTGTTTGTGGGAATATGGCCATGAGATGAAACTTGCTCGTTGGCAAAAAACGTTGTAGATAATCCAGACTCTGTGCAAGTGAACGTGCAAGCTACGTCTCACGGGGAGGCGACGGTGGCTGACAAAGATGATGGAGTAGAGGGGATGTTTAAGAAACCCACTGTGGAAGCTGACCCACGTTTCAGTCCCTGGATGACTGTGAAGAAGATAACACATACGAGTCACAATTCCAAAATGACTCCATTTAACGACCACACCACAAGAATCCAGACAGTGGGGGATGTGGGTAATACACACTTTGAGGCTCTGAGGAATGAAGAATCCACCAAGGAAGGTGTAGCCCAACCGCCTATAGGGAAAATTCTAAACAAGGGTGGCAATCTGAATACAAACAAAAAAAAAAGGATTTTGTGAGTGGGAGTCAGTTAAAGAGAGAGAAACAAGCCAGAACCTTGGAGTGGGAGGATTGGGATAGGACTACGAAAAAAACACCCTCAAGGACTACACAAATGCCCACAAAGGAGACATCATCCCCAGCACACAATGACATAATTTTGGTTCGTACTATACAGCCTAGGAGTAATGGAGATGACGCCCCCTAATCCCATCATGGTTCACTATGAAGCCTCATTATCCAACATTGGGCTCACTAATTAAACTTGTGATATCAGATTAGGCCCTAGAGGCAGCCCCTACCAACCTAGTGACCCAACTGCTTCTACGCCCCTTAACCCAAAGCCTCCTAATCCTCCTTTGCATAATGAAGACCTAATGATGGACAACCTAAATGAGGAGCTTTAGCCCACGATTGGTCTAGGTAATCCTACCATAATTTTTTTGGGCATAGGACATGCAAGTGGTTTAACTACGGGTCTATCTCTAGCCTTGTGTTTCCATGATTTTTTTTACTTGGAATTCCAGGCGGGTAGCCAAGGGTGATTTCTGACGAGCCCTTAAAAACTATATGCGTATTTATAAACCTGACTTAATAGTTATTCAAGAGACTCGATGTGGAGATGATACTACAGCCTAAGTCAAGCAGAAACTTGGATTTAAATATCAAGTTAGTGTTGAAATTGTGGGGTACTCTAGAGGTATATGGCTGTTGTGGAATAAAGAGTCTTTCTCTATCAAAATAATAGAGTCCTTTTCTCAATTTATTCATATAGAAGTGGATGAACCCAACATGGCCCCTTAGTTCTTAACTATTATCTATGCTAGTCCTAGAGAAAGGGAATGTTGGAAAGCTTGGTCAAAGTTAGAAAATATTGCTGCAAGAATGTCTGGTAGATGGCGCTTGGTGGGGGATTTCAATGATATTGCCAAAGTTGAGGAAAAAAAGGGTGGTGCTCCCATCGACTATCGAAGGTGCTAGAATTTTTCTAACTGGATAAATCATTACAACTTTATTGATTTAGAAGCAGTTGGGTCGAAGTTTACTTGGAGAGGACCTAAGTGGAAGGGATTAGACCGTGTTTTTCAACACCTTGATAGAGCTCTTTGCAATATGGGTTGGAGGAATTTTTTCCATGAAGCCTATGTGTCCACCTTGACTAGAACTCACTCAAACCATCACCCTCTATTGGTTCACATGAAAAATTCTACTCAAACTCAATTAAACAAACCTTACAAATTTGAATACGCCTGGTTCTAACATCAAGACTTTAATAATGTGATGGCAAGGGATTGGGAAAAAATGGGTCTTACAAGGATACCATCTCTCTTTTTACATCTCGGTTGAGATAATGGAATAGAGAGTCTTTTGGAAACATATTCAGAAGGAAGTGAAGGCTCTTAGCCAGATTGAATGGTATTCAAATTAGTCATAATTATGGTTGTAGTAGAGCTTTAGATAGACTTAAGAGACAACTCCAAAGTCAGTTGGAAGAAGTTCTACATCAAGAGGAAGCTCTTTGGCATCAAAAATCCAGAGTTCAATGGATTAAAGACGAAGACCGAAAGACCACCTTCTATCATACCAAAATAATTATTAGGAGGAGGCATAACGAAATTCTCGCCCTCAGATCCCCTCAAGGTGAATGGGTAGAAAACTATATTCAACTCCTGAGTTTAGCCAGTGAGTACTTTCGCTCTTTGTACGAGAAGAAGGTTCCTGACAGACCTATCTTGAATTCTGTTGTCACTTATCTCCCTCTTGACCAGCATGGCAACATGACCCTCCCAATCACATATTTGATGAAGATATTAAAAATGTTATGTTTGGCATTGGCCCTTTCAAAAGTCCGGGTAAGGATGGGCTTCCAAAGATCTTCTACCAGAGGAATTAGGATATTGTTAAGGATACTATCATTGAAGTGGTCAAGGAAGCTTAGTCAGATCCTAACAAAGGGAAAGAGTTAAATCAAACCATGTTGGTCCTAATCCCAAAAGTGGATAAACTGGAATTCATAAATCAATTCTGCCTATAGCCTTATGTAATGTGGTGTATAAATGCTTATCCAAGCTAATATTGGAAATGATAAAGCCTATGTTGAAGGACAAGATCTCCCCTTACCAGGACAACTTCATCCTTGGCCGAAATATTCACGATAACATTATTATTGCTCAGGAACTTACTCACTTCATGAGGAAGATTAAAGGGAATCGAGGTTTCATGGCTATAAAGATCGACTTGGAAAAAGTATATGACAGACTTAGCTGGTAATTTATTAGTCAATGCTTAGTTGAATTTGATATTCCTAACTCACTTTGTCACCTAATTATGTCCTACATATCTTCCCTTTCCTACAATCTCCTATGGAATGGGAATAAAATAGAAGAATTCTCCCCTTCTAGAGGGATTCGACAGGGTGATCCCATATCCCCATATATGTTTGTCATATATATGGACAAATTGTCCCATCTAATAGCCGAGAAGGTAAATATGCGAGATTAGATCCCTATGAGAGCAGGGCGTAATGGCCCAAAAATTTCTCACTTGCTTTTTGTGGATGATCTCATCCTAAGTGTTGTTTGAAATGTGTTGATTTTGTTGAGCAAGTTAAATGGTTAAGTTGAGTAGCTTATCTTTTTGCACATGGTCTTTTTGCTTAACTTGTGCTTGATCATTTAGAGAAGGATTATGTAATGTGAGTTTCTTAGGTTTTGTAATTTAGGATTGATTATCAAGTTCCCTCAAGGCGAAATCCTAGGTTAGACTTAGTGTGTAGAGATGATTTAGGCAATGTTTGAATTGTTTGAGCCTTTCAAGCCTAACCTTGACATAAATGTATTCATAGTACCTTGTTTGAGCCTAGTGATGTTTAAAACTTGTGATTTTGTTCTATGAACATATGACTACCAAAGCCTTTGAGCTATGCATTTAATATCACACCTTGTGCTTTGAATAGTGATTGATTGCATCTCTAAATACTTGCATGATTAAGGGCCAAGTTGATATGTGTCTCTACAAGAAAAAGTGTGTGAAGCAATGAATTGAAATGTACATGCATTTTTTGTGGTTAAAAAAAATGGCATGAAAAGAAAAATAAAGTGATTATGAAAGGAAAATCACTGGAAAAGTTTGAACAAAGTTGTTGAAAGGATTAAGAGGCATGGAATACACATTGTGTAGCCCTTGTGTTAGCATCCATTGAAGAAATTAGATGTACATTTGATCATTATCCAAAGTTTTTGGTTTATCTTATCCTTTGTTCATAGCCCCCACCTTGTCCTATCATTACAAGCTTAATAAGACCTTTTGATCTACATGTCATGTTCATCTTACATTAGTGGAGAGGGGGTGGAAATATGATTTTCTAAGTTTCATCATTCTAGGATCTCATTTGTAGAATCTTATCCGGTTGATTGGTGAAGCTTGGTGATTGGACTGCACACACATACACATAAGAAACTCAATTTAACCATCAATGTTGTTTGATGAGTGAAAATGCTTGAGTATGATGCTTGGGATGATTGAGATGTCAAATGTGGAGACAATGGTTTGAGGGTTTAGTTGACAATTGTTTTTCACAATTTGCAAGATTGTTTTAATCACATCATGCTCAAGTGAAAGTGTTGAGATTTTTATTGTTTTGCTCGAGAACTAGCAAAATTCTAAGTTTGGGGGTGTGATAACTCTACAAAAGTAAAGTTAAATGATCACTAATTATGTTAATTTGTGTTAGTTTCCTTGTATATTCTTGATATCTTGAGCTTGAATTTGATTGTTGGAGCTATAGTGGAATTGGAACCTATTGAGCACTCTTTTGATAAATATTGACAAGCTTTAATGAAATGATTTTAGAATTAGTACTCACTTGATTTTCATGCTTGATAGGTGGTTGAATTCTATGATTCATGAAGAGTTTGAAGAATGGAGATAAAGCTTTGAAGAAGAGAAGTAGAGAAAAGGAAGATTAAATATTTTAAAGATTAATCTTATCTATTTCATTATATCAATACAGTTGTGTTTTTATTCATACATTTCTGATCTTATTTCAGTATAAAGATTTTTATACTCTTTGCTAATTTTGAAAGTGATAAAATTAGGATTGCTATGCGCGGTTGAGATATGAGGACTAGTGAGACATATGATATAAGTAATTTAATCTCGGTGTGTGATTAGATCTTACTGCAATTGATTTTCTAATTCTTAATGCAATCATTAGGTGAGAATAAGAGCGGTTGCTTTATAACTAACTTGTGATAAGGGTTTGATTTGAGCAGTTGCTAAATTAACCAAAATTTAAAGAAAATAAAGAGTTAGATTCAATGGTGGATATAAAGAAAATTAACCATAATTGGTTTTGTTAGTATAAAGGATATGTAAGTTAGTATGATCATATAAATCTAATGGTGGATTCCATCTTTAAACCAATATCTTTCATTGTTAATTCAAATCGTGTTTATTGTTATTACTTTAGATTCAATTTCTGTTTTTAATTTTAACAAGTAAAACCCCTTTATATTGTTTACTATTTTTGAGAGTTTAAATTAGGAATCAATTTATAGTGTTAATTGAATTAGTTCTTAGTGGATCAACCCTTACTAACTACAACTGGTTGCAAGGTTTTTCTATTTTTGGTGAAACTTGACAACTGATTTTATTCGTAATTTCAATCACAATTCACAACACACCAAGAATTTAGCTCCTTCTTGATTGCCCAGGCTTGCAGCCCAGACTTGAAGGCACTATCTAGAAATTGGGCAATGGATGCATTCCTAAGGGAATGGGTCTTCATATCCCGGATCACCTCAATCAAGTCTTACTCGTTTAGAACATCGTAGTCGACGAGTGTCAAGAGGACATTGTCAATCACCTTACTCGGCTCAAAACCTGAACCCCAAACTACTGAAGCAGCGAATCGGAGTGACGCGCCCTTCAAGATTTTCCATGTCGCGATTTGCTGTCAGATCAATCTGACCCTCAGCGGACCCTAGTCTCTTCCCTTTATGTGGCCTCTAGTCATTGCCCTTCCTTTTACGGGGCCTCAGGGGTTGAGCAGGGGAGTCAAGGTTAGTTCTTGTGATGATGGTTGAGCTAGGGGCATATAGATTGAGGCCTAGGGTGCATAGCTAGATGCCCCGGCTTTCCTTATTGCCAAGTGGCATTTAAATGCCTCAATGCCATTATGAGGTGTCATGCTTTCTACAAAACACAAAAGGAAGGAAAGTACTACAACGCTTAGAAAAATTTATAGAAAACATAAATGCAAAGAAACATGTAACAAATGATCATGGCATACCCAGCAAAGCTCTAAGAGAGCTCTCGGGCTCATCCAACACATCCTTACAGTAGATGCTCCCCATCTTGTCTGCCTACTCAACAAGGAAGGCAAGGATTTCGGCATCGTCCTCAGTGAGCAAGGAAATCAGAGTCTCGATTTCTTCTTGACTTCGTTCCCAAGCCACTTATGACCAGTAAAGGTACATTCGGGGGGCGCCTTCCGAGGTAACAGAAAGAGGCATTGTCCCTAGAGCTCCCTCTAAACAAAAGAAAACCTTCTTAATATTCTTGGAATGATTCTTGGTATGACTTGAAGACCTTGCACCCCGCCTGGGCCCGTAAAGTTATCCACCCTTTTTGGTAGTTGTTCCCTGAAGGCGTAAACCGAGTGAAAAGAAAGAAAAATGCTTCAACAGAGCATGGCCATCCAAAGGCCTTACATATAAGTTTGAATGTTCTCATGAATCCCCAAGCGTTTGGATGAATTTGTATTGGGGCTACCTTCCAATGATTGAGAAATCCAATTTGAAAGTCGATGAATGGGAGCCGAATGCCTATGCGAGTATGCATAGCTTCATATAGATAGATAAAGTGGTCGCCTTCCATTCGTGTCGAGCACACCCTTTCTTGCTCATTAGGGGTTCGAATCACATATTCCCGGTCCCGAAGTCTAACCAGTGCTAATTGAAGATATTGTTGCTTTTGTATTGCATCCTTTGCAGTCTCGACATTGGCAGGCATTCCCAACACCTCCCGGTCAACTCATTGGTATAGGCTAATGTCTCAAGGGAAAACATACTCCTTTGGCTCGAATGTACCCGGTTTCTTTCTACTTATATCTGAGATCCTAAAATTACCCAAAATGGTTGTACTCAAGTCAGAATCATAAGAAGTTTCCTCATAACTTTCCAACTCTCTAATGAGCACGAAGAGCGAGCGAACCGATCTTAGCCTCACTAATTCTCTAGTGTTGTTAGCCCTCTGGATCATTTACCTGATAATGTTCCCGGATAACGGCCTCTATCTCCCAACAATGTTCTCACCTTGAAGGGAATGTCTTCGTCATGCCTGGTGGTGCAAAGATTGTGGTGCAGTCAGAATCTATGAAGAGCTTCTTTCCCCGTTGTCACTATTCACCTCTCTCACCCTTACCATGGTAGTTATTTGAAGGAAAAACAAGGGCTGGAGGGAATACCTGGTAGTTTAAGTCGAAAAAAAAAAAGATGAAGACTAGAGAAGTAGCAAAAAAACCACTATAAATCGCCCCAGATAGTGGCTGAAAATCACCTTTGGTCGTCGGAGAAGCAGAAGAAAATGGAAAGAGGAAGTGAAAGTGAGGAGTAATAACCCTCTGCTCCTATTTATAAGCGCGAGGTAACTCCCAAACTACCAGCACTCACAGGGGTAGTCCCGTCTTTTCAGGCATGAATTCAAATAAAAATAATTATGGCAATGCGAAAACCAAACGGCGGCTGCCATCCTATGATTGACACATGTCCCTAAAAAATTGACACAACATATAAAAAGACGTTCAAATCTGAAGGGTCACGTCAAAAGTGAGTTTACGACTTTCTCGAACCCTAGACCAACACAGCCCAAGAATACCATAACTAAAACTACGGACTGCAGATGCTGGAATGCAAAGTTAAACCATGATCGCATGGTTTGCATATCCCAGTATAACTTGACATGGGGGCAACATAATGCAAACCATGTGAAGTTGACAGTAACATAAGAAGGGGGTTGAATTATATTTCCTTTTTTTCTTGAAAAATTCAATCTTCTCACAGCTTTCTCAAGTTATTCAGACTTGGAAGTGAGAAAGTTGTACTAAGAAACAATAAACAGGTGAGAAAGTTCAACTTATCTTAACAGAATATGGTGAGAAAGTTAGTGAAAAAGTTTACTGGTTGAGTCAAAAGAACTTTTTCACTGCTGTATTAGAACCAATATAGTCTTTTCAAAGTTATATTTTAGTAAATCAAATCTCTTTCTTTTGAAAACACTTTCAACAATAGATAAAGTCTTAATAATCAAAGAATTGAAAATGTGTTGAGGAAGTTAAACTTTAAGTTCACTTGATAGAAACTTCAACGGTATTTTGTGAAAACTCAGTTTTTGCCCTTTGAATGACTATTGAATGAACCAGATAAATAAAAGCAAGAGAAGAAGAGCTGAACACCAAGGTTTA
The DNA here is from genome assembly GCA_029884605.1 of Ormosia emarginata. Lineage (NCBI taxonomy): Eukaryota > Viridiplantae > Streptophyta > Magnoliopsida > Fabales > Fabaceae > Ormosia > Ormosia emarginata. The sequence goes on along the minus strand of JAQQTP010000021.1, from coordinate 5,361,193 downwards.
TATTAGTTGACCCCTAAACCACATAGGGTTATGTCTAGTACCCAACAAATAATAGGATTTTCCACTATCAATAGTATTATTTAACCAACTAGCCTCTTTAGGCTTTATAGGGAGTATTCTTTTACAGTCAAGCCTATTCAGGCTCTAAACAAGTATTCTTTTACAGTCAAGCCTCTCTAGGCTCTAGCTTAACTAAGTTTCAAGCGGCTTGCACAACCTACAAGCTCACCACCAACACTCAAAGATCAATATATCAGCAAATAGGTGTTTGTAACAATTAGGTAGCTCTCAAAAACATTCAAAGAGTGGATTAACACAGTATAGAAGAACACACAATACACTTACTAAAGATTTAACAGAATGAATGTCAAGTAGGTAGAGATGAGAAGGTTCAACTATGTGTTCACTATGCTCTTGAGGCTCAAGCTTCTAACCTTCAAATCTTCAAGAAGTGTATTTCATTTTTAAGATTAGTAACCCTTTGCTTCTAAGATGTAAACTAGAATTCTTCTCTCAAGGAGAACATAAAACAGGGTATGAACTCAAATTTAATTTTTTGGCTTTTTATGATGTTAATTCATGCAAAGCTCTTGTTAATCTTCATGGGTAGGTATAACTTACACTTGGGAATATGTTTCCAGTCATTAAGATCAAGTCCCAAGTGATTCCACGTGGAAAATAGTTGTTACTAGTCGTTGGAACACTTTCCCATATTGGTTGTCGTTGTCTGGTATAGATGAGAAAGTTACTGGTGCTGAACTTTCTTAACTTGAACTTTCTTTGCTCGAACCTTCTCAACTTGAACTTTTTCTACTTTGGCTTGACTTAACTTTGACTATGCTTGGATGGAATCTTTCAAACTTATCCTTTTGAACTTGATTTCTTCAAAGTATGACTTTGCACATCTTGTCTCTTTTAGGCTTGTAATCTTGTTCAAAAAGACTTCAAACTTTTTTCTTCTAGCATTCGACCTTTCTTTGCTTGTAAGCACTTGTTCAAATCTTCCATTCTGATGTTTCTCATCTATTGTTGACCATTTTGAGCTTCAACTTTGACCTTTAGTAGCTCGATTAAAAATTCATCTTGATCATCTTATTAGCTTTGCTTTCCAAATTTGTTCTTTAAAGACTTTGAGAAAGGTTCTTCATGACTATTCTCAACTTGAACATTCTGAACTAACTTTTTCAAGTCTTCAGTCTTCTCAAGTAGATTTCTTCTCACTTTGTTGATATGAGCTTGAAATTGTAGGTGAGAAATCATGATTTTCTAACATTGTTCGTTCTTCAGATATATTCTAGGAGAGTTCTTCTTTCTTTATTAAACTTGATGTGAATTTTCTCAGGTATTGCATTTGGACCAACCTTCTCAGGTTTTTCAACAACTTTCTCACGATGCCCAGGAATTTTCTCACGAGCAATCTTCTCACTAATCTTTCTCATCCAACTTTCTCACACTTGAATTTCTCCAATCTTCTTATCCTTTGATTTCATCATCGAACATATGTTTCTTCTTCATAATTTGGATGGTGTGAGCTTCATTTTGATCTTTGAATTACTCTTTATATTAGTTCTTGTGGAGATTCTTCATTTTTCTGAATTTCCTCACACTTCTCAAGATCTTTTCATGATAAACTTTCTCACATTCTTCAAGAATCTTCTTAGGTCACACTTAAACTTTCTCAAGTTAAAATTTGATCTTCTTAGCCTTTTTCAATCACCCAAAAAACTTCCTTCATACTTGATTAGTCTTGTATAGGTTAATATAACAGAAAAACTCCACAAAGAATATATTAAACGACTTCAAGCACTAAGAGCAATAGATTAACATTTTCAACATAGTTTGTTAGCATCAAAACTAAAATAGGAAGTATTACTTCAAAAGGACTTTGGAGCTTACACCACATATCACAGAGGATTAATATTGAACTAAAGTGATTGATAACGGATCATGTAAATTACAGTAACATAGGGGGGCAATCCGGTCGTGGACATTTAGATCATACCACAAACCTCGGCGCGATAGTTAAAACATTAAGAGATCTGACTTTAATACATCTAATGGACCCCCTTGTCCTAAAGCACATTGATTGTCTCTCTGATTCTGGATATCTTGACACTCATCTGTCACATCTGAGCGCCAAGTTAGGGGCAACTATTCTGGACTGGGCTCTGGGATGGTTCAAGTAACAATAACCCAACCCGTCCAGGACAGACTTCGGCCAAAAGCGTGCACACCAAGAACTGTAACAACATCCAACAACAAGGAGAAAATCTCTTCTTAATCCCCCGATTATATGGATTACATTTACAAGGAGACAATTACTCCAACTAATTCTATTTTGTAGGGATCCTCATCAATGGTATTCATTATCCTTTAATGCCTATTTCAAACACCATTTCCCTCCATCGCATTCTCCTCTAAATACTAAAAAAAGCCACCAAGGTATGGATATAAACCTTAAAACACAATCCACCTTGTGCACGATTTAACTTAAGCATCGGAGCCATTTTTAAGGTACTAACCCTTGGCACCACTGTCGTTGCCGCCATGCTACAGAGGAAACTAGCATCATCAACTTCACTCAGGTGAACCTCTGAAACTCGATCAGAACAGGACCAATTTGATTAATTTAACAAATAAATTAGATTAAAAAGACAACATTCTTGGAACGAACGGTGTAGAGTATTAATACCATCCCTACTCATAATTAACCCCTGAACTTAAACTTTGAAACATAGACCTCTTTTAAGGTTCCAAATTGCACCCTTCCATCTTTAAAACGGAAAAGACGATTGGTGGCAACTCTAAAAAATTCTTAATTTCGTCGATGCCCTTCGTAACAATTGCGATATGCGGAAAATTTGGACATTAGTGGTTTTTGGTGTCCGTCTCAAAACCCTAAAGGTGTGCTTTGTTGAGTAGTACTTGCAAAGTAGGAAGGTAGAAAATAGAGAATGGAATGAAAATAATTTTTAATCATGAGTGTAAATGGGGCTAATTGTATTTTCTGCCAAATCATGTATTGGTTATACCATCACCAAGTAAGTGAAAAGTGATTTTCATTCCGAATTTTCTACCTTCCCACTTTAAACCTACTCAACCAAGTATAATTTATTTAATATCCCTAGGATAAGGCCTCCTAATCATGGTTGCATTACCTGTTCAATGCCAAGCTTTGATCAATTTCATTGCATTTTATTTCTTTTTAAAAGATAATAGTAAGAAGAAGAGAAAGGAAATTTACTATAAATTTGTGATTAGGTGACTGAAACTAGCAATCATTATGTATGGCACTTCTTTTCATATAATTGGGGTTGCAGAATCCAGGGTTGATGAAAATATATTCAGGAGGTATTTTATGGAAGAGACTAGGGTGGAAAATTAATTGAAGTTGATAAAGCTGACATAATGGGAGTGATACATATGAAGGTTCCAAGGACTAAGCAACTTGGTGTTCAGATCAAAGATGGGTTATACTACAAGTTCACTAGATTCCGTGATCAGGTTACTCTCCCCCTCGCAAATTTAAATATATTTGATGTAGAAAAAGGAATTCTAACATTTGGTTTGATTTCTTATTTTTGTTCCTTTTATTCACACTCCCAACGGACTTAAACATTGATGGCTTTTTTTGGGTACAAAATATTGATGAATTAGTACCTTGTTTTTGGACTTAGACTTATCAAATATTGTTTTTTATGTTGTTATTTTATACTTATTCTGCAGGATGTTTCAAGTTTGACCAACTTTTTCCAAAATACCTTCGGAATAACAGTAGAGGAGAAGCAACTTTCTGTTACTGGCCGTAATTGGGGAGAAGTTTATCTAAATGGTTGGTTATATTTACATGAACTGACTTATGTGTTGTAATAGATATTCCCTGCATGATGCGTTGCCTGTATCTAAGACATCTCTCTTTGTCATCCTTGCTTCTTGTACTTCCAGAAAATTTATGTATTTGGGAAAATAAAAAGTCTGACATCATCTTCTGTTTAACATAGCAGTATTAATGAGGACATGGTATGTAACATTTTTTAGCAAGAGATTCCCTATCTTCAAAGAAGTTAAATTGATGTCATCCAGTTTGTTCTTGTTAGAGAGTATTATGCTTATCTGTTCAGTTAATTAGTTTCAGTTATGATTTGTGTTGGTAGTAGTTACAATTCTGTTATATAATGTTATATTTCTGTTAAGGATCAACTAGCTTAGTTTACTCTAGATAGTTTTAGACTTATTCTAGACTCATGTATAAGTAGTCTCAGATCTTGAAAGATTTCATAGCTACTGAGAAAGTGAGGGAAAGAGAAAGAAAATGAAGTAAAATGTACAGAGAGAGAGAGAGAAACTGAAAATGTAACTATTATTAACAGGAAAGTTAAGATCTGAAACTGATCTCAACTATTATATTCAAGGTCCTAGATCTTTCTATAGTAACTAGAAGCTAAGCCTAGAAGCTAAGTCTAATTGAATTACAGCTGTAACAGTAAGTAGAATAACAGAATTATAATTGTCATAAGCTTTAATCATAACATACTCTAATATTTCCCCCTCAAACTCAGGGTGGGTGCATCAATGCAAATTGATCAAACATCCTGAGTTTGTCTCTTAATGCAGAAAAATGAAGATTAGATAAAGCTTTAGTAAGCATATCTGTGTTCTAATCTTGTGTTAGGATATGAGAGACAATGAGGCTCACAAACCTTAAAACATAGCTCTCTCTCTCTCTCTCTCCTTTCTTCATTCACGTCTGCGTGCAAATAATGAAATTGGCAATTAAGAAGTGGATTTTGAATTTGAATGCAAAATGTTGGTTTAAAAATACCTTTTTGCCTTGGTTTCTTCTTTCCTTATCTCCCACCTTTTTTTTAGTCCACACAATATAAGAGATAAATTTTTTTGTTTAATTCGTGCTTGATTCATAACTTTGTCAATAAGCATATTGAAACTCTAAAAGAAATTGATGCTGAATACAAAGAAATGGTTGTAAAAAATTGGCATAGAAAAATAGGGTTATGTCCATATTTTATGATGTGAACCTACTTTTATTATTAATTAATTCAAAATATCCCATATATTTTTATTGAAAAAAAAACCTTTATGGTGTGTTTCTTAACTGTTATGTTCATTAGGTTTATCATGCACAAACTCATTCACATATATCTTTAGTTAGATGTAAGTTATTTGAAAAACAATTAGATTTAATTTTAATCATTTTGTTTTATAAAATTAGTAAATGAATTGCATTGACTTAGGTTAAACTTATCAAGTATGAATATTTCATGAAGATCACCCTCTCGTGACAAAACAATTAATTGTCACTAAAGAGTACACCTAAGTATACACTATCTACATCTACATTAATGCTACCCTCTGCTTCAACAACAAATAACAAACTTGAGGTGCAATTTATTGTATGCGCGATTTTGTGAAAGAAATGTTATACAACAATTATTTACAAGGAGGGACGTAATATGGACTCAACAAGTTTGAATTCATCAATAGACTATTTTTTTTTTAATTTAATAGTATTTATATATAAATTTAGATATATAAAAAAATTTAGTTAAAATTTATAAGTTATTTGTATTCATAGTTATTTATATATAAAAAAATTAATCTGATTAAATTTTTATGCGAATCTGAATGTTATTAATTAAAATTGTATTTTAATTTGAGTCATTGATTTATTTTAACAATAAATTAATAATTTAAAAGTCATAATCCATCTTTGAATTACTTTATAAGTAGTTCATATTAGACTTTCTCGATATATATGATGAACTAAAATAGTGATTTATCTTTTGTGCAAGAATTTGGTTTGAAAATTTCTATGAACCATTTATCCTCTTATCTTTTTTTATATGTTTTAGACGTCGCATAATACACTTGTCTATTGCTAGTTCATCATAACTTCGGAGTAACGTGATAAGTAATACCAGATTGTTGATATACAAATATGTGAACATAAAATAAACTTGACAAATTTTCGATCTCAAAGTGTATGATATAAATTATCAACTTCAAATATAAATTTCATATGCATTTATATAATAGGGATAATTATTAAGTATAATGGGAAGGAAGGGAGCGCCTCAATGTTTGAACTTGGGCCTCTTCACAATCATCACCGAACAATGAGCATGATGAGCACAATGGTCGCTGACACTTCCTAGAACAGCTCTGCAAAAATATTGAGTAGTTGATGATGACCTCATGTTAATTATCAAAAGGATCATAAAATTATTCAAAATTAATTGGATAAAAAAACTAGACAAAGAAGATACTTAATGATAAAAAAAATGCTGTAAACCATATTTCTCTCTAATATCTTTTGCACTTTGCAGTTTGCGCTGTGGTTAGCAAGGACTTCGAAAATTTTGAAAATTTATTAATTAAATAGATAAGATTACTTATTATTACTATTATTATTATATATAAGAAAAAATAATTTATTTAAATGGATAATTAGATACCTTTTGATAGCTCCATAGCCATGGCTACCCAAAACCAATACGGATGCCTGGTGTCTTTCTACAGCATCACACAGCACATTCCTAGCATCACCTTCAACCACTTCCACTAGCACCTCAAGAACCTGCAAATCAACAAACCAAAATCATAAAAACAACAAATTAAAAAGGTATGCTCACCGCATAATATTATAAATATGAACATATACACATTATAAATAGAGAGAAGAGAACTACCGATTTACTGGCACAAATTTGCTTAGCCTTTTCAATAATATGATCAGCAATCAGTTTCAGCTGCACCTCTATGGCAGGAAGAATTTCAGACCCTAGGGCACCTACTATTCCATCAACAAGCTTAGTAGTTTACCAATATTATTTATATAGGTAGGACGGGTAGTTATATATAAATCATAAATGGATCCCACACTCACACACACATTAATGAACTTGTAGAGAGAAAGGAGGGAGAAAGAGAGAAGTGTTTCCTTAGCAGAGCACAATAATTTACCAGGTCCTGCCATACTGATGGCCACGGGATGAGAGGGTTTGGCATTGACAATAACGAGATTGAAAGGTGCATTTGAACCAAAAGGGGTGAAGAAATGATCTAAAGTCCACTCCAAGGCAAAGTTGCTATGCTCATGCTCATCCATGGCTAACACCATCACTCGCTTCTCTGAAGAACTCGCCATTTCCAAAAGAAAATTGTGCAGTTTCAAACAAGAGAAGTTTAATTAGGCAAATATTGGTTGTCTGTATGAGTGGCATATATATATCCTATACAACGGTGTCTTTTTTTTTTTTTTTTTTTCTATTTTTCAACATGCATTCTCATAGGTATTGTTAGAGGTAGGTATATGGACTCGGGTCTGCTGACCGGTCCGCATAACCTGCGTGAAACGCGGGTTATAACCGGGCAAAATGTTGTTCCATTTAAACATGGGTTTATTAGTCCGGTCCATTTTAACTCGCGGTTAAATAGGTTTTGTTCCACTGACTTGTGAATCAGTCCCAAATCTAGTTAATTTTTTTTTAAGACTTGATACCTACTGACCCAATTAAATAAAAAAACTTTAAAATTTCTAATTAATTTAGTATAATATGATAATTGATGAAAATAAGTGTATGACATTTAAATTTGTTGCATAACAACCATAACTTGCATTGCATTATTTCATTGAAAATGACTTTTTTGAGTTGAATTTAATGGGAAAGTTGGATTTTATTTTTTTTCTAAACTACATTTTAAAAAATTAGGTATTATTTTTTGTTTTATGCTATTTAAAAGACAAAAAAAACAAAAGAAGAGTGCAGGCAACGGACTAGGCCGCAGTTTAATGTGAAGTGGGAGCATACTAGCAAAATATTTATCTATTTATTTTACAAGCTGACCCGTACCAATCTATTTAACTGTGGTTCGGTGCGAATCGAGTCAACCTATATATCTACCTCTAAATATTATTGTGATATTAACTTATAAGTCCTATTGTGATTTAATTACTCTCTCAACAATTGTTTTTTTTTAAAGTTTGAACTTTAATTTATATGAAACCATCTTTTTTAATAGCTTTAGTATGATGCAATAGGGTTTTCTTTTAGTAAATACTTTGCATTAAATTTCCTATCAAACATTTTTTTTTCTTTTTTTGGCCATTTCAAACATTGTTTTCTTAATGAATTTACCTAAAAATATATAACAGATTTGGCTTTTCGTATTCTTGAAAATGAAATTCGTATGGTAAAATATGGCTTCTAAAATTACGATCTCTTGCTAGTTGAGAAAGAATAGTCATTATATAGCAAATGTCTTTTAGTATTTTTGAAAGGAGAAATTAATTAATTTGCCCGCTATTTTTTTTAAAAAAAAATTAGTACAATGTCGGCATAAAGATTTGAATTTAATATTTTTAAAATTATTTAAATATCTCATTCTTAAACCTATTCTCTAAAATTTTAAAAACCATACAAACAATTAGATGAAGTAAGGATTTGAATAGAAAGTTCAAAAGTTATTTAAATATTTTTAACCTATCATTTTTTTAACTAATTATGATTCCCCATTTGTAAGAAGCTTACTACAACAATTTTATTTTGATAAGTTTTTTAGTCTTTGATATTTTCAGAAAGGCCGACAGTGCATTTATTTCTGCATGTATTGTAAGCATGTTGAGTTTCCATCAACTATCTTTATTTATAGAACAATTATTTTTTTCTTTTACATTAAAATTGTGATACAATATTGTTAGTTTACGTTACTGTATTAGGGAAATAGAAAGAAATGATCGAGAGAGAAGGAGAGGGAATTACGGAGAGAGAAAATATTTTCCTGAATTTTCTGCTACCCTTTTCTCATTGCATCACAGCATAATAAAGCACTACAATTGTAACTAATTCCTGATAGATAGGATCATAGGACAAGTCTCATCTTGTCCATTTACAATTATGTCATCTTACCCATTTAAAAAAAATAAACTTGTAACTGACTATTTTATCACATATTTCCTTCTGCAGGTAACTAAGGTAATCAAAATAATATAGGTCACTCAAAATCCTTCAAGTGTGTTGGTCTTTTCATAGCTCGTTTGGGCCTAATAGACACTGTTGGAAGCCCAATATCCCTTTGGTCTGTATCATTACCTTGGTCTCTCAAAATGATCTTGTCCTCAAGATAAAAAATGGGATAAGTTTGTCTGAAAACAGAAGCTAGTTCCCACGTGGCCTCATGTGTGTCTTGTCCCTCCCACTGAACAAGAATTTCTTCTTGAGGACCCTTGGTCGAAGGAACCAAATGGCGTTGCAGAACTCGAAGAGGGCGGCCATCGGTAGAGGAGGTCGCGGACGTGGATGGTAGCGGCGAGATCTGCGTTGTGGGGTTACCATGACACGGCTTCAATAGAGATACATGGAAGACCGGATGGATGCACGCCGTGGAAGGTAACTCGAGCTCGTACGCGACCGGCCGAGACGGCAGAGGATGCGAAAAGGGTCATAGAAGCGTTTGGCAAGCTTCTGGGGGGCACGATTTACCACTGAGATTTATCGATAGGGTTGTAGCTTCAGGTATACCCACTCACCTTCTTCGACTTCTCAGTTCTTGTGGAATTTGCTTGTTGAATCATCTGATGCCTTGCTCGGAGTAGATTGGCCTTTAAAAGTTTCAAAATTTCTATTCTTTGAGTTAGGATTTCATTCAAAGACCCGATCTTGGAGGTGCCAGGGGTGTAATCTTTGATCGATGGCGGAGCACGACCATAAAGGGCTTCAAATGGTGTCATCCCAATGGCAGAGTGGAAAGAGGAGTTATACCAAAATTCAGCCAAAGCTAAGAACTGAGACTAGTGTTTGGGTTTGTCACTGACGAAGCAACGCAGATAAGTCTCCAAGCAGCGGTTCAGGACTTCGGTTTGGCTATCGGTTTGTGGATGGTATGAGCTACTGAAGGTAAGAGTAGTCCCCAAGGCCTTAAAGAGTTCCTTCCAAAACTGATTGAGAAAAATTTTGTCACAATCACTAATAATTATTTTCAGTGCTCCGTGCAGGCTATAAATTTCAGTGAGGAAGGTAGAAGCCAGTGAAGCAGCAGTGAAGGATGTTGGCAAGGCCACAAAGTGAGCAAATTTGGTCAGTCGATCAACCACGATCCAAATGACAGTTTTGTTGGCGGAACTGGGAAGGTTAGTAATGAAATCCATTGAAATTTCTTCCCATACTTTGCTTGGAACATGTAGTGGCTGTAACAAACCATAAGGGCTGTGTGTGTCTGTATTTGTTGTCTTGACATACGTAGCATTCCTTCACATATTATTTTACATCGCATGCATACCCTTTTAGTCGAGAGTCTTGCTAAGGTAGCCTTAATGCCTGAGTGGCCTCCCAAGGGAGAGGCATGAAACTCCTCTAACAGTGAAGGAATAAGCCTAGATTCCTTAGGAATGAATAATCTATCCTTGAAATACAGGAGTCCTGCCTTATAGGAAAATTATTGTTGTATCAAAGGGTCAGACTGTAACTTAGAGATTAGTTTAATACCTTCAGGTTGAGTGGAAAAAAATTCCTTTAAGGTAGATAACATAGGAACAGTGGGAAAACTGATAGTAGCTAAAGTTACCTCAGATTCGAGGTCTGGCATACGGGAAAGAGCATCCGCTACTACATTTTCCTTCCCTGGTTTATAACGAATCTCATAATGATAGCCAACCAATTTTGTGAGCCATTTTTGCTGTTTTGGTGTCTGAATAGTTTGGGTAAGGAGACTTTTCAAGCTCTTATGATCAGTAAAAATTTTAAATGTCGTACCCAATAAGTACTGTCACCATTTTTTAGCAGCTTCTGTCACAGCATATAGGTCACGAACATAAGCAGAAGAAGAGCTGAGCCTCGGGCCCAACTTCTTGCTGAAAAAAGAGATGGGCTGGTGGTTCTGGGACAGAACAGTCCCGATAGCCACGGTTGAGGCATCAGTCGTGACCTCAAAAGGTAGGGGAAAATCGGGTAAAGTGAGAGTGGGTAGTTGCAGCATGACTGTCTTGAGTGTTTCAAAAGCTACTGAGGTCGCAGGTGTCCATACCCAAGTACTGGACTTCAATAACTCGGTTAAGGGACTTGCAATAGAGGCATAGTTGCACACAAAGCGCCTGTAAAAACCCGTGAGGCCCAAAAATGCTCTTAGATCAGTTAGGGACTTAGGTGGAGGCCACTCTCGAATGGCTACTAGCTTGCTAGGGTCAGCTTGGACACACAATAGTTTGAGAATCTGTTGTACATGTTCCAAATGGGTTGCCCAAGTAGGACTAAAGACCAAAATATCATAAAAAAAATACCAAAACAAACTTGCATAAATAATGCCTTAATAGGTCATTCATCGCGGCTTGAAAAGTAAAGGGTGCATTTGTAAGGCCGAAGGGCATTACCAAAAAGTCATAGTATCCATTAAAGGTTCTAAAACCTGTTTTGGGAATGTCCTCTTGGGCTAAGCGGATCTGGTGGTAACCGGACCTTAAGTCAAATTTAGAAAAATAGGAAGCACCATGAAGTTTATCCAACAATTCATCAATAGTAGGTATAGGGAAGCAATCTCGAATAGTAATAGTGTTTAAGGCCCAGTAGTCTACACAAAAGCTCCAAGTTCCATCCTTCTTCTTGACTAATAGAATAAGGGACGAATAAGGACTGGTACTAGGCCGGATAAGGCCTTCTGCCAACATATCAGCGATTAGTTTCGTCATAGCCTCCTTTTGAAAATGGGGGTAGCAGTATGGTTTAGTGTTAATGGGTGGGGAGTTGGGAAGCAGGTGTATGTGGTGGTCATGTGGTCTGTTTGGGAGAAAGTCGTGAGGTGTGGAGAAAATGATGGAATGTTGTATAAGGATGTGACATAGGTCGGGTGGGACTGAGTTTAAGGACTCTTGATCCTCGGGGTTTAAGGGTAGTGGTGGGGTTTGTTGGCAACATGGAGCTAGCATGGCAAGTAGCTATGGAATCAGTGTGCATCATGCGAATAATTTGGTGGAAGGAGGCATGAGTAAGCATAGGGGAACTAGTACCTTTGAAAGTGACCAGGGAGCCTTCAAAATAGAATTGCATGGAAGGCACCGTAAAATCCGAAACAAAAGGGCCTAGAGTTTGCAGCCATTGGACACCTAAGACCGCATCAACACCTTGAATTGGGAGTAAGTAAAATGGAATATGGAGTGTAACAGGGGAAACCAAAACTGGGACAACATTATAACACCCAGAACATTGGATATGGGCTCCATTTCCAACCATCACGGAGAATGTCTCCAAGGGCTGAATAACGAGGCCAAGGAAAGCAGCCACCCGAGGCTGTAAAATGTTATGGGAACTGCCCGTATCCACTAGAATAGTGATTGGGTGGCAGTGAATATGGGCCTGAAAACGCAGGGTGCGTGGTGATGGTGAGGCCTGTCCAGTCAAGGCAGCCATAGAAAGGTGAAAATGTTCAGGTTCTTGGGACTCGGTGTGGGGTGTCTCGACAGGGGTTGGGTTGGGAAGTAAGGTAGTGGGTAAGGGTGGGATGGGTTCGGCCAGCAAGTATAAGTCATCTGGGGGTTCATCAAGGGTTGGTGATTCCTCATCAGTGAGTAACAAGAGGAATTGCCGAGATTTACAACGATGTCCTGTATGAAATCGTTCATCACAATTGAAACAAAGCCCCTGGGCACGACGGGCATCTTGTTCCGATGGTAATAAATGTCGGATGGGTAAGGTAGTTTGGGTGTTAGGTGGGGCGGGTAAGGCTAGCCTAGGAGATGGGGCTGGCAGTAGTGGAGATGATGGTCCTGGACGATTTGACGTTCATCCTGGGCCATTTTGAATTCGGTGAGGGTAGAGGTAAGGGCTAGAATAGATTCTTGTAACTGCCGAAGGGTGAGGGCGTCAGTGGTGGAAGCAGTGGTTTGGTTTTTAGGAGGCATAGTTGCAGATGAAAGCACCAGTGATACAATATTGTTAGTTTACGTTACTGTATTAGGGAAATGGAAAGGGATGATCGAGAGAGAAGGAGAGGGAATTAGGGAGAGAGAGAAAATATTTTCCTAAATGTTTTGCTACCCTTTTCTCATTGCATCACAGTATAATAAAACACTACAATTATAACTAATTCTTGATAGATAGGATCAGAGGACAAGTGTCATCTTGCCCATTTACAATTGTGTCATCTTACCTATTTAAAAAAAACTAAACTTGTAATTGACTATTTTATCTCATATTTCCTTCTGCAGGTAACTAAGATAATCAAAATAACATGGGTCACTCAAAATCCTTCAAGTGTGTTAGCCTTTTCATAGCTCGTTTGGACCTAATGGACACTGTTGGAAGCCCAATATCCCTTTGGTCTGTATCAAACTGCTTAACAAAAATCGGAAATTGAATTTAATTTCTCTATCTAAATCTCCGCCAATACCTTGTGTATATCATTCAGGACCATAACTTGTAATATTTTGGATAAAAATGGAGGCATGCTGTAATATGATGTATCATGTATCATTAGCCACTAATTCCAACTTGCAACGATGAAATGGCATCTCTTATTTATCGCTGAAGTCATTTACAAATATGATTAAAAATAACAAAGTTAATTTCTTTGAGGTGGAATTGGAAGTAAAATTACATCTACAAATCATTGTTTTTCCATCTGAAACCACTGCTTCCATGTGAATAGACGGTTCAAATTCTTGAAGAAGTAAAATATGATGAACAAACAAGCAATTATGGAGATCCACCAACTTAATCCATAGCCAACACTACCACTTTCTTCAGAGTCAACTAATCCCTGACCTAAACCTTCATCCCTGCAAATGAGAAACTTTTGAGTCAAGGGCTAATTGGTTAAACAAAGACGAGTAAACCCCCATGCAAAAGCTGCTGACAATTATTTTATAATCTCATTTATAGCTTATCAATAGTATTTCTCAATGCAATGCCATGCATGCCATGCAATGGCTCACCATGCCATTATACACATACAAAATTCCAACAAAATAGTCAGCTATATATGTTATTTAACTTTTCTGTAACTTATCTGCAAAGCTGGATTAAGCATAAGTAAAATGTGGGAGAAGGAAAAGAAAATATTCATTTGGTGTAAAATGTAGTTTATTTCGTATTTTCACGCATGAAGTCTACTTGCATTAAAGTGACTTGCCTTGGGGTTGGCTTAGATTCAATTTTGGGTGGTGCTGGTGATTGGTTTTGAGGTGCTGTAACTGTCTGAGTTTGAGGCTCTGGAGTAGGCTTCTGGGGTCTAGGCCGTGCCACTGTTGCAGGTTTTTTGCTTGGAGTTGGTAACATTGTTGCAGGTTCCTGTGATGGTGCTTCACTTGGAATGGGCACGTTTCTTGCCTGCAATGCAAATGTAATGCGATCAAAGTTTTAGGAATTATTGAATTTCAAAAGAAAGGAACCAAGAGACTTTTCAATTTCATTTGCCTAGCAACTTACCAAGTTCCTGAAATGGAGATTATATAGCATGTGGATGTATCTTTCCTTTGCTAACTTTTGTTCCTTATTCAACCTTCGCCAAAACCCATAAATTGAACCCATATTCAAGACTTTTTTAGCATATATCTTCCATGTGTAGCTGCAAGACAAATACCAAGAAATGAAATTGAGAAATTCATCCATGAATTGTGTTGCAGTACTCTTGCTTGTTAAAAATTACTACCATTACCATTCATTGATACGCTGAAGACCAGCTTTTGATATTATGTTCCAATATTCAGAATCAGTCTTGCACTTCTCAAAGAAGTCAGAAATCTTGTTGCTTGATTCATCTGCATTGTAGGGGTCAATATGAAAACCTGATATCCCATCAACTATGATTTCTGCTGGGCCTCCCTGGTTTGTTGCAAAAGTGGGTAATCCACAGTTCATTGCCTCAATGACTGTGAGACCAAAAGCTTCATACAGTGCTGGTTGCACAAAAGCTCCCTTTGTATCTGCAATGCAGCGGTATAGCTCTCCATTGCGATAGCGATCAGTCTGCGCTGCTATCCATCTGAACTGACCCTTGAGTTGGTATTCCTCTATTAAGGAATGCATCTTCTTGATTTCTGCAACTTCTTCTCTGTCTTTGGATTTGGATGGATTAAAGAATCCACCAACAACCACAAGATTTACCAAACTCCGCAACCTCTTATTCTTTGAGTACCACTCAACTAGGCCAGTAAGGTTCTTCACTTTATCAAGCCTAGCCATTGAGAAGATGATTGGTTTCTTTCTGTCTGCCAAAAATCCTCTGTTCCAAACACATTGTAGTTTGAATGAGGCCATTATAATGACAGATGTCCAATACTATAAAACGCATGTGGATGATGGGAGCAAAGTGAAAGGAGACTCACATGTGTTCTTCATTGTCCTCCTTACCATAAAGTAATTCTTCAATGGCAGGGTGAAATGATATCAGTCGCTGTTGTTTTTCTGTGTAAGGGAAGTAGACAGATTGATCAGCTCCAGGAGCAGCAATGTTGAACTTTGGATCAAAGACATTGATGCCAGAGACTACGCGACAAAGTCCAGGCATGGTAAATGCGGTGTGGGTTTCATACTGTCCTGCCCTATCCTTGCTGATGGTACAACATAGTCAAGTTACTTTGTTGGTAATTTTAACCATAAGAGTGTTCATAAGAATGTATGGTTCAAGTCAAAAAGAAAAGGCCTACCTTCCAGCAATCTCTTGGTATGTGCTAGTTATGATGAAATCAGCTGCATTCATTGAGATCATGTCAGCTGTGAACTGACATGAAAAGTGGTACTTTTCATCAAACTCCTTCCATTTGGCATCTGAATCCTCGTATTTGGTCTTCTCCAAAGCATGAGCTATGGTCGCCTTCATTTATTATGGATATTTATAATGTAAGTTTTAGTTCAAATTAGAGGAAAAGGATGTACTGACTCTACTAGTTTGTCTAAATCAAGCTAGGTGATCTAATGAACCTGAGTTACTCCAAGTTTACTAGCCATCAAGGTTGACACCAAGTTTCCATCAGTGTAATTTCCAATAATGAGGTCAGGCTTCCCTTCCATGTGTTCAACAATCTTGGCAGTAGCATCCTGTTGATGATAAAGAAAAAGGAAGAAAAAGAGGAACATGAGTTAGTAATCTGTTTTATGCTTTTCTTCTTCTTCTTTTCTTTTTTTGAAGAGGGGGCAGGAAGAAATGAAATGAAGATATAAATTGCAAGTGCCTGAGCAAATCTTTCTAGGTAAGGGTAGATATCAAAACGGGAAACCCATTGACGGAGGATCCCCTTCTCTGTCCAGAAAGGGACCCTAAGAATGTGGGAGTACTTGGTATTGATGATAGGTTCCAATTCTTGGTTACACTTGGTCCCTCGGGCATCTGGTATAAGACGTGTAACCTGTGCATGGAACAGAAGTATTAAGCCTTTAAAGAAGAAGGAACTAAAGAAAAAGGAATGTGAATAATGAAAATAAGAAGCATGATGTTCCCCCCCCCCCCCCCCTTTTGCATTATATGTAGTGTAACATAATTTGTATTCTTGTTTTAGTACCCTACCACAAGAATCTGGGGCTTCACATTAAGGCCTTGCAGCTCAATCTTATGGAGTAACTCTTCCTCAAAGGCCTTCACTTGATCAAGAATGTATACCACCTGTTAGAAAATGCAGCCCCATCAACAAGAAAAAGATTATTCAAATTTAAGTAAACTTCCAATGTTGTGTATTAAATCAATGGGGAGGAGGAGGAGATATTCATACCTGGCCTCCAGTATCAGGCAATCCGAGGACGTCTGCTTGGCCAAAGTAACCGTGTACAGAGAAAACAACTATGTTGAACATATTTGGAAGCCTGCTGAAAAGTGATTCCAATTTCACTGGGTCTGGTGCTTCTAATATCTCAGAAAGCATCCTCATTGTCTCTTTAACCCTTTCTGCAGTATTTCCCCATCCTTTATCAAATCCCCATTCTTTGAACCTGCTGACAGTAATAGATATTATCAACTATGGAAATGGTCTTTTCATCAGCATCCGGTTTCCTAGGTAAACTGAAGAAGACAGTAAGATACAACCAGAAGTAGAAAAGTAAATTACTTTAGTTGAGATCCTAGGAAAGAAGAAAAAGTTACCACTTGATTATATTTTAAATATTTTTCAACATAAAAATCAAATAAAGCATCTGAAGAATACAATAGAAAACTTCAAATGGAATGAATTAGTCTATAGACATCAGTTTAGCTGTAGTTATTCCAAAAGCAAATTGGAAAAGTTGGTAAGTGTTTCTCCAAATATGCAAATTAGGTTGAGCTTTCTTAACCTTTTCCCAATTTTTCCATAGATGTGTCTTCATTATACCAAAATGAAGGAAGAAAGGAAAAAAAAGTTCTAGAGATTGACCTCTCTTCAAAATTCTGGTATGGTGTGCCTTTGTGGAGTGCAGACAAATACGTTTCAGCTACTTTGTTATGAGACCAACTAACAATTAACAAATGAGAGAATTGTGCACTGTTCTATTAAAAAAAAAATTCAACGAGAGTTACAACTTCCAGTGTATGGATTGAATGAAAAGTACACAATGGAGCTAAGGCTCACTTGAACAAGGAATTGAAATTCAAGGAAAGGGAATTACAGAAATTAAGCTACTGGTACTGAGAATTGGAAAGAAGAAGTAAATTGAGAACACACAACTTCCATGACAGTTTCTTCACATTCCCTGCCCATATAGAGAACCACACACGTAGTCTTTGAGTCTAGAGTTGGTTACCCGAGTCCTTCTCTCTCTGCTCACCCCCGAATGATCGGATCATGCTTGGGCAGTTTCTGTCCCATGTTCCCCACTACCTGTTCCAAGCCCTCAGCACTTGTTGATTCAGCATTCCTTTGTGCCACCTCAGCATTTGCACTCCTTACATCACCATCCCCATTAACATCAACCTTGTCCTCAAGGTTGAAATTAGGGTAGTTAGCTTGTATATCTTGCAAGTCTTCCCATGTAGCTTCAGCAATAGGACAGTTTTCCCATTGTATCAAGACTTGGGCAATTTTGTTAGCTCCTTTCAGAAGTGACCGTGACTTGAGTATTGCTACTGGCTGTATAATTGGACCAATCTCAGTTGTTGTTAAAGGCAGTGGCAAATAAGATTCAGTAGCATCTCCTTTGAAGGGTTTGAGTTGTGACACATGGAACACTGGATGAATTCTTGCTGTTTCTGGTAGCTGCAATCTATAAGCTACTGCACCGATCTTGGCTGTCACTGGGAATGGACCAAAATAACGCATACTCAGCTTTTGATTCTTTCTTAAAGCAGCAGAGTGCTGCCTATAAGGCTGCAATTTCACCAGAACTTTATCACCCACTTCCAATTGTAACTCTTGTCTCTTCTTGTCTGCATAGTGTTTCATGGCCTGCTGAGCTTTCATTAAATTGTTCTTGAGTTGCTGCAAAATTGTGTCCCTATTCTGAAGCTGCTCTTGCACTGTTGGCGGATCGAGTACACTGTATCTGTATCTTGTCAATGTGGGGGGATCTCTCCCATATAAGGCCTTGAAAGGTGTCATGCCAATACTCATTTGCAGTGATGTGTTGTACCAGTATTCTGCCCAAGGCAAAGCTTTGTACCAGCTCTTAGGATTGTTGAAAGTAAAACACCTTAAATACATTTCAAGGCATTTGTTAAGAGCCTCCGATTGTCCATCTGATTGAGGGTGATATGCCGATGTCATGGCCAAAGTTGTTCCCTGCAATTTAAATAAATCTTGCCAAAAATTACTTGTGAATACCTTGTCTCTGTCAGAAACAATGCTTTTGGGGACACCATGTAACTTGACAATGCTACTCATAAATGCCTCATTCTATGTCTTGCTAGTGTAATCGGTTTTCAAGGCCACAAAATGACTATACTTAGATAACCTGTCAATAACCACCATAATGACAGTGTATCCATGAGACATGGCAGTCCAGTAATAAAATTCATTGCCACATCTTCCCAAACCTCGTCAGTGGTATTGGCAGCGGTTGTAATAACCCTGCTGGTAATGATGTACTGCTTTGGCCTCGTTGGCAAATGGAACAATTCTGGACAAACTCTTTAATGTCATGCTTCATGTTAGGCCAATAAAATTGGGACACCACTCGAGCCATAGTTCTTGCAACACCTGAATGGCCCCCAATTGGAGAGTCGTGATATTCAAGTAACACCTTGTTGATCAAAGAACTGTTTGCAGGTAGCACCAACCTGTCCTTCCAATACAAGAGGTCTTCTTTGACAAAGATAATGGTTCACTGGGTGGCTGTGATCTAAGCATTGCCTCATCACTTCTTTGAGAGTTGCATCATTTCCAATTTCATGTCTCAAGTCCTGTAGAAACTGGGACTGGGGTGCAGACCAAGCTGCCATAAATACTCTGGACAGTGCATCTGCAACTATATTCTCTTTTCCAGGCTTATATTCAATGGTAAAATCATAACCAATGAATTTGTGCAACCAGGCCTGCTGCTCCGGTGTTTGAAGGGATTGATCAAGGAGGTTTCTCAAACTTTTCTGGTCAGTTCTAATGACAAACCTGTGTCCCAACAAATAATGCCCGAATTTGGCTAATGACTCGCAAGAAATTGCCAACAATTCTCGATGTATCTTGATTGTTTCGCTTCGTGGTGGTAATTTCTTGGAAAAGAAGGCAATTAGATGTCCTCTCCCGACTCAGATCGCACCTATTCCAAAGGCCCGAAGCATCCGTTTCGAGTGTAAATGGGCTGGAAATTTGGTAATGCTAATACTTGGTGCAAGTGGTGATTGCTTGTTTTTAGTTTTTGGAATGCTTCCTCTGCTTTGTCTTTGCCAAACAAAAGCTTCTTTTTCAAAGAAATCTGTGAGAGGTGAAGCTAGGACAAAGATATGCCTTGATAAATCTTCTGTAATAGCCAGTTAATCCCAAGAATCCCCTCAATTGTTTAACATTAGTTGGTGTAGGCCATGCCATGACAGCTTGAATTTTACTTTTCTCCATTGCAACTCCACCCTGAAACAATATGGCCTAGGTATTCCACCTCTAATAGGCCAAAAGAGCACTTGGATAATTTTGCAAATAAGCTGTGACTCTGTAAGGTCTTGAGAACCGATTCCAAATGTTGAAGATGCTCATGCCATGATGGGCTAAAGATAAGAATATCATCAAAGAAAACTAGCACATATTTCCTTAGAACATTCTGAAAGATCTTATTCATAAGGCATTGAAATGTGGCCGGAGCATTGGTGAGCCCAAATGGCATAACAAGCCATTCATAATGGCCATGATGAGTCCTGAATGCTGTCTTATACCTATCCTCAGGTTGCACCAGAATTTGATGATAGCCCGATCTAAGATCCAATTTGGAGAAATACATTGCACCATATAACTCATCCAACAATTCATCCACAGTAGGCATCGGAAAACTGTCTTTACTTGTAATAGCATTGAGTGCTCTATAATCTGTACAGAATCTCCAACTATCATCTTTTTTTTTAACAAGTAAAATAGGGGAAGAGAAGGGACTATTACTTGGTTGAATGATGCCTTGTGCTAGCATTTCTTGGACCATCTTTTCAATCTGTTCTTTTTGACTATGAGGGTATCTATAAGGCTTCACTTTGACTGGTTTAGTACCCTCTTGCAGCGGAATAGCATGGTTTTGGTCCCTTGTAGGTGGAAGGCCTGAAGGTGTGTGAAATAGTTCTTTGTATGTATGCAGCAATGTAGCCAACTCAGGCTCTAAGTCATCGGGCAGCTCTTGGCATATGTCCTTCTCCCCCTCAGATTGCACTAGGTGGATGGCAAAACATTCAGAAATTGCTCTAGTTTGTTGCATCCTTCTCAATTGATGCAATTGAGCATGACCTGGCCCAGGTAGTTGCTCTCCCTTTAGTGTAATGAACTGCCCTGCATGAAAAAATTTTAAACTCAAAGAAGAGTAATCTGCCACATGAGGTCCTAGTGTGGCCAGCCATGCTGAGCCTAAAATCAAGTCTGCCCCTGCAACTGGTAACAAATACACAGGAACCAACAATTCCTGTCCTTGTATACACACTGGTAGTTGCCTTATTAATCCTTCTGCTACCATAGACTGTCCATTCCCTACTAAGACTTTAAACTGAGGTGCTGGTTCAATAGGTAGTTTCAAGAATTGAGCAATTCTTGGTTGTAGAAAATTGTCTGAACTACCACCATCTACCAAGATTTGGATACTATGACCTGCAACATGGCCAGTAAACCTCAGAGTACCCACTGCATTAGATCCTTTCATTGCATTTAGAGACAAGTGATGTTCTTCTTGAGACACCTCTGATATCACTTCATTATCATCAGGGGTTTTTTTATCGGTTTCAGTTGTTAGTTCGTCTTCAGCAAACAACAACATTAAGTGCTTATTGGGACACTTATGGTTAAAGGAAAACTTCTCATCACATGTATAGCACAAGCCTTTTTCTCTTCTTAGTTGCATTTCTGCTGGGCTCATCCTTTTAATGTTCGGGTTGGTTTGGTTTTGGGACATAGGACGAGTGGGTGGGGTGGCCAATATAGGAGGGTTAGACTGTTTGGCTTGGTAATTGGTGTTGGTTTTGTGTTTGTAGAGGTTTGTGGTCATGGTAGGTTTTTGGGTGGTTTTCTGTTTTTCCTCAAATAACTTGGCAATGGCTACTGCTTTGAGGATCGAATTTGGGCTCTGAACCATCACTTCATGCTTCAAATCAGATTGTAATCCACTGATGAAACAGTCCAGCAGTGCATCACTACTTAAACCATAGACTCTATTTGCTAATGCAGTGAATCCCAAGTAGTAGTCATTAACCGAACCAGATTGCTGTAATTTGAACAGATTAGCACGAGGTCTGTCAAATACAGAAGGACCAAAATCCAATTCCAAAGCGCGGGTAAAAGCTTGCCACGATTGGAATGGCTGACTTCGTTGCATCATTTGGAACCAGGGAATAGCATCTTTGTCCAAATGGACTGCTGCAATGGTTAGTCGATCCACATCTGGAGTCTCATAATAATCGAAAAATTGCTCGGCTTTGAAAATCCAATCCAAGACGTCTTTGCCATCAAATTTGGGAAAATCTAATTTGACATTTCTGACCTGGAATGGTTGGCGCGAACCGATTTGCCTGAGTTCTGATCACCATGGAAGGGACTCGGAAAGGTGGCTGTCTCTGCAGCAAGGTCGCCAAAGCTTCATCTATGTGATTGAATCTGGCTGCGTTGGAATTGGTCATGGCCTCCAAGCGTTCCAATCTGGTGTTGTTTGCAGCCTCCATTTGTGTCAGCTGAGTGTCATACTCATGTTGCTTTTTTTCCATAACATCTACAATGCGCTTGACCTCTGCTTGCAGTTCCTTCATTCTTGTGCTGTCCGCCATGATGAGATGAAAGCACCAAAATGTTATGAGACCAACTAACAATTAACAAATGAGAGAATTGTGCACTGTTCTATTAAAAAAAAAATTCAACGAGAGTTACAACTTCCAGTGTATGGATTGAATGAAAAGTACACAATGGAGCTAAGGCTCACTTGAACAAGGAATTGAAATTCAAGGAAAGGGAATTACAGAAATTAAGCTACTGGTACTGAGAATTGGAGAGAAGAAGTAAATTGAGAACACACAACTTCCATGACAGTTCTTCACATTCCCTGCCCATATAGAGAACCACACACGTAGTCTTTGAGTCTAGAGTTGGTTACCCGAGTCCTTCTCTCTCTGCTCACCCCCTGAATGATCGGATCATGCTTGGGCAGTTTCTGTCCCATGTTCCCCACTACCTGTTCCAAGCCCTCAGCACTTGTTGATTCAGCATTCCTTTGTGCCACCTCAGCATTTGCACTCCTTACATCGAAACCAATAATCAAATAAGTGCAAAAAATCGCGCAAGCGAAGCCGGGAAACGGACCGCAGCGCAACGACTAGGACTCGTGTCGGAGGAGTTTTGAGCGTGAGCTACCACTCATGCAGCGGCAAGGACCCGCAACTCTCGAAGGGGCCACCAACCGCCCGAATCACTGTAGTGTAGCAAACCCTCCCTTTACTCAATGGATAGCGCTTATCCTCTTTCAATCAACAAAATGAGAAATGGAGGAGAAAGAAAGAGGTCTTTATTGAAGAGGCTTTGCACCTAGGATAGGACTAATAAAGATCCAGAAGAATGGGTCTAGGCTTTCGAAAAGATTTCGTTCTGGGCTTACTATTATAAATAATCCATTATTTATATTAGACTTTCTTTTTCTTTCTTCCACCTCCGAAGGATGGAGGGGGTATACAGCGAAAGAAGCGAGCGTCGAAGGGCTCATCCTGGGTTACTGAAGAGTCGTCCGACTGCTCGGTGACCGAATCAGAGGGGTTTTTAGAAGTTGGGCGAGATAAAGTCAATATGATATTTGCGTTGGTTTTTCCAACGAAACTAAGCACTTTTTTTTCTTTATCATTCGGAAGGCTCAGTCCCACACTCTGACTTCAATGATGGGAACAACCTCCGCACTCCGGCGCTCCAATGAACAACAGTTCTCCGCCTGACTTTATTTAGAATAGTGGTCGATCCCTCGGGAGTTACATTCGTAACTAAATGTTATGTTCACGTTCACGCGGTGATATGATATCCAAGAGTACTACCCTGTACGTAGTCTATGTCTGGGGAGCATACTTGACAGGAGATAGACACAGGCGGTAGATAGGTCCCCCACTTCGATTCCTGCCCCGTTAGCATCTCCGATCCGAGATAAGGGATTACTCCGTTAGGTTAGGTCTTTTCGGTCCGGAGCCGGCCGGTAATGGACCTACTTACCTTGCTTGTGGACCAGCTGCAGAGCTAACCCTTGTTCTATTGGTTTGGCGGTTGCTACCAAGACGATTTCTTTATGCCCATCAAAGGACCTCGAGATGCTAATCCACGAAAAACGATACGAGAAATTCGAAAGAACTCATATACGGAACGAGGGCGACCCGTGGAAATACATCGGTTTCTTACTCGTGCAAAGGAACTCTTTCTTGGCAACTTGGACAACTTATAACGAAGTTTGTCCCGCATCTCACTAGGAAGATCGGAATCTTTACAAAAGGCTTTATAAAGCTTTCGTCTCAATTCATATTTAGCCGCGAGCAATCTACGTTTGTGATCTCGTATATTTAGCTTCTCCGACATCTCTTACTGAGTTTCTCCCTCATCTTTTTGCAAAAAGCCGCTCCACGGTGGTAAAGTCTCATCTTGTGTGTTGGCCGAAGTGACAATAGTCACATTGAACCCTCGAATATGTTCGAAGATCTCGAAATGATCTTCCAGTTCCGGGGAGAATTCGCAAAACTCCGTTTCCATCGAGAATTGAATGGAGTTTTCCCGTATTTCGACCGGAGAATCTAAAAGAGACATTACTGTCGAGATTCTGACCGAAAAATTAGACATTCCATGCCCTCGGAGAGTGCTTTGTCGTGCTAGGTCACTGACATATCCTTTGTCTTTCTTTGACCCCAAGAATGGATTGGATCGAAACGACTTTCCTGTCGAACCCCTTTTTGTCTGTATGTTTGTCTGTATGAATTTCTGACCGCGCGGAATCTCCATAGCCAATTTTCCATTTTTTATTATGAAATCATAGGGTGCCTTTGGGACTACTCTTATATCACACGATCCAGGAACTTCCATAACGTTGGCGTGATTCAGTTTGAGCAACGGATCCTGACGTGATACATCTTCGTAATGAAAATTGAGTGGAAACATAGTGATTGATTGAGACAAAAAAATTCCCTCCATACAGAAAGAAAGAGAGTCTTTCCTGCACGGAGTAGTGAAGAACTATAGAGAGCTGTGGTTGGTTGTTGACCAAGAGAAAGCATGGGAAAAAGACCAAAGATATCATAGGCTCTCTTCGGAGAGCGGTATACCGAAAAAAGCCCTTCTTAAATTAAATTAAAGAAGCTTAAACTTAAAGAAGATAGGCTTCAGTCATCGTCGAATAGGGGCTTTTAAAGAGCGTGACTCTTCTTTTTGAAAAAAGGTAAGACTCTTTCTTTATATACACAATTTTCAGTCTAGTTCGCCACAAGGCATGCAAGCAAGGAAGCTAGCCCCGTTATGTTTAGGTTGGGGGAAGAAAGAAAGAAGTAAAGCTGCACGCAATCCACAACCAAAAGATAAAAGCCACTCACACTCACGGGACAAATACTATATTCCACAACTCCTGCAAGAGACGATTCGTTGATAACATCTGAAGACGATCCTGCTAAGAGGGGCCTTTCGCCGGTTCAAGTAATGGGAGGCCTTTGCTGGTCAACTATTTTGAGGCCTTACGATTCACTCAATGGCAGAGGGATCTTGCTCGTCAACGTCCGTTGCCGATCCGGTCATCTATCTCGGAGTCATCAACATCTGCTTTTCTTCGGGACAAGAATGGTTATATCCTGGCAGTGAGCTTATCGTACCTGTCGTCCAATCCATTAGCGTTGCCACCAGCCATTACGAAGAGAGCCTTGGGGCATCCGCTTAAACCCTAGGCTTGGAGCCTTACAACTTTATCAGCTCAAGCAATTTTTACCTTAGACTGAAGCGCATTCACTCATAGGACGACCATCATGTACTTGTACTCAAGTGACGATGAACACTGAACCTAACAGCCGAGGAGACGATCTCCGGTACCCATGAAGAGTATATTACCAATTCTGTCACCGCTCCGTGGGCTTTTATGATTACACTACTCACGAATCTATCTATCCAATTTCTTACTGAACTTGACTTGTCTCCGATTGCCATGCTGCGCTTTTCGCTCCTTATCCCGTACAGAACGAAGTGAATCTTATTTAAACATTAATTGCTATGGGCCCTCTTATTGCACTGAATGACGGATCACATGGGGTGGATCCTACTAATGCAATGTTTTCTCCGTGTAGGAAGGCATTTTTCACATCTAGCTTGTATAGGGACCACTTCTTTGATGCAGCAATAGCCAGTAAAGTCCTAATCTTCACAACTGGACTGAAGTTAAGGTTTCCTCCAAATCTATCCAATATTCTTTAGCAAAGCCTTGAAAAGGACGAGAGAGACGAGAGGAAGAATGGCCTACCTCAGGCATGTTGTCTGGAACTGGATCATGGCTTGAGTCTGGAGAGGGAGAATTGGGGGGATAGATGGATTTTAAGCATATTTGGAAGCGAAAAGGCTTCTGCTTCTGGGGATCTTCGACTTAGTAAAGGAGCCCGGAAACCACCCTGTTTTTGTTTCGCCTGCTGCCGCAGAAGAGAGGCAAAGGAGCCGATTGGAGGAATGCTTCTTTTTGGTGAAACGCCCGGGTAAACGCATCCCTTTTAGATGGATGTTGTGGATAGAGGAGCTCCAGTTCTTGCATCCTTATTTGGCGCGCGGGAAGCCGAGAGCTTACCCCCATCTTAGGTTGAACGGATTTCTTCAAGCCAGGAAAGGTCCAGCAGACCGGATGCTCTGACCTATCAAGACCAACCAAAATGAGTAGTAACGACTTTATAAAAAAAAGATTTTTTGACATTAATGGAATCATAAGATGTCTGTAGAATGGAGTGCTCTTAAAGAAACACCGCCAACCTGTATACCAAAGGGATACACAAGTGAAGCGAGCGGTCCTCTTCTCTTCCGGCGAAGCTCTTCTCTTTTTGAAAGAGCGAAAAAGGGATTCGTGCTTGGATGTCGAGATCAGGGGACTTTATCCAATCCATGCGGCGAAATCGATTTGTGGTGGAACAAACTCAATAAATAAATAAATATATATATGTTTGCTTCGATACAAGAGATCGGCCCCGAAGCAAGCAAGGTATGGTGGGTGCCAGCTACTTTCACTTGTTAGGAGTAGGGGCTGAAAAGAGCTCTTTGTATAGGTTGGGTTTGCTGGGCTTTGATGCTTACCTTATTCTTATGAAAAGGGGAAGGTTTGATAAAGGAGCTTTGAAGCCCTTTTGCTGGATTGTTGGTCTGCAGCCCCGCCCTATAGTATAGAATGAATCAAATAAGGAGAGGCCTATTGATGACCGAGCCACTCTTATACTATATAGGAGCTCTTTCTATAGGTTTTTGCTGGGCTTTGATGCTTACCTTATTCTTATGAAAAGGGGAAGGTTTGATAAAGGAGCTTTGATGCTTACCTTATTCTTATGAAAAGGGGAAGGTTTGATAAAGGAGCTTTGAAGCCCTTTTGCTGGATTGTTGGTCTGCAGCCCCGCCCTATAGTATAGAATGAATCAAATAAGGAGAGGCCTATTGATGACCGAGCCACTCTTATACTACTCCTTACCTCACCCCCTTCTCACTTACTTAAAGGGCGAAGTCGCTGAAGCGAGTCTAAAGGCCAAAGAGTGATCTTTGAACGTTACTACGCATCCTTATTAATGAATAGGTATAGTGTAAGGTAGGTTTGTTTGGGTATAGCAGGACTTGAACCTGCGACCATTAGGTTAAAAGCCCAATGCTCTACCAACTGAGCTATACACCCCCAATATCTAAATATATAAATATAGTAGTAAATAAAGATTGGTGCAGAAAAGAAAAGAGGGCGGCCCCTCTTCTCCTCATCCTATTAAAGGGGCGCAGCTCTGTATGAGGCTCGTACTGCGGAGCAAGCGAAGAATAAGGGCGCGCGTTAGCACTCCTGCAAGAAAACGGCCTTACTCAACAAGCGCACCTTTCTTAGTTTAGTAAGGTTGCTTGTTTCCACTCATTGAAGATTCTATCTACAAAAGAAGGTCAACGGGGGATACTCAAGTTGCTCTCACTGACACCATCTACGAGAAGGTGAGGTCGTCTTTCTTTCCGGCCGCCATACGGTTCGCCTGAAAGCCTTAAAGCCTTAAAGACGGAGAAAGGAAAGGGAAAGGGAGGAGCAGTTATCTATGTAATTACGGTCTTTGTTGGCCGTTGTTCCGGTCGAGCACTCTCTTTTCTTTGCTTTGTCCAATAGAGTCTTACCAAACAAGACTGACTTCTGACCAACCCGCGAAGGGTTGTGAAGTTGGACCAGGTACGAATAATGAATCTATATCTGTGTACGGTACGGAAGTTGCTGGCCGGCGGCCGCTCAACTGTTCGAGCGCAAGACAGTGGTGGTTGGTTCCGATTCGACAAGGGTAGAATGCCTGGTCGAAGGTCCAGTACAGTAGGTAGCAGGCGTGTTCGTTTTGGCTCCCGAGCGAGAACGAGAAATAGGCGCTGCACCATTCTATTCTTGCTGCTATGTACGTGAACCTTGACTTGAGAGATTCATCCAATGGAACCCACACTCAAAGGAGGACCACAAGCTCGGGGCTCGACGAAACAGAAAAGATCAGCATTAAGAAAGTTCTTGGGGTTAGCAGTGAAAGAAAGAGCCCGGCATTCATTCATTTCTTCATTCATATTCATAGCTTAGTCTACTAAAAGAAAAGAGGGACCAGCCTCATCGTGGTAATTATCGGACATCTCTGATCGTTCACCTCTAATGTGACACGTTCCCTCCCAGTTATATGATCAACGGGATCAGTCGGCTAGAGAGCGGGGCTATTCTTCTTCCGGGGAGGCAAAGTCGTCCCCTCTACTGATCGAACCCTCAGTTCGGGGGTCTTCGTCAACATGTTATGAGGCTCCAGTCTTCGGCGGGTCACCATTACTTGACTTAGAAAGGCGAACATCTAGGCAAGGGAAAGCGCAGTGCGCCTGGTGCAAATGGCTTTCTTTTTTCATGATATACCAATCAGAATGGAGGACCCTACCTACGTACATGATTGATAGAAGAACTACGTAGGGGGTCGGTCAACTTGATGCGGGAGAGGCATGAGTGCAGTTCGATCTTGTGGTGTATTCGTTTGTAGTGAGTAGGGCCTCTTTCTCGTTGATCAGTTCGCCTCCGCTCTATTGAAAGGTCTCCATTCCTACGGCGGTTTTGTCAACGAACGCGTCTCGGGCCGGATTGACTAACCTAACCCTTAAGTAAGGGGGCCTTGCCATAGTTGGGTGCTCTGCTTTAGTGTGATTGACGAAGGCTAGGCTAGTAATACCCAAAAGAAAGAAATGAAAAGAGATCGGGGTCGATAGTTGGCAAGGAACTTGATCCCCCCAAAACAAAAAAGGGGCAGCTCTTAACTGGCCCAAGGGCGAACTCTAATTCTGGAAATCAAAGAAGTCGGGGCCCTTTTACCTTACCAAGTCTACCGGATAGAAATTTGCAGATCAGGTTCAAATAGATAAGGGAAAGGCTTTCTCCCTAAGTTGAATCGGTGGAATGCCCTGCTTCCGGCTAAGTATACAGAGTTGGGTCTACCGTTCGTTCAACCGTTACCTCTATTCTATTCCGATCTTTCTTTTCTCCTTTGCTTCCTTGTCTCGTCTATCCTTCTCTGCCTTCAGCCTGTCTTTGAGCTCTATCCCGTCCTTCCT
This sequence comes from Ormosia emarginata, assembly GCA_029884605.1. Taxonomy (NCBI): domain Eukaryota; kingdom Viridiplantae; phylum Streptophyta; class Magnoliopsida; order Fabales; family Fabaceae; genus Ormosia; species Ormosia emarginata. The sequence goes on along the minus strand of JAQQTP010000021.1, from coordinate 5,331,852 downwards.
TTGGCTTGCCCTGAGGATTGACTCTCCAAAGTAGATTTGATCACTGCGAGTTCGGTTCAAGTCTTCATCGATCGGGTGGATCTTTGAGGGGGGATGGAAAGGTGGGTGAGTCATGGCTGTGGACAGAGAGAAAGAAAGCGGTAGTCTTCCGGTGGAATAGATTTCTAGTAAGTGTCTTCTTTCCTTCTCTTCTAAAAATAGAAGCAAAAACAGAATGAAACTTTGTATGCTTAACAAACCCATTTCGGAGAGCATCTGCCTGGTCCTTACCTTACCAGTTATGAGTGCCCCAATTCCTTCAATCAAACGGCATCATAAGGGTCATTCGCACGTCACATCCACGGGACCAAGGTTCTCCATTTTTTCAATGCCATAGAAATCGAAAGTTTCATGTGGCGGGTCGAATCACTTAAAGTCGAGATTGGGTTGGTCTTTCGTGAACACTCCTGGGTGAAACCCTAGCTCTGGTTCAGACATGTGATGGATATGATAGATAATCGTTTTTTTAGCGGTCATTCTGAGAAGTTCGTTTGAGAACGGTCGAGACCCTCGCGGGCATCCTTTAGGTTCACCACTGGACTTGTTCAAACCTTGGTCTATGGCAGCGGCGGTAGGAGTCGCAGAACTTGCAAAACCCGATACTCCTCGTCGAATAGAGGGCGAGCTCCGTGCGTGAGCAGCGACTAAGCTTAATCCAATCTTTCTTAACAAGAATTTTGTACGCTTGAATGAAGGCCCATCCTCTACGGCAGGGTACAGAGACGAGGCCTTTGATCCACCTCTTTGTTACATAATGAAATGCAAATCAATCAACCGGGGGGTCGAATAAAAATTTTTTCTATTCTAGTAGCACCCACGACAGAATGTCCGGAATATACATCTTTTTGGGGGACGGAGGCACGCGTGCTAAAAAAAAACATCAACTTGGAAACGCCATAATAAAGAAAAAGAATGAATATGCCAGCGCTCGAAATCCGTTTTTCAGGTTTTCCCTTAAGAGAAGTCTCGGATCAGGACTTTTTTCAATAGCCTTGGAGATCAGGCAGAATGGAGACAAATCAACGATTGGTGCAGGATTGACCACTCAACTCAGCTATCCAAGTTACGTAAAAGACACATTTTGAAGCCTCATGAGGGCGCACTTTGAGTCCCTGTCTGAAGCAAATGCTGGAAGTCCAAGATGGTGGTTTGGAACATCCAAGAGGACACCCGATCCACGCTCTCTTCCCTTGGTAAAGAGGAATTATAAATCTAAATCAATCATTTGATCAAACAAAAAAAGTACTTGGGCCTTAGAGGCGGGAAGCGAAGGGAATAGGAAGACCAGGAACGAGTCGACCAAAAGAAGGTCTTATTTGAGTTCAAATCGAGGAGCCAGAGACAGATTGCGATTGCAAAAGCCAACTCTAAGAAGCAGCTTTTATTATATACGTTAATGAATTTCCTGAAGCAAGGGATAAAGGGGAGGAGTTTCATACTGAAATCGATTCACCCGAAAAGGAAGCCTTGCATCCATTCCGCGAGGAGCGAATAGATGATTATTGCGGTTTAAAGCACACTCTAATATCATAGTTAAGGACCGAACTCATCGGATCAGAAAGAGATGGCCAGTCCCTTCCTAATGCGAAAGAGCTTTATTCCGGTACTTCACACCCAAAGCAAAGCTGCACGGAATAGGGGCCTTACTTGTCCCGGTCCGGAAAGAGGGTAAGGTATTGGTCTTGGTTCCTCATACATATCTTTATAAAAGGCATCCTAAGAACAAACCTTTACAAACCTCTTAGAGATGAGAGGCCTGTTGGAATTCACCATGCCCATGAGATATTTAGTCATCCCACCTAAAAGCACTCTTTCCAGATCAGTATGACAAGGGCAGCACCTAACCTATTGGAAAACCTTGATCCAGAACCATAATTGGGTTATCCTAATAACCACCTCCCTTCCTTCTCGCGGGGGGATGTGCTACATCTTGGATGTAGGAGTGACGACCCGTGGTCCAATCTAGTAAAGAGATTGGGTGCCAGTGGTCTGTCTGAGGACGGGTTCAACAAGCTCTTTCTTTGAAAAGAAAAGATGGTTCCATGGATCGGGTTTTCATTTCAGAAGCTGCTAGAATGCATGTTAAGTCAGTCAAGAGGGGTCTTAGATCATGACGATTCTTAGGAAAAAGAGATGCTTTTTTCAGGACATATCTTAAAGTCCTAAAGGATTGAAAAGAAGAGTGAGCGACGAGTGGTTCAATCCTGAATGAGAGTGAGAGACCACTAGCGGAAAGAGTTTTCTAAAACACTAGGGTTTCTTGCATAAGATTTAGCGAGAAGTCCGAGTAATCAAAGGAGTCTGAGCGTCGGTTCGTTGCCCTAACCGTGCGATTTCAGGGCATCTTTTCAAGTATTCATCTAAACTAAATGCTGGTGTCGGGTATCATCTCGATCCATTGGCAGCAGAAAAGAGTGATAGCTAGCTTCATTCTAGAGGTTCTAAACTAGACTATATCAGTCTTCCTTCCAAGTAAGGATTGAAGATCATATGCTTACACTATATCCCTCAATCTCCCAAAAAAGAGGGTCTTTCCTGGCGACCTTACCTACACTTGGTAATTGAGGAGTCAAATCATTCTTTTTCTCTGATGCCTTAATCCTTTTAGTGTATCGGCATTTCGGTTGTAGCAGTTGTAGCTCTTCCTCTTCTCTTGTAGCTTGAGTGCTTGTTGTTTAACGTCTTTCGATTCAAAAGCAATCCTGGGCTAAACCAGCTAGTGTACCTCCTGACTGTCCGCTGCATTCGAAATGAAATGGTAAGAATAGCAGTTCCGTTTTCGTCCCTGCGGGATTGGCCTTTCCTTATTACTTATTAGAAAGTAGTTAGGAAGCCATGACGAATCTGTCGGCAGTGTGTTCCACCTATGAGAAGGTTGGTGTCAGAATTCGAGAGACGGATTATTGCTTAGCGCGTAGCAGGATACTTGACTTTACGGATGGAATTTTAAGGTAAAAGCTTCTTTTTTTTCGGGCTTACTACTCCCTCCTGAACACTTGCTAAGCAAGGCCTTTAATAGCTTCCTCTTGGACCGAGGTTACTAGATCAAAAGTCCTTAAGTTCAATACCCATGGAGAAAGCCATAAGTCTTGGAAAACCCTTTTCCCCAGCTGGACAACCACCCTTATTCTGCAACTTGTTGTGGTTCTTTTTACCTAAACGTGTGCGCCTGAGACTGAGACAAAGGGACTTATCCTAACTTATTGAATGCATCCTTTCACAACTCTTACTATTCAAAAAAACCTTTTCCAATCAGCTACCATGAGAGGAGATTCACATTCACTTCACCCCCGTCTCGTACAAATGAGTGGCCAAACTAATGAAATATAATGCAGGCTCTGTGCCTAGCGGTATGGCTGTGGTCTTTTTCTTTCCAATGTCCTCTTATTATCCAGCTGTGGCGCACTCACTGGAGATGATCACCTCTCTTTCTCCATTACTCTTCTGCCATATAAACCTTTCCAGCCTTGACACATTCGCCAGTTCTATGGGTAGAGGGAATCTTTGTATTCGACCCTAAAATGTTTCATCAATCTAAGCGAGACTCTTTCAAGGGTGCCCGGCTTTTTGATTGCTGCATTGTTCTCGGGTCCACTTCCTCATGAATTGTGATTAGATGACCTATTTTATCACGCAATTGGAAGATATCTATTCCGGAATATTCGTTTAAGAGAGAAAGGTAGAAGCGGCTGTATAGGTAATGAAAAAGGGTTCAACCTGATGCCTCATGAGTAAGATTGATTGAATGGTTGCCTCTCTTAGGCGGATTGCCTTTCTACTTTTGAATGCCCGTATGTATGGCTTATTCTAAAAAGAATCGCACTTTCAAGTATATCGCTGATCCTATGACTAACCATTTTCCCTTATTAGGTAGCCTTGATTGACAACCCATGCTCGCGGAGCTAAATACCGGAATCAAATCCTTATCGGTCGATGACTTAAGCCTCTTTAAGGGCTTTTCAAGAGTATCTTTGAAGAAGGAAAAACTCTTTTTTCAACTTCAGTCTAGTTTGCCACAAGGCATGCAAGCGAGGCCTATGTGGAAGAAAGCTCGACAACAACAAGCAAATGATCTGATCGGGGGGGCGTACTCTACGAACTTAGTTGCTTCACAACCTGGGGGTTGGGTTCTTTCACTCAATAGAAATGAAAAAAAAGTGTCAAACACTATAAGATAAGGCAATAAGAACAGAACTTTTCAATACAAAAATCTATCTCAATACGGGTGGGATTATATAAAGACTTTAGAAATGACTTCTCTGTCGGTTACGACTAAAAGGCCTTGCATACTCGAGAAGCTGATTCAATAGCAACCACTCTTACTAATGATATTCTGGACTTTCCTTGTTAAGGTCCCGAGGTAAAGTAACGGCTAGGCTATAAGTAGGTCGTTTGCTACTGCTATAAGGACTGCTCGCCTTTATACGATACGGCTTGACAAGTTCAAGCAAACCAACCGTAGAGAGATCAGGCTACACCTAGCTCTCAGCCATTTCTCATTTGATCAATCCGATCTAAAATTTTGAGGGCTATTGTTATCAGAGAGTTCGGTTACATAGCATTTCCTATTGATTTGTCCCCTATCCTATAGAGCTGGACCTATTCTGATTCTGAATTATCCGTCGCTACGCTGTTCCCAAGGACTAGCAAAATCGAAATAGCGAAATTCTTGGGTCATCTCAATGGGTTCAGAAACCACACGTTTCTCTGGATCATCATAGCGTACTTCTACATATCCACTCAGAGGAAGGTCTTTTCGTAATGGATGACCCTCGAAACCATAATCTGTTGATATACGGCGTAGATCCGGATGATTGATGGAAGAAACACCAAACATATCCCAAACTTCTCGCTCCCACCGGCCGGCTGATGGAAATAGACTGACTACCGGAGAGATTCGTGTTACTTCGTCTGCACTGGTTTGTACACGAATGCGTGAGTTATACCGAGTACTCAGTAAATTATAGACCACTTCAAATCTTCGTTTTCGAGAGGGATAATCAACTCCGCAAATATCGATCGAAACTTGAACCCTTGTATAGGTATGCAATTTAAGAAAGCACAACAATTGAAATAGGTAGTCCGTATTGGTATCAGATCTATTCCCATGTTCCGATCTTTCCATTTTGTTTACCCATTTCTTGGGTAAAGTCTCCCAACTATATTTGAAAATGGATTGGTTATCCATATAAAGAAAGCTTTCTTGTAGTTCCGCTTCTTTTCTTGCTCTAAAAAAAAGGAAGAAAGACTTGTTTGTTGTAAATCGCCGGTTGGGTTTACCAACCAAGAAAGACATGGGACTTTTATACGGCTCATTCTAAAACAAGAAAATCGTGTTTATGACATAGGCGGGCCCCCCGTCTTGGAGCCCCTGCCTCACTATATCTAACCAGTTGAGTTCCAGAGCGTCTCTTTCCCATACGTACAAGTCTGGCAGCTGCTGGTCCAGCTGGTCGCGCCTCTGGTCTAAGCTAAGAAGTCCATAAAGGCTTCTTTAGGATTGTAGGGGGCCTGTTCGGCCAAGTCAGGATGCTCAGAAAGCACTCCTTGAAAAAGGGAATAACATGAATGTTTCAGCTCCCGGATCTGGAGATCCCGATTCTCGAATGAGATTACTTGAGTATATTCCCTTTGAGACGAAGCTTGATCCAGTGCCATTTTGACTTCACTCCAATATGAGCCTTTTTCTTGATCAAGAAGAAAAATGCTATTTTCATTCTCGAGTCTTACAATCCGATTCCTGATTGAGGACTCCAAGCTCGCATTTTTGACCACAGATCCTTGGTGTGAAGGTCCGGCTTCATCGCCCCTTGGGATCGACGAATTCACAGACGTGCCCTCCATTTCCGTTTCGGAAGAGGGCTCTGCTAAGACGTCGAGGTCAAAATCTGTCCAACCAGAGTCCCTACTGCTACCCCCCATGTCACTTGAACCCCCTCCTGGGTTCGATCCGCCAGAATCGGAAATGACCCCCTCCGATACACTAAAAATTAGAGAAAGTAGAAAACTATGTAAAGAAAGACCTAAGCGAGACATGAAGTAGATTCGTAGATAATAGCCATATAAAGATATGAAAAAGAGAATGGATATATAGAAAAAGAGAAGTAGAAAGACTGACCTTTTCTTTTGTTTTACACAACGAAAAAGAAAGCCGAACATAAAGATTGAAAAAAGCACTAGACTGGAAGGGGTGGTCATTATAGCGGTTCCTTCTGATCCTATGGCATGCCCCAGATAAATCGGGAAACAAGAGAAAGTAACCCTAAATACAAAAAAGAAGATTCTTCGTCTTTCAGCCATACTCTTGTTTTCGCCCCTAAGTCGTCCTGCACGACATATTATAAGAACTCTAAGGGGAACATAAGCTCCTAAAATGATAATAAAAATGTGTATGGAAAGTTCCGCAAAAAATGCCATCGTTCGTTAGTTTTATTCACTCATGATCTGGCCTGGTCGACCCAATCATGAGATTGAAGGATGGGACCTTTTCTCGAAAAACTCCGGATCCCGAGAAGAGTTGAAGATGGTGCAACATCGAATCCTGTTACGTTACTTCGAATGGAATCTTAGCCCGCCTCACTTTCTTTCTTTACTGCATAAGGGCATAAACGAAGTCAAGGGATTTCCTTCCTTCTTTCTAACTAGTGGCTGAGAGTAAGCACCTAAAAGCCTTCATTCAATAGATTTGTGGTTGAGTCAATAACATGCTCTGGGTCGGGAATCTTTGCTCTTCTCTTTTGCATTTCCGCTGCCTGCGTTCTTCTTCCTTCGTGTCCGTCCGTATCGCAAAGCTGGTCGACGCCAGCTGTAATG